>VWZN01012765.1:63505-89785 GCA_013396955.1 Regulus satrapa | reverse complement strand
CGGCCAGGCCTTCATCGCCGGCTCCGGCATCAGCTGCTCCGACCTGGAGGGGCTCAACGCCCTCATCCAGGAGGGGGCCGCCGAGGTGACCGTGGTCAGCGACGGGGGGCAGAGCATCACCGTGTCCACGGCCGCTCCTCCTCCTCCCATCTTCTCGTCCTCCTCGCACACGGAGGGCCCCAAGCAGACCTATTCCATCATCCAGAGCGGGGCTCACGCCGCCCTGCTGTGTCCCGCAGACTCCATCCCCGATTAGGCACGGGGGCTGCTCCGGCCACTGCTCTGTCCTGGGGCGGTGCTGAGCCCACCAGGAGCGCGCGGGACGCGGCTGAACGCGGGGTTTGCCCCCCAGAGCCAGACACCTTCCGCCTGCACGCACGGAGGCGCCGGGCCTGTGGGAAGGACGATGCGTTTGTGTTCCTGGGTTGCAGTCGGAGGCCTTGCTCCTTGGAAAGCCAGAGCAGCTGCTGCCAGTGTCCCTGGGCAGTGACTCCCCCGAGTATGGCTCTCAAACTGCGCTGTCTGAGAGAAGAAATCCTGGCCTTGTGCCCCGTGAGCTCCACAGCAGCCTCGCTGTTGGAGGCACGCACAAAACGACGATAACCTGAGCCGTTCTGCAGTTGGCTGCGCTGGGCTCTCTGAGTTCTGTGCCCTGTGTGCGTTCGCTGCTCCTGGCTGGGCTCTGAGGATCCCCCTCTGCTGCCTCTGCTCCAGCACAGGTGATGTTTGAGGCGCTGCTCCTCAGTATCTGTAGAAATTGGTAGCACCTGAAATGCTTATGCAGGTGATTAGAGAAGCAAGAGAATGCAGAAGAAATGCGTTCTTTAGAATGCAAAAGAAATTTTTAGAAAGCAAAATAATGTTGTGTCTCTCTCTCAGTAGTGACTAACTTTGTTAGCAACCACACAAATGATCTCTGGCGTGGTGATGGCTGTCAGAGGTGCCTGTGAATTAAAGAGCAAAACAACTGGAAATATATTTTTTACAAACGCTACTCACCTTTTGTTTTTATTTTGATGCTGCCTGTTGGGAGTTGCACAGGGGCTAAAAGTGCATTATGCTTTGGGTCTTCTTTTTGTCTTAAAGGAAAAGATTGAATTTAATTTAATTTTTTTTTTATCTTCTAATCCAAGGTCTGTCACTCCAGCAGAAATTCAGGTTGGATCACGAGAAGATGGTAATTTATTATTATATTTATAATAATATTTTATTTATTTAGATATTTATAATAAATATTATTATATTTATAATTTATTATGAACATTTCTCTGATGAAAGAATCCCCGGCTGTGTTTTAAGCTATGCGATTGCCCGTGGATTTCCCCATCCTCGCTGGTGAGCTCTGCAGGCAGGGTTTCCTCAGCTCCCAGTGTTCCCTGTCATCCATAGGTGGTGCCAGAGGCCCAGGGAAGCTTTGGAATCTGCTCTGGCTCCTGGATGATATTTCCTGTCTAACATTTCCCTGTAAAAACTCATTTTCTAAAGACATTACCAAAAGCTCAGCTGTAAAAACTTCACTGTCACTTAAGAGAAAAAGCTGCAGATAAAAAGAAATGCCCAAAGTTTTCTACAAGAAGCAGATCTGTGGCCAAAACTCAGCCTCACAATTTATGTTCAGTTGATAATATTTGGCTCCCTGTTAACTCGTTTTACCCTGCTCATAGTTCCCAGCTGCCGGGCACTGCAGGAGCGATGAAACCCGAGGGATTTTGAGCAGGCTGCTGGTTTGAAGTGCAGTTTATTGTGCCTGCCCTTGGCCAGGCGTGTTGCCGCCAGCCCAGTGTCCCCCAGCTCTGTTATCTGCCCTGCAGCTGCTCTGAAAGCCCCGAGAGCCTTCTCGAGTAGGAAACCGGTAGATTTGTCATGGTGTAAAGACACCTCGGTGCTGGGCCTCCGAGATGAACAGGAAAGATAACCAAATGGTGTGAATGAAGAGGCAGAGCTTAGTGCTGCTGCTCCAACGTCCTCTGGCTGATTGCATCATGAGAACGCTCCAGAGACTTCTTCCTCCACCCTGAGACAAAACCAGCTCATGACCAACGCTGACACACACGGGGGCAATTTCTTTTCAGTTTTCTCTTCCAATATTCTGGCTTGATTCCTGTGTATGACAGTAATGGTCTGTGTGTTCTGGAGCTGGCAGGAGCAGATTGTTTTAATCTCTGACGTTCCCTTAATACATTCTTCATGTTATCAGCAGACCCATCCCAGGAGGGAGCCTGGTAATTCACAACAAGTGGCTCTTGTAGAGCTTTCCTGCCTTTGAGCACATGGTAAATAAATCCTATTCCCCATCCCCAGAGTTCTGCCACGGCCTCAGAGCTCCGGAGCAAGCTGGCTCTTCCCAGAACAAAACACTGGGATGGATTTTTGTTCCTGCTGCCTGGAGATCCCCGAGCTCCCCTGGTGCGTGCTGGGCCCAGGAGCAGAGCTCAGCGGTTCCAGTGCTGCTCACCCAGCACAGCCCTGGCTCCCAGGGGGAAGGGAGACCTGGATATCCCACCTGGCTCCCAGAGGGAAGGGACCCCTGGATCCCCCAGCCAGCCCCAGCAGGCTCTGCTCTCTGCACAGGCTTTTCCCCAGTTTGCCCCTGGGCTCCCAGGTGAGTTTGTGGTGTGTCACCTCCTCCCTCCTCCCTGGGGATGAACTTCTGCCTGCTCAGAGGTCTGAGGTTAAACTGGGCAGGCAGAGGTGCAGAGCCTGTGTGCATTTCCAGTAAACCAACCCCAGCCCTTGTGCCTCCCCAGCCCTTTGGGGTTTGTTGCTGTTCCTGATGCTGCTTTTTAAAGCCAGACCCATTTCCACATGAGCTGATCCAGACCTGCTGAAATGTGCTTTTCTTCTGTGAGGCAGGAACGCAGAACAGGGGGAAAAAAAAAATCTGAAGAAGAATGTGTTGGACACCTTTAATTGTGTTTTGGGCAGGCTGGTTCTGATGAGCCCCAGCTCAGTGTCCCCAGTGGGTTTTGACCAGCACTGGATCAAACCTTATCAGTGGTGCTGTAGCTTTTGTGTGGTTTTGATCAAAGCTGTAGCTGTTATTTGCATCTAAAGGGGCGATTCCTGCTCAAAGCCAGCCTGAGGTTGTCCGTGCTCAGGGGGATTCCTGGATGCACCCCAGGAAACACTCCAGGGTGTGAGGATGGGATGGAGCCCTCTCCTCAGCCAGGCCTGAAAGCAGCAGAACTTGGCCCAAAGCTGGCTCCGGTGGGAACTGGGGGAAAACCAAACTTACATTGGATACATGTGGGGCTTGCAATTGAAAAATGGTAATCAGAATCTTTCCCAATCGTTTTGGGAATGAGCTGTTTATTACTGCTGTCATCTGGCTGCACTGGAAAGTACCTTCTGTTGTGGGGTTTAAAATGTCAGAGACATACAAACACATTTTTTTCTCTACAACGCAAAGAACTGGGAAAAAGCTGGGGATGTTTAAAATTTAGATACCTTTCTTTTATTCTGTATTTGTGATTATTTATTTATGTTTGAAGTCAAAATATAGTCAGTCATCCTTCTTGCACTGTGATGCTCTGGTGACTGTTAAAATATTTTCTGTGTCCTCAATGGCAAGAGCTCTATCCTGTAATTTCAGGAGTATTGACTGGCTACTCTAATGGCTTTTTTACATCTCCAGTTGGAAAATCTTTAGCCTTGTTATTTAAATTTTAAGAAGAGAAACCAATATTGTGAGGAGAAGCTGATGTCTCCTGTCACTTATCCAATGACCTTTCATGAGGTGATAAAGGTTTCTATAGTGACCCGAGGAAATGATGTCTCAGGTATCAGCTTGAATTAAAAGTCTGTGGCAGGAAAAGCTTTCTTTTCTCCATCTCTCAGGTATCCAATTCTGCCTTTGTCTTTATTCCAGTGACTGGACATGGAGAAGGACTCATAAAACATCCAGGATTTGGTTACATGCCTGTCTTTAGAGGCTTCACGATGTTGTAGGGAAGGAAAAGCGTCCATGGTGGGTTTTTTACAAGCACCCTCACATCCAGGGTCTGCTGCTGGGCTGCCACTGAATTCTGTAACCTGTGGGATCAGCCCATTTACCCCACAAGCCTCAGGAGCTGTGTTTGCCTCTCTAAAACCAGGAATTGTCATTTACTGCGGGTTCAGCTTCCACAGAGGTGTTTAAGTTCCTCGATTGAGACCTAGTGTAAACTTACCTTTAATTCTGAAAGTGAAAGCTCCTGGTTAGGGAGAGTGGCTGCATTTTGTGGGTAAAAGTTGAACATGAACTGGGAAATAATTAACTAAGGGCCCAGAGAGTGTTTTGAGGTATTTTTATTCGGTCGTTGTGTTTTGGTTTGGTTTTATTTTAAAGACAAAAGGATACATTTCTGCCTTCTTGTGCTGCTGGCTGAAACAACCTGTTACCAACGTCTTCCAGTCTATCCAACCTGATGTGAGACACCCAAAAAAGCCTCGGAGAAGCCTCCAGCTTGAGCTGATGTCTTCCCAAGTGAAGGAAAGCTGATCAATCTTGGCGCAGTCTGTACTGGCAGCGTTTGAAATAAAGGCTGGCCCAGGACTTGGCTGTTGCTCTGAGCTCTCAGCCAATTTCCCATCCCTGTGCTCCCCAAGCCCTGGGCCAGCAGAGGCAGAGCAGGACCAGCCCTGAGCCCTCACCTGCCCCTGCCTGGTGTTTGTATTTGCACTTTCTAAATGTCAGAGTGAAAGAAAAAAGCCCAGGCCACAGCTTTTCCTAGCGCAGCTCACAGCTTCCTCCTCCCAGAGTGGGTCTGCACTCCCTGCCTTGGCCACAATCCACTCTCCTATCGGTGATATCAGGATATTTCCTAGCAGTCCTGTCAGCATTTGCTCTGGAGCTGTGCTGTGGATTCCCCACCGGGAGAAGGTGCCCTCAGAAGGATATTGTGGGGATGGGAATAACTGGGATACCTCAGTGATGAGCCAGATGCAAATTCCCAGCTAGATCCTGGAGATAGTCACATCTCCTGATGGCCCAGAGGAAAATTTGAAAGAGCAGGAATGCATAAAGCTCAGCTGCATAATGCATAGCAGTCATAATTAATAGATTAAAGTTCTTTGTGAAACATGCTTTTTTATTCTAATAAAGGGAAGGGACTCCAAGTGGTGACACCGTTGTAGCAAAACAGCGATGTGGGATGCCATGTTCCAGTTGTAAAGCTAAAGAGGTGACAAAAATGGACCTGGGTTTAAACTTTTGCAAGATGTTAGACTTACTGCTTTAAACAGCAGCACTTCTTGTCTGCGGGCACGTTTGGATCACTCTGGTTCTCAGAGTACATGAAATTGCTGGGGGATTATTAAAAACTTGCTGCTTAGTCCCTCGTCAGTCAAAAGTTCAGGAGTCATCCTGTGAGTCGCTTTGCCCTAACAGTGTTAAATTTTGCTTTTGTTGTAAAATCATGGAGATCAGCCATTGATAGAACTTTAATGGGCTGGGGATGTTGATTTTTTTTTTTTTTTTCCTTAAAAAAAAAAGAAAAAAAAGCCTGCCAGCAAAATTGCTTTTTGGTGATGACTCTGCTTGAAAAGTGCTCTGCAGGGGCCCATTCCCAATTGATTATCTTTCACAGCTAATAGCTTCAAAGGCTATTTGGTGGACAGTCCAGTTTTACATTTAAATGTAAATCTCGATAGCCTTGACAGACTGATGATCGGAAAAAAGAAAGGTAAAACCAGTAAAATGGATGTACAGCTGGTATAACTTTCACCAGCTCCTCCAGGGGCAACTGGAGTGAAATTAAAGTGGTTGCAGTCTGACAAAGCCTTCGGAGGGGATGGTGGGGGGAAGCTTGCCAAGGATGCAGCACGAACAAGTTGCTGGGAGGCCCGGCAGCCCTAAAAGTTCCGTGTGGTGTCAGTGGCTCCCGTTTGTGCTGCCCTTGGGGTCAGGAGGCAGGCGCAGAGCTCTGGAGGCACCTGGGCAAAGGCAGACTTGGCAGGGGAGCCTCTCCTGGCCCGGGGAGGTGGCTCCGTCCTGGTGACCTGGGCATGCAGAGGTGCCACAGCTCCCTGTGGGCTCTGACAGCCCTTAAATCACAGAGCCACAATCACAGAATCACACAAAGAATCACAGAATTTATGGAATTCACACAATCACCAGGTTGGGAGAGACCTTCAGGACCATCGAGCCCAGCCCAGCCCAGACACCTCCACTAAACCAGGGCACCAAGTGTGATTTTAAAACATATCCAGGGGTGATGACCCCGCCACCTCCCCGGGCAGACCATTCCAGTGCTTGATCACTCTTTCCATGAAAAACTTTTTCCTGATATCCAACATAAATGTCCCTTTTGCACAGCCTAACACTCAGCAGAGTGAGTGACACCACTCTTACTCCATCCTCCTGGAGAGGAGCGGTGGGCACGGACTCCCTCCGCTCCCAAACCCCTCGGCAGCTGTGAGGAGCTGCCTTTTGCCTCATTTTTAATCTTTGTTGCTGTGGAAACAGAGCACAGACACTCTCTGCTCCTTTTTGCTGCCTACTCCTCGGGGCCAAACAAGTCCAGATTTTTCCAGGCTTCCAAAGGAAGGGGGGAAAAGGGACAGAAGGGGAGAATGTTCAGTGCAGAACCCAGGAGAATCTGGAGATGCAGGAGGGGATGTCTGTCCAGGGCAAACAGGGAGGGGTTCCAGTGCAGAAGGTGTTTGTCCCACGGGGACTGGCACTCTGGGAAAACATCCCTCGTCCTCGGCTCTGATTTTCCTACGGATGTCTGGAATCCTCTACATAGGCGGAGAGAAGAAGAGAATGCTTTTGTTTAAATTAAGTTTAAATTCCACTCCAGTGGCACAATATTCTAGTGCAATGGAGTAAAGGGCATCTAAACCTATCTTTTTCCTTTTCCTTCTTTGTCTTTTGTTTTTATTTTTTTTGTTTGGTTGGTTTTTGTGGGGTTTTGGGAGCATTTTGGTTGTTGTTGTTTGGGGGTTTTGTTTTGGGGTTGGTTTTTTGCCGGTTTTTGGGTTTTGTTTACTTGTTTGGGGTTTTTGGGGGGGTTTGTTGGTTTGGTTTGGTTGGGGTTTTTTTTGTTTGTTTGTTTGTTTGTTTTTGTTTTGAGCTTTTATGGCCCCATAAATCCTCTGCACCAAATCCCAAACTCCCTTGAGAGTGCTGTCCAGCACACTGATCATGGCAAAATGGGACCAAACCCGGGCAAAACCCACCTGCCTTTTCCTTCAGGGCAGCGCCATAAATTAACAGCGGTGCCCCCAGTGAAATCACATCCTCCTTCCACTACCAAATCCATAAAAACAACGCACAAACACGTGGAACAAAAACTGGCACTCCTTCCTCCTTCCCCTGACAAATCCTCTCCCCCGTCCTTTCATTTACTGAGGCTGCACAAGGCCTGGGGACAGGGGAAGGTTTGTGCCGGGCACAGCTCGGGCTCTATTTCGGGACATTCTGAGCCCCAGGGCATGGGCAGGACTGGCAGCAGAGCAGGGGCACCCCCTGGCACGGGCTGGGTGCAGGATTTGGAGGGGAAGCCTCCAGCTGGAGAGGGGTGGGAGCCCAGCAGCTGTAAAAGGGAAATATCCCCATTGGAATGAATCCTCTTCTCCTCCCCGTGGAGGTGAAGGCTTGAAGGATGAGTCCAGCTATCAATCCAGCAGCTATGAAAAGGGAGGATCCATAACATCCATGGGCAGAAATACAAGTTTTTGTCTGTATTCAGCTCCAAATAAATTATCCATGTGGCCACTGAACTTTGTGGTGATCTTTCCATTGACTTCAGATCCCTCCTTAAAATCGGCTTTGTGGAATGACTGCTGCAGAAACCAGAAACGAGCAGAGGAAAAAAAAACTTTACTTGTTCTTTCACCTTTTGGCAGTTTCCTGCTCTGGGTTCAGCTTTCACAGATTTATTCCAGAGGCCTTTGGCCCATTCGTGCAGAACTGGTCAATTTGCATGTGCAAATTTCAGTTCTTTACCCTGTTTCTGTTCCATTGTGTGAGTTCAGATTTTGCATTTGGTAAATAGAAATACTTTGTGTTTGGAGGAAAAAAAAAAAAAAAAACAAAAAACCAAAACAAAACAAAAAACGGGCCACACACACAATTTTTCTGTTTACTACAGCTAACAGCAAGTAGTAAAAAAAAAAGAAAAATAAACAAACAAACATGTTCCCCATTAAAGCAGTATCAATTCATGCAGAAAATCCACTGCATCAAACGTTTTCCATTTTGTGCCTCTCCATGTTATAAAGATGTTAATTTCTTTAAATCCCAAGGACTATCATTATTTTAACTCGTGTTTTGACACAGAGACTGTGTCATAAAATTTAGAACATTCCTCCCTTTCTTTCTGCATTGTTAGTAGTGGGGGGAAAAAAATACAAAACGAAATTTCCTTGAAGGCGACTTGCTGAAAACTTTTACATTCGTAAACATTTAAGTGTCTTGCATTGGAATATTGAGTAGTGATTTACTGTATTCATGCTGGGTAAAAATCTGGGTGTTTTTACTTTTCTGCGAGCTGGTTTGGTTTTTTTGGGTTTTTTTGTTTTTTGTTTTTGGGGTTGTTTTTTTTTCTGAAGGATCTCGGTATCACCGCGGCAATCAAAGCAGTTTGGGGCATGGGGCTGTTTAGCATCCTGCTGATGAGTTATGCCATCAATACCAAACTGATTTCCAAGATAAACCCGACTGAGGCATAACAAAGCCCGAGTGATGGCCAACTGTGCTCATGTGATCATCTTACAGTGGTTACACAGCTCGGAGCTGCTTTTATCGCCCGGCCTGGTGATGCATTTATTGTGGGCTTTGCAGAGAAAAGGATTCCATTAAAAAGGCATCGTGGTGTTATCAGCCAAATTCTTCACTTCGGCTCCTGGTCGTTAAAGGAGTTACTCAGCTTGCACTGAATGAATCCAAGGAAAAATGGAAGCAGGAGTGATTTGTTAGAAAAGCAAATAAATTTGGGTACAGTTGCAGAAGGAGGACGTGAGGCCCCCGGGTGAGCACATCACCTCCTATGTACAAACAGCTGCTAATCTTATCAAGGCAAAGATGCCTCCGTGCTGCATTTTAAAGCAGGCTGCCTTTATTCCAGCTCCCACTCCATTGAAATCTGCTATAAATACCGACTTTATAACACTGACCCAATGTATAAATTGCTCAGTTCAAAAGAAAAGCTTTTTTGGAGGAAGGGGGGACGGAGTAAATGCAGTGTGTTGTAAAAGCTAAGTGGTTTTATTGGCACTTTAAAATACCCTTTTCTGCTGGACTCTATCAGCTCTGATTATACATAACAGCGCTGGTTATGTATTAAAAATGTGTGTCAATAGTTCTGGTAGCACTGCGATCTGTCATTTGTGTGCCAGAGGTCCCGGCAGGCTGGACTGACAAAACCTGGCTCAGAGGGATCACACATTTCGGTGTGTTTGGCTGGTAAATTGATAGGAGCAGCAATCTCCGTGACTTAAATCAGAAACTTCATCTAAATGCCAGCGCAGGCTGCACTTGCACACCTCTCACAGCCCTTTCCCGACGGCAGCAGAGGAGCTGAGGCTGCCACGGGGCACCAGGTCCTTTCAGGAGTTTGTCAAGCCAAGGATGAACGAAACCTCGAGGGAACAATGAGGACAAGGTCATTCCTGTTGCCCGGGGCGGCTCTCTGTGCTTTAATAGGTGCCCTCACAGGCCTGCTGCTCCCAAAACTCCTCTGCCGTGGCAGGTGAAGGTGTCTCTCACTGAAAGGTGTTCAACCACTGTGTGTTTTCCACTGGTGACCTGCTCAAAAGCACCAGACTTTTTTTGGTGTGAGAGTACAGCCAGGATGGAGCCACTCAGACATCTCATCTCGCCTAAACCCCCTAAACAAAGCAAGCTGTAGCCAAGTGGCTTCCACAGAGCAGCCAGGCTTTCCAAAGACTGCTTGCAAGCCAGGAGGGGATAGAGAACAGGGAATAAAGCTTCCCGGCACTGGCCACGAGCAAAGCTGTCCTCAGGCAGCAGGTGTGGAGCCTGTTCTGTGCAGGGAGGGCAACCTCTGCTTTTCAGCAGCTTGTTCCGCCTGCGTGTGAACTCGCAGGCTGGGAAATGAAACATCCCCCAGGACAGCTCCCTCTTTGAATCCTCTCAGCTGTATCCTACATAAATTACGGTGTGCTGAGACTGGAGGAAGTAATTTAATGCGGGAATTCTCCGAGGGCTCTGGCTGCTGCTTTTGCTGAGGTGTAGCTGTGTTCTGCATTATAGATAAACAGGGACATCTGAAAGCCCCCCCCTTCCTCGTAGCCCCCCACAGCAGTGAGATCAGGGAGTTTTTGTTGCTGATTGTTGAGTACTCGGTGCTTTTTTTCTTTTCAGAGCATCCTCAGCTGAAGGCCAGCCCAGCTGCTCCTCGTCCTGGCTGAATTGCTTTGGCCAAGGGGCCACAGGTGCAGAGCATTCTCTTTCCTCCTCCTCCCCCCAGCTCCAGCACCCCCTAGTCCCCTCCTCAGGTGCCTGGTGAGAGCTGCTGGCCTTGCCTTGTCCTCTCCTGGGCAGGGGCACCGTGTGGGACCTGCTGTTCCTTTCTGCAGCTTTTGGCTGCCCTGACCCGTTTTGCTGGAGGAAATGATGTTACTCTGGGTGGCCAAGGCTCCTGTGCTGTGCTGCAAGCCAGGCTGATGGGCCAAAGCTTTCAGAGCTGCCAGGAGAGAGCAGGAGCGGCGGTGTTTGGAATTACCTGGGTGCACCTCCTGCCCAACGTCAGCCCTGGCTGGCACCGGTGAGTCCTCCCGTGGATGGGAAACCTGCAGGATTATCACTTTAGGGTGATAAAAGTGACCTTGTTCTATTTACCAAGCACCCACTGCTATTCCAGTAGAAATAGAAGGTAATGCTCTGCAAAATAATGCTCTGCAAGGGTTTTTGTCTTAAAACTCCTTTTATAACCTTGCAGTCCAGAGGAGGGGGACAGTCCCAAAGGCTGCCCGTGCCCCAGTGAGGCTGCTCACATCCTGCCTGCTCTCTCTGAGTTTTCTCCAGGCCGAGTCAGAGCAGTGTCAGCTTTGAGTCACCCTTTGGAATTCCTCTCCGATACACAGAGAAATTAAACTCAGCAGCCTGGAGCTGGGCCTTGCAAACACTCCCTGTAAGACAAGAGGTGTCTCAGACACGGCCTTGCACTCACTGCTTGGGTTAGAGACACTGCTTTTCAGTTTTGTAGTGGTTTTGGTTCGCCAATCTGAGTTTCCCAGCCAATTTAACGCAGTGGATCCAATGCTGGCCAAGCACCATTGCACCCACTAGATTTACTCATTTTCCTGCTGTGAGATATGGATGAGGAGGAGGGCAAACCAGGCTCAAACTTTAAAGGTCACAAAGAAACTTTTAATAACAGAATTTAAAGAAAAGGAAAAAAAAAAAAAAAAGTAGGAAACTGTTAATAGTAGGGGAGGTCATCTTTTAATTTTTGCTATTTTAAAACATGTTGAGCTCTTGAAGCTGCATGTTTTGCCCCAGTCTCTGGGTCACCAGCCCGAGAGCGAGCAGTGCCCAGGTGTTTCTGGCTGAGCGCTCTGGAGAGGAGCAGATGTGCTGATCCTGCCCTTGGGTAACACAAACCCATCCCGTGGAGGGCCCGGCCACTTCTGGGAGCAGCCTAAAGATGTCACTGCCTCCTTGGCCGCGGCCGTGTGCGGCAGGAAACGGGCTGTGTTATTTTTAACACATCTCCCCCTCCTCCGGGGAGTGACAGACAAGGTGCTGATGTCAATTGGCTGCTCTCACAGGCATTAATTAACTCGGCTAAAAGTCCCTTCGGTTCCCATCTCCTCCTGCTGGACTGCAGCGCCGGGAAGTGCCGGGAGCGAAGGAGAGCTGCGGGTGCTGGGGATGGAGCTGGGCTCTGCCTGCTCCCCCTGCTGCCTCCAGCACCCCTGAGCCCCTTCCCTGCAGCTCATCCAAAAATCCCAGCGCCTTTCACTCCTCTTTTCCCAGCCCTGCTGGTTTTTTTCCAGGTTTCACCACTCTGTGCTCTCCCCTCACCTTGTGCTGAGCAGCTGAAGCTCTCTCTGGGCTCAGCAGAGTTCTCTTCTCTTTTCCCCAGCTGAATCCTTGCTGACCACATTTTTCCCACCACTTTCCTCGTCCTCTCCTCTTTTCCTGAGCTGAATCCTTGCTGAGTACATTTCTCCCACCACGTTCCTCATTCTCTTCTCTTTTCCCCAGCTGAATCCTTGCTGACCACATTTTTCCCACCACTTTCCTCGTTCTCTCCTCTTTTCCCGAGCTCAGTCCTTGCTGATCACGTTTCTGGGGGGCTGTGACAGTTCTGAGTGTCTGTGCTGGGAGGGGATGGCCGCAGCTGGACCCAGGGAAGCCTTTGAGAGAGGGCTGGCTCGTCCTGCTCCAGGGCAGGTCCTCGCAGCTCCTGCTGGCCTCGGATGCTGCAGGGAGGTTTTTAGGCCTGAATGAACCCTGGGAGTCAGTAAAAGTCTGGGACAAGCTTATTTCTCGTGCAGCAGGCTGCTGGAACTGACTGCAGGGTTTGTCTGCGGCCAAGCCCACGTGTGCAAACTGCGTTAATTTGTGTTAATTCTCATTTTCCATTTGCAGTGGGATGACCCTGCCAGGCCAGGGGATGGAGGCACTTGGGCAGCCACTGCCACTGCCAATCCTTTCAGGTCTTGTTGGTGCCCCCCTGAACCTGAGCAAAATAAGAACAACCTCTGACAGCCTCCAAGGACCTTTAAACCAGATCTGTAGCACCCATCGTGCTGACACCCCCAGAGCTGGGACTGCTGCCAGAACTCTCCTTGCTTGGGAGGTCCTTGGGCACTCCAACAAGTGGAATTGATCATGGAATTTCTGCTCCAGTGCATTCAGAGATGCTGCATGTCCCCTGAGCACCTGGCACTAAATCAAGTTTAACCTGGGGAGGATGTTCTACCTTTCAGCCTTTTTGCCCATGTTTACAACTGCTAGATATAGAAATAGAAATCTAAGTATGAATACTTAAAATCTATTAAAAATATAAAATATTTCTAGACATAAAATTATGGTTTTAAAAATATTTGTCAGATGTTGCAGTTTGAGCTCTCCTTGCCCTGTTTGCTGCCCAGGCAGTATAACACATATCTATATCTTACAGGAAGAAAATCTCTGTATAAATTCACATTAAAGCAGACTTTTCTGAAGTACAAACCTGTGACAGAACTCATCACATCTGTTGATCTGGGATTTTTATTTTTTTTTTTCTACCAGCTCCTCCATGCTCTCTCACTGAAACTTTTTTCCTTTTAATTCCAGCACTGCTTAACTGGGCTCTGATCTGCATTTTACTTCCTTGCCAGTAACATAATTTTAACTGGTGGCTCCTGCAAGAGCCCTCTTGCTCCTGCCCTACACATTCCTGCAGGAAAACCAGGAGTCATGGACAGAGCCATCACTCCTCAGCTCAGGTTTGTCCCTTCCCACCGCCTCTATCCCGGCAGGAAAAGCTGCTGCCTGCCGGATTCCTGGAGTTCTCTTGTCTGGGAGAGAGGCTGAGCAGAGAGGGGGAGCTGGACACCCCTTTAGCAGTGCTCGTTAATTAGGAATGCAAGCGAGGGTGCAAGGAATTGCTGGCCGGTCCTGGAGTGAAAGGCGAAAGCGTTAAAGGTCTTTTAAAAAACCAAACCAAACATATCCACATCTTATAAAATTTATGGCTTTAAAATAAAATGAGTAATGGGTGGTAAACAGCAGAGTGTGGAAGAGCACGGTAAGGGAGGGCGTGCTGGCTCTGGGGTAGAGGAGAGCTCTCTGAGTCAAGGTTTACTGCTCGACCATGGTCTCATGAACCTTTTTGTGACCCCGAGCAAGTTACTCCCATCTCACTATTCTTCCATTTCCTCTTTCTGTAAAATGATATTAATAGCACTTCAGCTGCAAAGCAGGTTTATTGTACAAGGCTTAATGAATGTTTGTCTCCCTGTGATTGAGATTCTTTCCTGCTGGAGGCAAGAATTTTAAGCAGGTTGATTAAGTAGAAAAGCTCTCTAAGTGAAGCTAGTATTAAATGCAGAAGGAATTATTTCTTAGGGAATTTTAAATCTTATGTCTGTTACAATTGTCAAAACACGGCAGCTTTAGTTCCTCTGTTATTTAGCAACTCTGGTGATGTTTCTGCCCGAAATTCTGATGGGGGATGCTCCGAGTTTTGAAACGATCCAAGGCAGACCCGGCTAAACTCTTCCTGCTCTGAGGAGCAACAGTTGCACAGTGACAAAATGTGTGTCAGCACCACACACAGAGCTCTGGAATAGCAGGGAAAAGGAATTTGGGGTCTTCAGACAGACCCAGTCCTCCTCCCTAAGGCTGTTACTGTGGGGCTCTGAGACGTGCAAGGAGCAAACTCAGCAAACCCTGACAGGATGGGTGGAAAAGGCTCTGCTGGGCTTGGAACGCCAAATCAATCCAGGAGGGAGCACTGGAGACAACTCTGGGACACCCTGAAAGCCTCGTGGAGGCAGCAGCACCCACCTGTGCTCAGCCGTGCTGGCAATCCCAGCAGCATCCCAAAAGTCTTGCTCTGAGAAGGAGGATTCCCTCTCTCCCAGGCTGTCCCAAGCCGTGGCCGTGCCCTCAGCCAGGACTCACATTTGCCAGCCCTCCCTGGATCTAGGGCTTTGTGAAGGATGAACCTCCGTGCCCCACCGAAGAGGAGGGTTCACGGGGTGCCAGGAGCAGCTGTATGAATTTAATCTCTGTGCATATGATGAAAAGCTTGGCAAGGATTTCAGCAGGGCCCTGGTGGGGCAGGGATTGTAAAGCTGCTGCTGGTGGCCAGAGACAAAAGATGGGATGTTTGAAGAGTTGGGCCCAACAGTATCCACAGTGTTGCCATTATTATACAAACGGGGCTTAAAGTCCTTCCCTTTCTCCCTGATGTTTTAAAAGCAGTTGCACTGGATAATAAAAATCAGGGACAAGTTTTGGGTTTTCTCAGAAAACCGAGTGGCTGGAGCCTCTTCAGAAGCTGTGGGATGCAATTTGATTAATAACTGCAACTTACAGCTGAGCAAACGCGTTCCCTCGTTAGAGCTGAAACGGCCAACAGAGGCTTTGCAAAACTTGCAGAGAGAGAGAAAACACAGGGCCCCGCATAAAGGAATATTTTGCTGTGGGAGCAATGGGTTTAACATGCAGCACTCGCTTGGCCAGCAAACCTTCCCTTTTTGTCCCTCTTTGACTCAGTGACCTGATGCTGCCTCCTGCTCTCAGCCCCGGGAGGAGCAGATCCGCGTCAGGACGCAGCGGCCTGGAGCGGCGGCGCTGCCAAAGGGGTTCAGAGGCGCTCGTGGAGGCTGATCCAGAGCCCCAGGAGGGTTTTTCACTGCCTGGGAGCTCTGAGGTGCGAGGGCAGGTCACTCTCCCTGCTGGGATGCCCGAGGCACAGAGGCAGCAGGAGGAGCTGATCCTGTGCCAGGGACCAGCCTGGTGCCACCACCCTGGAGCACGTCTGGAGGAGGCTGGCCTGGAGCTGGGCGAGGGGGGTGCTGCCAGACCCAGCCAGTTTTGCTGGGAGTTGGATCCAGATAACAAATGAGGCTCAGCTCCGTTTGAGGGTTTAAATGAATTCATCATTTGCTTGTTTTCCTCTGTTAGGAGTAATGTGCTCTTTCAGTTTGGCAGAGCAGTTAAATGTTTAGTGTCAGCCTAATCCTTCTGATGTTTGGGAGGCTTTCATTTATGAAATCCTCAGGTTATTCAGATCCTGCTCATGTAGAAGTGACTACAAAATTAGCATGTAATCTCCCAGCAGAAATCAGAGGTTTCATGGAGCTTTTGCAATGAAAGAACAATAACAACAATAATTTCTCGAAACCTCTTCACAATGTCATACCACGTTTAGGACGTGTTTAAAACATCAAATAGATCTTTCCTGTCATCCAGTTCTTTCCAAATAAATGGTGAGAGTCTAATTCAGAGGATTTTTGCTTCCATTACACGTTGGCATTCTGAGGCTCTGAACCCAATAATCTTCCCCTTGTAAAAACATGCTTAATAAGCTATAAAACTGCTTTCTGTCCTCTCTACCCGTTCTGGGGATCCATCAGCAACAGTAAAGAATTGCACATATAAACACGTACTCAAATGGAACCTGCAGGGAAAATCAGATTTACCATTTTCTTTCACAAAGAATCATGTTTTTCTCAGGCTGTTTGCAGAGTTGCTAGACTCCATTAAAAACCGAGCTCCTCTTTTACCATCCTCAGTCCTTAATTTCTCAAACATGGGTAGAGTGTTTGTGCTTTCCTAACAACAGTTGCAGGAGTGGTTTGGTGGGGAAACCGCACAATAATGTAGACACTTTAATGCAGCTTTTAATTCCAAGTTTATTAAAGGCATTTTTGAAGGGACAGTTCTGGAAAAAAATAATCCAGGCTTGTAATTTTTCATGGTTTATCTACTGATTTATTTCAGCTGCTGATCTCTCCCCGACTATTGCATCCCCAATCACTTTTCTGCCATCAGAGGAAGCAATCAGAAAAAGCTGCCATTGCCCCCTCAGGTTTCATGTTGGCTAATTGGAGTTTTGGGCTTTTTATCCTGTTGATTAAAAGAACAGCTGAGTGGAAGTCAGAATGCATTTACAGAGCTGCCACACCCAGCCCTGCTCTTTGCTTTCCTCTGATTAATTTAGCAAATGGAAAACCCCTGTAAACTCACATATTCTTGCCCATAGTTGCTTTATAGTTCAGAGTAAGCCTTGGGTAAACTGGCCTGGAGATAACTAAATCAGTACAACAAAAGCTTCCAAAAAGCTTTTCCTTGAAAAGTGGGCCTCTGTGAAATGACATTTTGTGCAGGGGCACGTCGATGGTAGGAGATGGAACAGCCCTTTTGGAGAAGCTGCCTTTAATTCGGTGTATGAGAAAAACAACTGTCCCTGTTTACACTCCTGGCTCAAGGTAAGCGTGTTTGTCTAAAGTATTACCCCAGCCTGCCTTGCAAACACTCGAAGCTTGCTTACCGTTTTTCTATATATAGACTGCTCTGTGGAACTGTCTTTATCAAAACTTTGGGGGAAATCTTTAACAGAATCCGAGAGACTTGCCTAATTTATGCAGCCGTCTATTCTCCTCCTATTGATTGCCTCCGTGATATATGTTTATCCCGCCTGCCTGTGAAAACCTGGAATTAAAACCCAAGCATTTCTGGTTTATGCCTGTAATTGCTGGTGGAGAAGAGATTGGGGGTTATGCATAAACGCTGTAATCTCCTTAGCGAGCTTTAAAAAAATCATCTTGTAAATCCCAACACAAAACTACCCCACGTTTACGAGGCAGAAACTTCCAAACAGCAAACCCTTCCTTCACCACAGCTTTTGGAAACTGTTTTAGAGCCCCATTCCCACACCTTTGGTGATGAAATAACCGAAAATAATAATTTAAAAAGTAAATAAACCAAACCAGCTCCCCGATTTGAGAGGGGAGAAAGAGACTTGGTCCCCACATCAAAACTATCCTGGAGAGATCAACCATTGACGATTGAAATCTTCACTACTTTATCTCTTTGTTTGCTGCTCGGAATGCTATTGATACCTTCTT
The DNA here is from genome assembly GCA_013396955.1 of Regulus satrapa. NCBI lineage: Eukaryota > Metazoa > Chordata > Aves > Passeriformes > Regulidae > Regulus > Regulus satrapa. The sequence continues at coordinate 72,262 of VWZN01012765.1, read as the reverse complement.
TGTCTTTGTAATTGTTTTAATTAGCCGCCCAGCATGGGCCCCTGTGCGGGGCATTCTGGCCCCGCAGCGGGACCGGAGCCTGTTCCCATCAAACCCGGCCAGCCCGGAGCCTTCATTTCTTCATTTCTGATTTCTGTCCCTTACTGGACTCGCCCTTCCGCAAATTTCTGCATATTTATTATTATTATTGTTGTTATTATTATTATTATTTTTGCTCTAATCTTATTTATTCTTGTTGACCACATCCTTCTTTTGTAAGTGGAAATCTGGATGTTCAATTATGATGCAAGTCTGCAACTCATTAGCAGCAAGCTTTGGTGCTGTGGCCATTTGAAGACAATTCTGTCATTTAACTTGTGGGACCTTTTGGCAATGTGTATATTCTTGGGGGGGGAAATCCCAAAAACCAAAAGTTTGTTTTTAGAGATAAGCAATAACATCAAAACCTCAAAGCCTTTCATAATATAGTATTTTTTCCCGTAAACCAACAAAAATCCCAAACAAACTGTGCCTGGGATAGAGGAATGTGAATATGTGAATAGAGAGAGGTGCTCTATGAAAGCACAAGTTTCCTTTGGAGTTGGTTTGTTCAAATTAGGCCAAGGTCAATCCTTGCCAATTATTGCCCCACTTCAGCTGCTCTCTGGACATGAATAAAAGCATCTGCTGTATTAAGCAGGAATCCAGCCTGGGACTCTCCAAGCGAGGAGTTGGGGTGTTTCCCCTCTGGGATGAGTTTTAGCTCATTAGTCTGTGTGCTCCATCTCACTGCTCTCCTTGAAACGTGTCCATGACAGAGGATTAGGTTGGGATTCGAGGGACTGGACTGAAATAATTTTCTACTTGGAGTTGATGTGAATCCTAAATGCCTGGGAGTTGCTGCGTTGTGTTCACCTAAAGGCACTGCCGATTTTCTGGGAGTTCTTGCACTTTTCCTCTGCCTGGAGGGATGTTGAGAAGGTGTGTGGCGGGGAGGCCTGGAAGCTCCTTACTGAACAAGCAGGGACAGGGAGGGTCTGTGGTTTGCCTCAGCCCTGCTCAGTGGCAGTGGCGGGATGGCGAAAGGCAGAAATTCTGTTGTCTCAAGAATTACTGATTTTTTAAATTTACGTTTATAAGTCATGAAGCAAAACTCTTGGATGCAAAACTCTTGTTTGACCCTAGGCACTGCGGTCAGCCCATGGCCAGCCTCAGCCTCCTCCCTCAAGCAGAACCTGGCTCCTTTTTCTTTTCCAGAATGTGGCTAAAAGCCACTAAAGATTGCAAAGAGCTCAGAGGCTGCTTTAAGTAAAGCTTTTGGGGCTGCAAGGAAGAAATCTGAGAGTATCTCTGATGCCCATGCTCAGCCAACCTTTACAGAAAAACAAGTAATCTTATTTCTATCTGTTTATGTCTATTTGTTTCTCTTCTCCAAATAGAAACAGAACTCTTGAGTGGCACTCGGGCTCAGCTGTGCTATGCTGTGGGTGCCAAACTGATACTTGTAGGTGATATTTGAGTATTTTAATCAAAACCGAATCACTTAAACACTGCAAATGTCTTTGCACAGCAAAGTCACGCACTTGCAAGCTGTGAATTTATGTTTCTGGAGTCTCCGTGTGGATCACTTCGAATTTGGATGCGCATTTACTGCAGGCAGCACTGCTGATTGGGTAATTAGGTTTTGAGGAACTGATTTCCTGATGTATTCATGGACAGCGCCTGTACAAATTAAAGGCACAATTTGGTGTTCGATGCTTCTTTACGTGCCAGAGGCTGTGGCTGCTCTTTGATGAACCTGAGTGTCAAGCAGAAGCTGTATTTCCCTGCTGCCAGTGCAGTGCAGTTTTTTCTCTCCAGCCTGGATGGGGGTCCTGGTAATGCTCACAGTGTGGTTTAACGGGAGGGAAACTGGCTGAGCGCTTGGATTCGATATCTACCTTGTCAAGGCACAAAACCAGAACGAGCTGAACCCAGGAAGAATCCCTCGCCTGCAAAAAGCTCGTGGAAAAGGGCAGAATTAGTCCAAAGGAAGCCTGACATGTTATTAAGAGATTAATGTACTCTTTGTGATTAGGATGGAGCCATTGGTCTGGAGTCGATTTTCTTTTCAGATCAACAAACCTTGTTCACTGGTTATTTACTGGATGAAGGCTCCTATAAAGCACCAGTGCAGAGCTTTTTGTGTCCCTCTATCTGAGTCACAATTTATAAATAATAGCTGTGTTTACAAACGAACCATGAGCAAAACTCTCCGGGGTGAGGCAGTGTCTAATCTGAGACAGTTTAATTAGCTCTTACTCAACAGAAGCTGCTCAACAAAGGCCCATCCCAGTGCCAGCAGAAGTTGCTGCTGTCTCCCTGGCGCGCTGGGTTAGTGACCTGACTGACCGCTCTGGACACATCACGGGGGTTTTCTGTTGGAAATCTGGCACGGGCAAGCTCTGTAGGTGATCTGTGAGCCCTGCACGTGGCAGGGAGGAGCAGAGCCTGAGGCTGGGCTCTCCTCTCCCCGGGCAAACCCCGGCCTCGGAGAGTTTAAAGAAAAGCATCCCCTGGCAATGGACACAGCCAGCGGTACATTTCTGGGTTTCCCTGGCGTTACTGAGGGCCCAGGCTGGGCAGGTGGAGATGGCCATGGAGGGGGGTGACCTGCTGGGGATGGCAGCCACCCCAGAGGGCACCACCTGAAGGCATCCTGCCTGGGGGAGAAGCTGTGCTGGGGAGGGTCCCTGGAAAGCTGTGCTGGGGGGCTGCACTGGGGCCCGAACTGGGAGAAATCCCCGCCACAGCTAGAGGTGCTCATTTCTTACACAAGAATTCTTGTAGCAACGCACTGACCAAAGGCAGCTTGAGTGTAAACACCTAATTGTAAAGGTCGAGTGATTATTTTCTAGTTTTCATTTTGAGCTAGATGGTGAAATGTTTACATCTCCTATAGATATGATTGATGTGGAGAGCAAACAAGAAAAAAAAATCCTTTGCTGGGTCAACAGGTTACTTAGAAATGTGTAGAAAGGTTAATCCCAAAGCTTCTGTCCTTCTTAAGTGACCATTGTTATTTATGTATTCATAACCCTGGAAAAATCATAAAGACCTTTTCCCCCCACTCCAGGAAGTTATACTCCTGCATTTACCTGTTACAAATGACTAACTAAAGTAATCCACAATTTTTATGACCTCTCACTGCACTTTCAAATGAGGTTTTTGCTTTGTGAGAGCTTGCTGAGGTATTACTTTCTGCTCAGGTGTAACTGAAATCCTGGGTCATCCATTCAAGAATGTTGTTGCCTGTGAGATATTAATTGCTTCTCAAACCTCTGAGCTGCTCCAACTTCCAAAGGTTAATGGAGCAGATAGATTTAGGACATGTTCCTAACCACACAGGTTATCCTCCCTTCCAGAAATATGACACTCGCTGAGATGGGCCATTCATTTTTATTGTTGAAAATGTAATGAAGCATGGCATTTATAATCCACTGGCTGGGAACATCTCACTTGGAGAAAAAGAGGCCACGATGCGAGTGCTTTAGTGGGTGCTGGCACATCCAGCTCTGTTCCTGCTCTCTGGACACAAACCCACCTGGCACATCCCTGTGTCACCTGCCTGGGCAGGAGCTTGGCCGGGGGCATCTCCTGAGCTCCCGTCCACCCCAGAGCTGAATCTCTGGCTCTGTGCTCTGCTCCTCTTACCCTCAGCTGCCACGAGCTTGCTTTGCCCTGGTGCAAGATCCACCCAGCTGAAACTGGCAGTGAAATGTTGGTTTCTTTAAATATCACTAGGCCAGGACCCTTGAACTCCTCGCCAGACCACGCTCCTGAACAGCACCAACAAATTCCTCGTCTAGCCCCTCCTCATTTCCAAAGTTATCCAAATCCTATCTATCGTAAACCCTTGGCAAAGCAGCTGCTAAGTTTTGATAAATATTCAATAAGCCCCAGGATTTACTGGGAAGATTCATGAGGGTCCCCTCATCCCTCCCACACACGCTGTGGGCTCTGGAATTTTAAAAATATTTGCACAGGTTGTGTGTGAGCAGGATGTGTGGACACGTGGCTACCCCTGGTGTGGATAACCCCCAGCTCCTCCTCTTTGTCTTACAAATGGAAGCAGCAGTTTGGCTTGCCAGGTTCTGCACCCCTCTAAGTCCTGAAAACACAGCCAAGGAGGTCTAAATCTGGTTTATATCAGTTCAAAGCCATATATTTTTTAGCCCGTTCATGTTTTGAACATTGATGAGTGTTATCAATGTTCTGTGCAAAAAGAACAGAAATTCTTTTTCTGTCTTTCTGGTGCCTGTCAATGAAGTCAGGCGCTTCGAAAGGCTAAAATTGTGATATAAAGTGTCATCCCTGTTGCTGTTATAACAGGTCATATTAAAAACAATGACAGAAGATCTTTCCAGAATGATGAGGGAAACCAAAAAGAACTTCCAGTGTGGTTTGGGAGAGATCCATGCAAGCGTGAACCTGCAGGTGCCATCCCAGGCCTCCTGGAAGAACCTTTTTGGATGGGGGGTTTCTCCTCCTTTCCTCACCCAGACACGACCAGTGGAAAGGCCACAGTGACCTCAGCTGCCCACGGAGAGGGGTGGGAAATTGTGATGCTCCTCAGGGTCGTCTCTTGTGGAAACTCAACTTCCTAGGCTCCAGAGCCCTCTCCCACACCGTCGGGTGGGAAAGAGGGAGCCTGACACCATAATCACAGAGTGATACTGAGGGTGAAAATATTCCATTATTTAGGGCATGGTAACTGGAAGATCAATAGATTAAGAGAATAAGAGTGGCCAAAGCAGACACGTGTGGCTGTGGGGCCAGGGAGGAGGCTGGGGAAAGGGCTGGGCATGGGCAGAGTGAGTTGTTTGCTGCTCCTGATGCAGTTGGGGCTCAATGCAGCTACTCAAGAGTTACACACACCACAAGAAGAGAACAGTTGTTTAGCAGAATTTCTTCACTCCTGCATTTGGATTAATTGAATCCTGTGCAGGCCTTATCAGGAAGAGCTGTCAGCAAAGAATTCCAATAATCCAATCAGGAGGTCAGGAGTGCAAGAATAAGTATCTACAAATCGGATTGAGAGAGCCAAACCTGAAGCCAAGCAATATTCCAGAGATGGCAGAATAGATGATTTCACCACACTGCTGATAGCATTAATAGAAATTGATAAGTTCAGCCCAACACCCGTGTTTTGTTTATTGTGCTGGAAAGGTGGTACTCTAAAATCCTGATTCAAAAGGCAACAGAAGGAACCAAGAGGTGTAAATTGGGCGGTAATAGCACCTGAACAGTCACGATTGCCAGGCTAGTCTCTCTGCCATTTTATGAATATCAAGGACTTTTAAGGAGGTGTCCAGTGTTAACCACCAGGTGAAGTACAATGCCATTGATAACTGAGCAACAGAGGAGTTAAGANAAAAAAAAAAAAAATTGGTCATGGGACTGGTCCTGCCAAACCTAAAAGTAACAGCTGTCCCACAGTGCAGATATTCAGGAATATTGTTTGTATCAAATTAGGAGGAAATATTTAAATGGGTGACTCCAACCCTACTCATTTACGTTGTGTGTTTCCTGTTGTATTTATCAAAGGAGTCTCTTGCAATGAGCTGTCCTGGTGTAAAAACGAGGCTGTCCAGAGGTGACAGAAACCCAGTAAAACCCACCTTGCAGCCTGGTCTCACCTGCCAGTCCGTTGATTTCAGTTTGGGGACGGGGTTTTTTTAGATCTTTCCTTGTAGGAAAGGAGAGCCTCAAAAGGAGAGCTGCAGTGTGTGCTCAGGGCAGGCTGCGGGTGGGGAAAGCTCTGTCCCAGGTGGAATTGAGCCAGCACAGAGCTGGGGACTCGTGGCTGTCCAAAGGGAAGGAGCCAGGGCAGCTTTGGGTCTGGGAGCTGGGGGTGAGAAACCCGATCCCCTGACGTGTCCTGGGACCAGAGGTCTTCTCTCACTCTTGTTGAACAATTTCAATTTCCTGGCTGCAGACGCAGAGCGTTTATCTGCATATCCATGCCGCGCTTGTTTTATTCCTGTGTTGCAGCATGGTATAAAGGGTTTAATCTGCATAGGTCAGTTAAACAGAATGATCTGAACGTGAGAACGAGTGAAAAGTGCTCAGTTCAACTTCCCTCACACAGGAATGACTGGGAGCAGCTTTGTGATTTAAGCCAGTGTGACTGAGAGTTGATTTGTTCTCTTGCTGACTGCAAGAGGCTTTCCTGAGCCAAGAGGTGCCTCTCTATTGTAAAACCTTGTATTTCTAACCTTTAACATCTTTCCAGGAGTACTGTCCATTGCTTTCACATCATTATCTGAGTTTAAATACCTCTCCTCTGAGCATAATCTTTAAACCTTGCTTAGTGCTACCTTCATACTCAATCATTCTCCTGCTTTGCAAAGCACTTGGGCATCATTCCGATGATAAATTTCAGCTTCATCAGCTACTGACCCACATATGCTCTGCAACTGCTTGTCCCCACAGGTCCTGGGGTAATGTTATAATTAAAGAGCAGCTGCTGGCACATACAGGCTCTGTCATCAAAGGGCAACTGATGTCCCACATTAGCTGAATGGATCTCCAAGGAATTTCAGTGACAGAAACCAACTTTGGTCCTGGGGAGAAATCACGGCACATCTGTCTTGTCCTGGTGCTTGTGCCTCTGCCAGTGGTGCCTGGAGGTTTGGCCACGAGGGCTTGGAGAGCACATTCATGATTGAAGCCAAATAGCTGAGGAATCAAGAAAGTCCTTTCATAAATCAGCAAAAATGGATACAGGCAATAATCTTGTGTTTGGTGTATGATTAACCCGTGGAATTTACTGCAGCGGGATATTACTGAGGCAAATAGTTTAGTAGGATTTAGGGATTAGAGAGATGAATTAGAAGAGCGTTTACTGGTTACCTTCTCCAGGTTTAGGAAAGGTAATTTCTTCCCAGTGCAACTCAGTGCATGAGTTCAGCAAACACCCACCAGCATGAGGACAGGCAATGTCTTCTCCAGCCCGTGGCTGCCAGCAGGTCTCCAGGAGAAGGTTTTTCCTCTCCAGGACAAGGTTTTCCATCCTGGAGCAGGATGAGGCATGGGCGCACTTGTCAATCAAACCCTGTCCTGGAGCCCTGCTTCTCCCTGCTGTGGGAGGATTATTTTGGCCCTGTGCTTCAGGCCAGGACTATTCCACGCCCTCAGCACTTTAAAGCTTTGCCCTCCCACCCTTTTTTATCCCTTTCTTAATTTCCAAAAGCCAGCGCCCTCTGCAGTGATCATTATGGGTAATGGACAAGCTTTTTCATTATAAATCTGTTCAGGGGTAGTTAAGGAGGCCAGGTTTGTGTTTAACTGTCCCACTGTAACCTGCTTGGGAGCAGAGCTGCACTCTAAACATAATGACCTCTTAATGCTTCTTATTTATTTATTTAGAGGCAGTATAAACACCCTAGGCCAGAACCTCTGTGGATACATCAGCCTGCCCCCAGCAGCCGGGATCTGCTGAAATCAATGGGGCTTTACTGATTTACATCCCCTGAGAATCTCCATGTAAAATAAATTCCAGCCAGGAGGTAGAAGATATATGGATATGCAGAAGTCAGATAAATTGGTGTGTTTGTATGACACGCAGACATTTCAGGGTCAGCAGTAGGTACAGAAATCAGAATTCCTTTAAAAGAAAACTTAACGACTAATCTGACTTATTAAAGCAGATTTATGTTTGTTAAAAAACAGTCAGGTGACAACTGACTGATGCGTATCTTTATTTGCCTTGGTGTAATCCTGCAGTTGTGTTTTGGGCTGGCAGCTCTGATGTCTCGCTGTTTTCAGGTCAGAGTCTGATTTCAGCTGTCCCAAGGAGGGTGGTGCAGGGAGCAGCACAGCCCTGCTTTGTGTGCACGCACAGAAAAAACAGCTTTTGCAATCCTGAACCCCTCCGCACTCCCAGGAGCTGGAAACTGCCCCGTCCACCTTAAAAACAACAAAATGCCTTTCCATCAAGAACTCGCAAAACGCTTTTCAAACTGCCAGCCCGGCCAGCCACGTTCTAACAAATTGCAATTCTCCCAATTTCCCTGCCCCGACTGAGGTTGCTCCTCAGAAAATGCGGGTTTTTCTCCCAGTGAAATGAATATCCACCCAATTTTCTGAGGCCCCAGTCCACGGCGTGCGCATAACTGGAAGTTGGATTAAGCTGAAATAGGTGAAATTCTACTGAGGGATGTTAGTATCGCGTGTTTGAGGTGCATAGTCCTAACTGCCTCATTTCTCTGCTGCTTCTCCCCCTCCGTCAGGATGAAAGAACCACCCAGAACTTTCAAATCAACAATTTCTGGGAGTTTTAGTGATGCAGCCTTGTCCCTTAAGCCATGACTACTGTACTATGACTTATTATAATGCTGTGCCATGAAACACCTCATAAAAATGTTATTTCCTCTGCTTTCTTCTGAACCTTTACAAGAAAATTGCTTTCAGCCTGCTCAAATCCTGTTACTTTTCATAACAACCTCTTCTAAATAGAAGCAGTGTAATTAACTTAGGTTGATAAGAAGAAACCAGAAAAATAAGGGAGATGTTTAACTTTCTTTCTCCCCATTTTGTTTATTGTTTTGTCACTTATGAAAGGTTGGAAGAAAAGGGGGAGGAAAAAAAAAAAAGTAATTGGATGGTTTATAATTTGTGACCATTTAAAAGAATAAATGACCTGAATCAAAGGTCAAAGCCTTTGTGCTTTCTGCAGTAGAGAGGTTTTTGTTTTGTTTTCCCCTGAATCTTTTTATACTGGAAAAAAAAAAAAAA
>VWZN01012765.1:33249-63482 GCA_013396955.1 Regulus satrapa | reverse complement strand
AAAAGAATGAAAAGAAGAAAAATGAGGCAGAGTGAAATAAAAATCCTCCCAGCGCGTGTTCACGCACGCCGCGGTTCCGAAAGGCCCTTTGCAGCTTCTGATTTAAATGCCTTTTTTTTTTTTTTTTCCCTTAAAGCTCGCAAATATCAACAACATTCCTGCACACTGTAATCAAATACTTTCCCAAAAAGCCATGGAATGTGCCATAATTTGTCAAAGATCCTCACTGACAAGTTTTTAGTAAAGTCCACTACAGCAAACCCTCCTCGGCCCCCTTGACCCACGTAGCAAGAGACCTTTGACCCTATTTGGGCCTCTTTTATGAGCTTCTTTCACTCTGACCAGATGGCTAAACTATCAAAGGTTTTTATGAGTAAAAACTGCTTTTCAAACTCACAAGTTGTATATTTCTCTCCATGTTAATGTGAACTATCAACCCAAAGGCTTTAAATTGAAAACACAAAAGGTGCAGCGCAGCTGCCGCATTGTGCCGGCTGGGTGGGGATGTTTGCAGAGTAAACAGCTGATGGCCACATGAAGACAGTTTAAGGCCAAATAGTTTAAAAAAACACCCCTCCAAAACCCAATAAATTATTTTTTTTCCCCCCCCGGATATTGTTTGGAGCCTCTGAACGGGGTGTTTGAATATTCATTCACAGCTTCCCCCCCAGCCCAGCCTCCCTGCCTGCCTGGAGAGCGCTACCCCAGTGGCAAATAAGGACTAATTGGACCAAATTGTGTCAGAAACAAAAATAGAGAGATTACAGACTTCTAAATCAGTTTGAATTTCAGCGCAAACATCTCTGAACACCTGAACATCACTTTCTTAGAGCTCTCTTGTCCCTTGCTGCCTGTGTGCTCTCAGAGTTGCACTGGGGAGGATTTTTAATGTGAGATTTGTTGTTACTGTACAGTTCAGATACTCTTTTTGTTCTTTTTTTTATGTAATATACTCAAATATATCTTCTATATAAGTTATTAATATGCTGTAGGTGCTTCACGGTGTTTTGCTGTTTTTAACAGGTATTTACCAACTTTCAAAACAAGATCCTATAAATCACAGAGAGATTAATCAGGAAAAATCATACCCTCCTAGGCTTTCCCAAGAGAGCTAGGGAATCTAATCTGCTCTTCCTCTTTCTCACAGGTCTCCAAGAGCTCTTTTTTAACCCTTCCCATTCTGCCGTGCCATTCTCTCCCTGGAGTATTTGTTTCATTAATGGAAAATTATGTTGTTGTCCAAGTGGGAGAACTGCACGTTTGGGAACAACTCCATTTAACGTCCTTAATGAAGTTACTTTTATGCAAGTTGTTCCTTTAATTCACTTGGAAATGAGGGACTTAACCGGCTATGTGTCTTTTTGAGTCAGATATCCTCTCCTCTCACTTCAAATCACAAAAGGGTTTTGTTTGAAGGAAGGCAGTGGTGCCCAAGTAGGATAAAAGATAAATATTGGGAAGAAGCCCCTGCTTTAGTGAAACCAAGGTGTCTGGTGGCAGCAGGCTGGGAGATCATGTGGTCATGGTGCATCCTGACACCCCAAATCCCGACGGCCAGGGCTGTGCCTTCTGAGCAGCAGCTGCTCTGCCCTACTGTACCGGGAGGAGCTGTCAGTGGTGTCAGCACGGGCCACGGGAGAACACACCCGTCAGAGAAAGGGATGTAAAAATGTGTCAATTTTCCTCGTACCTGAGAGAAAAATAAAAAAAGAAAAAAAAAGAAATCAGTTTATCCTTCCCTCCTGTCTGAAGCTTTTCACTTTCTCAGATTTCTCTACGTGTGACTTGTTAATCCATCAGTCTTGTTTATCCAACCAGGTTTATTAATGACAAATGTTGCTGGCCTTGCTGAGTTATGACTGTAAACTGAAAGAATATGAGGGCCAAGGTGAAAAGGTGATTTCTTTATAACAGCTGTAATTTATCCTGGGCTTTGGCCAGGCCTTTGATTTTGGACTGGCCCTGGATATAGTATTCCTACTGATTGCATTAGAATAGCCCTCAGGGGTCATGCTGGATTCCAGGGCCCTGGAACCAGTTAGAAGAATGGAAGATGACCATATGTGCAGGGTTAGGGAATGATAATAAGGTGCAGCACAATACCAGCCCGGGTGTTGTGGAAATCCTCTGCTCTGCCTTCTGCAGGCTGTCATTCATATCAGCACTGCATAAGAAATGCACCCCAGCCTGGGCAGGGGGAGGAGGAAAGAGAGCAGGAAAAAAAGAAATGAAGTCTCTTAGTTAGGCCTTGGGTTCATTAAATGCCTCCTGCACCGAGAGGGTTTGAGTGCCTCGCGTTGGCTCCGTGGGGCTTTGGGAAAGGACGGGAGAGGCCGGTGCCATCCAAAGCTGCTTCAGCAATGGTTGGCCCCAGGAGGCGATACCTGTCCTCGTGCCATGGAGAAGGAGGAGATGAGAATATGGGAGAACATCCCAGCTCTCCTGGCTGAGTGTTCCTGAGCCCAGACTCGGGATCGCGGCTCCGTGGGGCTGTCAGCACTGCTGGCAGGGCAGGGCTGGGCTGGCCAGGGGTGCCCTCCCCTCCCGGGGGCTCGCAGCTCTTCCCCCAGCTCTAGGGGAGCTCTCATCTCTCCCAGCCTGCCTGAAACCACCTCCTAGCCAGCAGCACATCCTGGATTTCCTCTTGAAACTGCTCCACTTTCCGTGGAATAATGAGTTTAGAGTGGAGTCGTAAGGAGTGCACAAGGATGTGTGTAATTTTCCTAACTCGGGCTTAGGGCACCCTATTGCAGAGGTGAATGGGGCTCTGCTCTAGCAAAGAGCTGCATTCTTTTTATTAACAGAGAACTTACCACAGCAAACACCTTTATTTTCTAATGGCCTACTCTGCTGCAGATCATGAGAAAGGACAGGAAACGGGAGGTCTGGGCTCACCTGCCCAGCTGGATTTCCACTCTGTAGGTGCAAACAGCTGATCCCACTGCAGTGCCACTGGGGCAGCTCAGCGACACACTGCTAGGGACAAGTTTTTCACAGGTGCAAGATTGCCTTTGAAAAGAGCTCGATCCAGCTCTTAAAGCAGTTTTATGAACTGTTGACAATTCCCATTATTTTTCAGGCACGGCTGGCTGCACTGTCACTTCTGGCTGGGCTGGCTCAGAGGCTCTGGGCAGCGGGATGGATGCTCTACCTGAGCTCCACCAAGCATGGCCTCAGTCATACCTGTGGGGAGCCAGGCCTGGCTCTGGGGCTGCGCAGAGCTGGACGTGCTGCTGCTCATCCTGCTGCCTCCAGCCTGCCACGGCGTGCTGCAGCTGGGATTTGCAGGCAGGCTCTGCCTCAGGTCGCTGTTTTCACAGCAGTCAGTCCCTGCTATCACAGCCCGGCCTCAGCTCCCCCTTGCCTGTGCAGCTCTTGGCCTCTGCAGTGTTTCATCCTTACCATACATTAACTCATTAACAAGGGTCCAGCTGTACTTGGTAAATTCAAATGGTCCAGGTTTTACCTAAGGTCAGTACGAGCCTGCTCTGGCTCATCTTGCCAGGGCACATCTGAGCATCTTCCTGGAGTGCAATAAGCGATGAAATGCATGCTCGTCCTACCTCCAAGGATGAGCTCAGGCAGAGGGATAGCTCGGATCGGGAGGATTTGCTGAGGTGGAAAGGAGAGGCTGAATTTAACATACAAAGGCACTCAGGCCCCAGTTTTCTGTTCTTCACAGCCAATATTTCAGAAAATGCAGCCTTAAATTCTTTTATGTTCTGATGGGACAATTAACAGCAAGGCATCACTCTGCATTAGCAGAATGCAAGTTATTTGAAGTTTCATTATTAATTATGGAGAGGCTGTGGGATTTTACCTCAAAATCCACTTCCCATTTCTAATGAAGGAAAACAATAATGTCTATTTACATGTCCTTGTTTCAGAGCTGTTTCATGTCTTTATCTGTGTACCCAGAGCCTAAAGGCACAGGGATAAGGTGTACCTGAGTATTTGGGGAGTGGTCCTGCTGGAAATGCTCCACCCTTCATGTGACGCTTATCCATGCCTCATGACTTAATTAAGAAGCACTAAAATAGTCACTTTTGCAGAACTCTTAGCCCAGCTGGAGTTAGTGATGCTGTGGTGGGGTGCTGCTGTGTTCCCCAAGCACTGTGGCATAAATAAAAACTCCCTGAAGAAGAGCAGGGCAGGCCAGGGCTGTCAGAGCTGCAGTTTGTCAGGACAGGGAGGCTTGCCTGACAGATCCTTGCAGTTCCCTGCCTGCCCATGTGTCATTCTGCCTCTGCCTCGGTGATAGCTGCCTGAGAGGTGGGAGCAAACAAAGAAGGAACTTTTCAAATTGCTCCAGGTAGATCCATTTGTCAGCCTGCTGCCTGCTCGGTCTGACGCTGCTGCTTGTTTGCCCACAACTTTGGCACATGTCGTTTAAACAGGCAGATTAAAAAGTCCAGTATTGAAACGGGGTCCCTCAGTTTGCTCCTAGAGGGCTGGGCAGAGCCCTGGAAGGAGCAGGAGGAAGGCAAGTGAAACCCTTTCCCAGGTACCTGCACCTTGGGCTCACATCATGCAGCGCCCCGGTTTATCTGCACATCTGACACGCCACTGGCCTCACTTGCAGAAAGCTGACCTTGTGTCAAACAAGATGATCTGGCTGACATTTTCTATTTCTGGAAATGATTAATCTGTTTAGAAAAAAGCTCACTTAAGAAAAGCCTTGAAGTTTCCTTCTACGTTTTCATTGATTTCTTAAAGATTGAGTTACATTTCCCATTTGTTGGAGACTGAGAAGTTGCTATTCAGAGAAATTCTGATCCCAGTGCTCTGGCTCGAGCTTTTGAGGTCCTGGCAGGGGCTGCCCAGGAAGGTTTGGATCCCCATCCCCGGAGGTGTCCCAGGAAGGGCTGGAGGTGCAAAGCAGCGAGCAACTGTAATTTCTTTTTACCTTCACCTGCACTCTGGACATCAATTACATCTCAAAAGCCACACAATGCCTTCTTTACCCCACACAATGGCAGTCTGGGTTCTCTTCAAATTTGTTTGCTTTTTTTTTTTTTTTCCCCCAGCCTTTTCTGAGCTATAAATACTCTCAGGAGCCATGAGACTCCTATCAGATACAGTCATATTTGCTCTTCTTTTGGCATTCCAATCCCCAGCTGAATCTGATAAGCAGATCACTCACTGCCAGTCAGCTGAGAAGAGCAATGTTGCACCTTAATATTTGTCATCATTACCCAACACACCCATGCAGAGCAAGCTGTGAGGAATGCAGGTTTTCATGCTTTATCAGCTGTAACTAAACATCTGGTTACAAAAAAAAAAGAATCACTCAAAGTTAATGAAGGTTATGATTTCATATAATCCTTTTGAAGCAAAACAAATTCCACTGGAAGAATATAATAGATTAACTGTGGAACTGAATCAATTGAGATTTTGCCATCAGTTATTTATAACCCATCCGGTTTCCATTCTCAGCTCAAACTTTGTTTTGTCATTGCCAGCAGGACTTTTGCATTTCTTTTTAAATGGGCTCTCGAATGCATTTATTTGGTAGTTTCCTAGAAACATAACCACTGGTTTAGTTAGGAGTTCAAGCAGATTAGTTTAGCTTGTGTTACCGAAACGCTGCTTTAAACAAGTGAAAATAAAATGCAGGTATCCCTTCAATTCAGGCCTTGTGTGCAATAGCAGGGTCCAGCTGCAGAGCTGGAGGAGCCTGGCCTCTCCATCAGCAGATCGGAATACTTCACACCCAGCAGGAAGATCTTGGCAGTGCCCTGCCAGGATGAGGAAGGAAATCTCAATTTCCCTTCTGAGATGGGAGGGGCTGAGGCACTGCGGTGTTCAGAGCTGCTGCCCAGGGTGGGAAGAGCTGGAGTGGGCTGTGCTGTGCTGGGCAGGATGAAAACGAGCCCCAGGGAAGCCAGAGGCCAAGGAGGGAGATATTTCATGCTGGTGCTCTTGGAGAGAAGGTTGGAATTGGCTGGGAAGAGCAGGCAGGCAGTCTGACAGCTCTGGGCAGGGCAAACCAGAGCAGGGCGAAATGACAGACCAGGAATCTCCCAAATTGAAAAGGGATGTGCTTTAAAATCACTGAGCAATTTCCTGGCACATGGGTGACAGAATTTTAGGACAAATGACAGAGGAAAAGTGCTCTAATGAAGCCTCTGAATTTTATTCCCTATCAGACTATGATTTATCTTAATGTAATCTAGACTATTCATTTAATTTCATGTTAAAAGCAAAACTAAATAAAACTGCTTGTTTTTAAAGAATGCTGCCCCCTGCACCCGTGAGTCTGGGATTTAGCAGACTAATGGGATCAGTCATCCCCTACTCAAATACATCCTGGGCAGCATTCAAAGGAATGTCGTTGTTTGTGTCCAAACTGGGCTGTCCTCCTCTTTTTAGCATCTCGGAAAATAAATTAATATCCTGGAAGTGCTGATGGTGCCGGGTCAGGCTGTGCCTGCAGGAGCATCTCTCCCGTCCCCCTGGCCCATGGCCTGCTCTCCTTGACCTCCTTCTCCGGCTCCTGCTGGCTCTGGGGGTTCAGTGACCCACGATCAGCGTGCCCCAGCTCTTCCCTGCCCACGCTGGTGCCAGTCTGTGCCACTCCTGCCTTGGAGGGGCTGAGGGACACCCGTGGCCAGCTGGGCTGGAACAGGCAGCAGGAATAGCCTGGGAGCAGTGGGAGGAGTGCATTGGCATCCAGCCTGTTGCTGTCTGGGTCCCTAAAAACTCGGAGAAAATGAGAGATAATTCACATTAAATAAAAATAATGAGTGTTGGACACACAGCAATTCAGGTCTGACCCCCAGAGCAGACTAAAACTTCCTGTGGGAGAAATGCCAGTGGGCTCAGCTCTGTCCTCTCGTGCTGCGATGTAAACCCAGAATCGTTTGCTTTGATAGATCTGAGAACGGGACAAAGCTGCTACAATTAATCATTTAGTGATGAAGTACAAAAGCAATTGGATTCAGGAGCTTTCTGGAAGGCGAATATGAGCACAAAAGTAGAGTTTCTCTGCCAGCCCCCTTTTTGCTGGATAAAGTTTCACATCCTCCCAAACGACACCCAGTTGTCTCCTCTGTGTAGCAAAGATCTCCCACCTCTTTCACAAAGCTTCCATGACTTATCTATTTTTGTTTTTCCCAGCTGTTGTTGTAAAATCTGTTATCTTTAATGTATTACTCTGAAAAACAACACACCTTTGAGAAGGCCGGTGGACTGTGACATAATTAGATGCAAAATGCACATCTAAAAGCTGTTTACTTCCTGTAACACCAGGATAACTGCTAATGAATCACCGACTCTGGGGATTCTCAGTTTGTAACTGGATACTCCACAAACTTCTTATCAGATCAACAATGANTGGGGGTGGGCAGTTTTTTTCCCCTGAAACCAGAGTTTAGCCTATATGCACCAATTCTAAAGCATTTTTAGCATGTCAGGCAGAGTAGTCATGGTGAGTTTGAAGGGATAAGGGAAGATAAAGTGTATCAAAGCAGGATCTGACACTCGTGATGCTATGCAGACCTTTCTTTCTGAGAGCATCTCGCAGGCTGGACTGACAGCGGGGATTAATCCATGCAATGGCAATAAACAATGGCTGGAGTGGGGTTGAGGCCTAACACCTGGATGTTGTGTTAGCAGAGCAGAGGAGCCTGCTCCGTGCTGGGGGTGAATAGATGTGATTGTGACACTGCTGCTTTGCCAGAGACAGGTAAAGCTGCTCTGGCCTCGTTTGTGAAAGGACTTTTCCCCCTTTTTTCCTTCTTTTTGTCCGTGGCCGTGTGAGATGCTTTTCCACAGGGCCCTCGTTCCAGGCAGAGCAGCCGAAGCACGCGGATGGCCGCGGTGTGCTGATCTCCAGACCCACGTTTATCCCCATTTATCCAGGATCAGCCTTTCCCTGGCTGGGCACGGGCACCCCGAGGTGGGTGAGGTGTTCCCAGGGGTGCAGCTGAGTTTCCCCCAGGACAGGGGTCCCCTCTGAGGCTGCGGGGCCACGCCGAGCATTGTCCTCAGCAGAAGCGAGTTTGTCACCTCCGCTCAAGCGTGTCGGCCCCGCGAGGGTACAGGAGGGAGAGAACGGGGAAATCTCCCCTTATCTTCCCCAGGGTGACCCTTTCTGGCTATAAAACTTGCCAAAAAAGTTTGCCCAAAGAAGCTGGAAGGCTGTGGAGAGGCTGGAGCTTCACCGGGGATTCGTGGGAAGCGCCGGTGCGGCGAAACCTCAGGGGGAAGTTCACCATGTGGGGGCTTTTCTCCATTTTTGACCTCATTTACTCTCGTGTATTATCTCTGACTCCTCAGGGTCAGCCTATGTAGGTCAGGGATTCATTGACATAGATGTTCATCTCTCTCCTTTACAAGGAATAAAAAGGCAGGGGGGAGAAAAGGGAAAGTGGGTTGGACAGACTGACAGAAGGCCCCAAGAGCCCCAGAGTCCAGAAAGTGATCCAGTGGGAGGATGCGAGGGCAAGCGTGAGAGAGGGATGGAGCAGGAGGAAAAGGACTTCAGGGGATTCTTTGGGCCAGCAATTTGGAAAATACCCTCGTGGGAGCCATGGCACTGGTTTGGAAGTGCTGCACCCTGGTCTGGCTGGGACACGGCAGCCTGAGAGCGGAGCACTGCAGGCAGGGCACCCCAGCTCCAGGCACACCTGGGCCAGAGTTCTTCCACCTAGATGGCTTCAGGAAAATTACTTGGAGGATTTAATTATCCTACTTGTGTACTATGAGATCTGAGAAAACGAAAGGAAATGGGAGGTATTTGCTGTCTCATGCTCCGTTACAAGCTTTTCTGGCCTTCAGCAGCACCAATTGAAAATCCCATGGTTAAGATACTTGGCCAAGATCAAGAGAGATTTTGCTTAGGAAAACAAGGCATTAAATCCAGATTTCCCAAACCCATATGCAAATTCCATCCTGCCAGTCTGGGCTCACCGACAGTGAGTTAAATCAACCTTTGACAAGGGGCAAGATCACTTTTGGCTGTAGTTATCTGGAGGTAGACGTGCCTATTACACTTTCACCCGTCTCATCTGGCTCTTTATAACTACCCAGTCTTTCCTCCAAAATAGCACAGGGAAGTATCAAATCTACTTTTTGTGTATTAACTATTCTGTGTCAGCTCCTGCAGAGGCAATAATTTGAATAAGTAGCTGGGATATTTTTTTTCTTCAATCTCTTTCTCTGTCTGGACAAATAACGCAATTTCATCCCCGTCCTCTGCTCCTTGGCCAGCATATTTAGATGTTGCAGAAGAGATTTTGAGCACACTGAACGCTTGCCAGGCCCTGGGTCTGAGGCTGGTAGGCACTGAGGTATCTGGAATACTGAAGTCTGGCTAATTCAGTCCCACTCATGGGTTACTGGCAGCCTTTCTGTTAAATTCAGGCTTACCGTCAGCCTGTTAATGTTTACAATGTGGCTCTTTTGGAATAGATGGGAAGGATTTGCAAAGTGAATGTGCCTATAAAATCTCTTATTTACATGCATCATTTGAGTGATTGTGTGTGCAGAAGGACAATGACCTGAGTTGTTTCCTAGGCAGTGAATTCAGCAGTCTTTTTCATGCAGCAGCGTGGGCACAGTGGGTTTTTAGGGGCATTCATCAGTGCCCTCCTCTGTAACCTGCCTCACAGAGTTTACAGTAACTTGATTTTCAGGGAGTGTTAGATTTCCGGAAGAGGAAAAAAAAAGACAAAAAAGAACAGGATGAAGCAAGGCTTGGATATCTGGGCAGGCAGGGGAACGTTGCACATCTGGGCAGCTGCTCAGCCTGGCAGAGCCTTTGGAGCCCATGCATTTCCACTGCCCCATCACTGCATCTCTTTGGGCCTTGGGGCATTTTTTGGCCCAGCTCCTTTAGGCGTTTAAAAAGCTGTTTGTAGCCGTGAAGGCTGTGCTGAGGAGGGGAATGCCCCTGCTGTGGTTATGAACAGGGGAATGGACGGGTGATGGATGGGTCAGAGCCTGTTGCAATTAAGTAGGAACCACTTAGTGAAACATCTGATGGTGGAGCAGGAGGAGCCTTGGGGTTTAGGCTTGGTTTTACCAAGCTTAGGCACCAACTTCTGCCTGCCTTCCTCCTCTCTCAGCTCTCTCTGTCTTGTCCTTCCATGAGAACATGAGCATGGTGGCTTTTTCCTCAGGGCTCAGCACACAGAGGCTGCTCTGAAAACTCTGGAAGCCACCAAAATACTGATAATACATTCCCAATATTGCATCATATTATTAAGCCTTTAGGCTAAGGAGCACCTGGCAGCAGAAACAAATCTTGCTCACAAAATTTCACCTGTGATTTATTTCTTGATCACCAAATACCGCTTTGCAGGTCCACATCTTTTGATGGAAGTGTTCCAAACTGCCCTCAAAACAGGAACTCCCGAGGTCTGGCAGCAGCACTGGGGGTGGATACCCACCTTGTTCATTACGTTTATTGAACTACTATATTAATTAAATGTTTTAAAAAGCAAGTCAAGTCTGTGTCCAGCTCTGTCCGGTGATGAAACCTCCTTGTCACTGCCACAGAAATCAACCTTTTGTCAACAGCTCTTAACGGCAGGGCTGCAAAGACCCGACTTCCTAAAGTGCGGAAATAGCCAAGGAGCAGCAGAGCTCTGACATCTGAATTTTAATACACCAACCCCTTAGGAAGCAGACCGGGGTGGGGGAAGTATTTGTGCAAAATGCTTTTATTGGACTGTTTTCTCTCCATTCAGGAAGAGTAGTTGCCCTAACAATGGCACGAATGTAGTGTATCGGTGAGTTGTATCCCTTGAACTCCAACTTACAGAACAAAAGACTTCTAAGAAGCATCCATGCAGCAGATGTTTAGTTATCTGAAGTGTCAGAATGCCAATTAGATATTGAACATGGCAGGAGGAGGGTGGAGTTTCCAAAACAAATGAATGATGAATAGGAACAGTTCCCGAGTTTGGTCTAAAGTCCTGCTGTTCTTTTGTAAAATGATTTGTGGCAAATTTGTTTTGTCACTGAGGCATAGTTCCCCTTCAGGATTTAAGTGATTTTTATAATCACTCCAAGGAAACTTTAAAAAAAAAAAAAAAAGGGAGAAAAAAAGGAGAAAGAGTATGAGGATAAAATGCCTTATTTGTTATGAAGAACAGGGTCTAAAAATGAACATGTTTTAAAGTGTAACCAAATAATCCTGTCTTCCATGTGGTTCATACATAGGGGCTACTCCCCCACAGTGAAATCCTAGCCTTGCATTGCAATTGAAAGGGGATTCTTTCTCAGGAGGGAGTGGAGGGGGGGCAAAACATGAATGAATTCAGTGAAAATCATTTGTCTCAGGGATTAAATTTTAAATTTTATTGCTAGTCACTGCCAGGGTAATCTTGTACATGGTGGCATGAAGAGGGTTAAAAAAAATCAACGAGGTTACAAAATGCCTCTGTAGCTGACTTGCATTTTTATCGTCACTGACCTCAGTAAATCATTGCTAGAAATTAATATAACGTGGACATTTTCAGCCCGGTGCTCTGCGTGGTGTTGTGTTTAAAATACTCATCTCTGACTCACAAAATGCTCTGGATTATTCTTCTGAACAGTCACACACAACTTGTAAATGTGCTCAGGACAACTGATCCTGTGTGTCCCGGCAAATAAGAATAATACTGGACAGTATAAAATACCAGCAAGGCAGCAGAGAGGAAATTGGACTTGCATTGACTTAAATAAGCAAGTGCTGTGACAAAATTGTTTAGTTCTCTTTTGACCTTTGGAGGTCACGTTGGACTATTTATGCTATCTCCTAATGCTCTACTTCTCCCTGCCTGGTAACAATTATGTGTTTATGCTGTGCTTTGCCTTCCCAGTTGGTATATTAAACAATCACTAATTGCTGCATAAAAATATACATTCCTGTTGTGGAGCTTCCTGTAAGCACCCCGCCGCTTCCAAACCTCGGTGGTTTAGTCCTGTTGGCTGATTTTTTAAAACAAAGGCATAGAAAGCAAAATATTTTTTAAAATTGACCTTTTTTTTCCCCCATCCAGATATGGGAACAAATAGCAAGATTTGTTTTGGGGAGGAGGGGGTTGAATGACGTGGGTAGATTTGAGATGCGTTTGCAGCAGTGTGACCAAAGGAAGAGCTCTGCTGAACACAATTTTAATGGATATTTTGTGATCATGTTTACTGTAGAATTTGGCCCTTTTGTCTTTGGAGGGGTATTGTTAAGAAAGCTGAGAAAAAGGCCTTTTTTACTGTCCTACATATGACAATTGCTGTCAAATTCAGCAGGAAAGACAATAAGAATGCAGGGTCTCAGAGTGATTACTGAGTTCTGCTGCCTTGAGAGCTCTCCCTGATCCCACTGAGCTCCACAAATGTTGCTTAATTCCAAAGGCTGCCAAGCCAAAGTGAAGCTAATTTAAGGTTGGATGCTGATGCTCGTATTTAAGTACTTGAGTGAAAGAGATTTGATGTTTAAGATATTCTGAGCTTCCATTTTCTACTAAGCAGCAGCCACCAAATACTTTCAGAAAATATTAATAATAAGTTTTTATGGAAAGCATCCAGCTACTGTAAAACCTCTTTGTTTTCTTCTTTTATTACTATTTTTCTGGCCTTTTTAAAAATTGTATATCCTTTAGCTCAGTGCTGCAAGTTGAAAATAATTCAGGCAATTTGTTGTAGCTACCATGGAGAGACAGATTGAGCGATTCCCCCCACCAGGGGGAATTTCAGGGTATTTCAATGCATTTCAATAAGGCTGTTAAGCACCACCTAGGTCATGCACTTTGCCCACCTGGTTCCTTAGTGTGTGGCGCTTAAAAAAAGTAGAAATATGATTTTTTAAATGGTTACAAAGTACAATTTTCTTCTTCCCCTCTTAGCTTACAAGCTTGACTTGCACGCTGAGCGTTCCTCAGAGAAATCAGTTGGTGACAATGACAGTGCTGGGTAATTTCTCTGCTTCCTGGACTTGCTCTTGCTGCTTTTCCTTTTCAAGTGCTGGGCAGCTGCTTCTCACCGAGCGCCCATTGTGTGTGCGGGGCTCAAACGTGTTCCGGTGACCCCAGACAGACGTCAGGGCCGAAACCGGAATATTCCCCTTGCTGACATTAAATCAGCACCACGGCCTGAACTGATGCCAGTGCTGCTCCAGGAGAGGGCCCGGGGTGCTGTGGCAGCGGGAGCCAGCCCAGAGTGACAGAAGCTTGCTGCGGATGACGTTGCAGTACGTAAAGCAGTGAAGCGGGGCAGGAAAGCCATTTCCCAGGCTATTTCCTGATTTCCTGCTCTCTGCATTCCTGCACATAAACCTTTAATTCATTTCAGAACGCAGAGGTCATGACAAAAAGTCAGAGGATAAATATACCCTTCTGACAAACAGAAGGTTGACAGCAGTTTTTAGCCGGCAGTTTTGGGCCAGGTGTTTCCCATACACTGTATGGAAATGTGCCCGTGTTGTGTTAGTGCTTCGACTGTAAACACTGCGGCCTTATGCTCCAAAATAATTTCTTGAAGGCAAGGCAGAAATGTTCACATCTGTGACTGTGCAAGACCTGCCTATCTGTCTGTCTGTCCAAGGAGACTTTGGGGTTCCAGTGACCTGGGGATGCATGGTGTGAAACAAGTCACAGAGTCGGGATTTGCTCGTCAAACATCCTGCAGGGAATTGCTGCTGATGCAGGAATTACACGTTTCATATTCTCTTATGATGGAGCGATGCAAATATTTGCTGTTTAGTAACAAAGCAGACAAAGACTTAACTGGCAAAGAGGCCATTCTGTGATCCCAGAATATTATATTGCAATTTTTTGTTGTGGTTTATTTTGAGAACAGACTTTGAGGGAAGGGAGAGTTTTGTCGCTATTATACAAAAGGAAATAAGTTGGACATCATGAGGGATTTCTCTTTCATGGAAAGGTGCTCAGACCTCAGCAGGGGCTGCCCAGGGAGGTTTGGATCCCTGGAGGTGGCACTGGGAGCTCTGGGCTGGGGATGGGGCACAGGCTGGGACTGGATGGGCTGGGAGGGTTTTCCAACCCCAGTGTTCCCATGATTCTGTGAAACAGAGGGATAGGGCACAAAGTCATGACTGGGAGCAGTTCCTTGCCCAGGCCAAACACTGCATTGTTCCTTGCAGATACTTTTCAAATAAATATTTGGGCTCTTGGAATGATGAAACAGAGGCATGGCCTGCACTGTGCTGAGCTGAGTTGTGCAGAGAATGTCCCAACAGAGAGAGGCAGTGAAAATTCTGCAATGAAATCCAGAATCCATCGGATTTGGTCGCTGCCAGGAGGGTTGCACCCCAGGGAGGGAATGCTGCACCCCCAAGGGCAGGGTGCCTGCCCACGAGTCCCAGCTCAGCCTCTGGGGACGTGCCACAGTCCAAGTCAATAAAGTGCAGGAGTTTTGTTTAGCTAAAAAATCTTTCGGATTAGATGGCTCAACTTCAAATGATCCTCTGATAAGCAGAGAGAAAATACACACCCTCAATTTGCTGTTATTTGGAAAAGAGGAGCCTAAAGAGGAAAGGGATAACTCTGAGTGCCTGGGAGCAAGGAGTTCAGGGGGATTGCAGATGGTCCTTAAACCATAAGAGCCTCTGGGGCTTCCCTGCTGAGACACTGCCTTGAAAGATATCTCAGTGCCTTTACCTCTTGTGGCTTTTGCTGGGATTGTTTTGTTTGTTTTTTTCCCTGAGCAAGAGAAAGAATTGATCATTCAAATAAAACCAGAATAGGACCTGCCCTGAAAGAAAGCAGGAAAATACTAGGATGGGGGGTTGATCTCCCACTTGCAGGAGGTGTGGGACTTGGCAATGATCTGCTGGACCAAAAATATTCTGGGCTGCTACGCGAGGATAAGGAATAGCAATAAAAGATTGGAGAGAAAATGGATGGGGAAAGAAAACTCAGCTTCTCTTTTCTGCTCTCTGTAGCTCCCTTCTCAGCCTCACAGCTCAGTGTTTGTGCAGCTCTCCCTGTGCCAAGGATTTCCAGTCACACACAGGACAGCTGAGAAGCCCACAGAAAGGGAGGGTGGATGGCACCCAGGAGCTGTTATCACCCAGATCAATGTTTCCTGCAGTCCAAACCACTGTAGCTGGCTGGAAATGAATTGATTGCAGCTGTCCAGATGTCACTGGCTGCCAACAGCTTCCAAAGTGACTTCTCCCCATGGAAAACTGAAGACTCTTATGTACTTACCCTCAGACATTAGGTCTCCCAAGGCACATCCGTGTGTTAGCATCCCTTATTTTGCCAAGGATTCTGGCAGTGGCTGACCCACACAAACCCCTCTGCAGCTGTTCCAAAAGCTGTTTGATTAAATTTGGAAAGTGCTACAGAGAAATAAAGCAATCCCCTCTGCGCATCACCATTATTATTTGCTTTAGAAGTCCACCTGGTTTCATTCGATACCAAAGTTTGAAGGCAGCCTTCAAACAACCCTCCTCGCCCCCATCCTCCAAATAAAATGTGGAGGAGATAAATAGATTAGGGTCCTGTTTGCATATTGATAAGAAAAAGTACATTACATCGATGTAACCCAATACCTTATCACAGCCATTGCAGACTTCAAGGTCCCTATTAATATCAGAGCAGGGAAAAACCCGAGTGTTGGAAGCAGCTCATGGAAGGGTTTGGTTCCCCTGCGTTTTTCTGAAGTGATGTGAATTACTGCTCATCAGGGATTGAAGGAAGGGTGCCATCCTCTGAGATGGTTCAGCTGACCTGTGGCTCCTGAAACCCCTCGCGTGCTTTACGGTGACTCATGAGCAGCAAAGTTTCCTTCAAACCGTGGCAGCAATTCCACCTGGCCAGCTCAGCAGCATCTCCTTCGTTCACCAGCTACTGGAGGCTGAGGAGCACAGTTCCCCTTTCAGAATTCCTCTTTTTTTTTTTTTGGAAGTTGAAGGGAATGAAGTGATTTTGGGAATTTCGAAACCCAGGAGGTCAGGGTTGCAAGGATGGACATGGGTTTTGTTCATCTCTTCACCTGACTCGGTTTTTCTGCTCGGCCACCTCAAAGGCCTCTGGTTTGCCCTTTCCTCTGGGCAGCAGCAGATTTTGGTGTCCTTTTCGTGCCTTATCTTAGCTCCAGAGTTGCTATTTTGTAATGCCAGAGATGATTTCCTTCAGTGTTGGTTGTTGTGGCTGGCCTGGCCCCTGGGATGGGAACAAGGGGCAGGTTCTGTGCTGGCACATCCCACACAGGAGGATGTGAGGAAGCTGCTGCCCGGGAACTGCTCAGACACAAAGCCTGGCACCTTCCTTCTTGCTCTTCACAAAGTGGGTGACACGATGGGATCCAGCTTGGGCCGCGCACTTTATCCATTCGTGATGGGTTTTCCATTTCCAAATTTCCCCTGAAAAATAACAAGAAAGAGTGGAGGAGTGTTATGGGATCTGACACAAAGAAAATCTGCAAACCCACGCTCAGATAAAGGACGGAAAAACAGAGAAAAGCAAACCTTGTCTGTATTTAACAAGGTGAAAACATTAAGAAGTAAAAAACCAAACCCCATGTATGAACCCTGAGGCACTGCCAGCAGTTCCTTCCCAAAACCCATGGGTGAGGAGCTGTCCTGGGGAACAGCAAGGCAACGTTTTCAAAGTTTCTTTTTCTTTTTTTTTTTTTTTTTCTTCTTTCTCCTCTCAGAAAATCCAGGACTCCAACCTGAATGATTGTTGCATGCTAAATAATATTAGCATTTAAATAGCCCAGCATTGTAGTTAACAACTGGGTGAGAGTAATGGGAGGGTGGCAGTGCTGGGTTCACACCTCTGGCCCTTTCCTACCCTCAGCTGTGCAGGGAGGAGGCAGCGCCTCTCCCCCTTTGTTTAGGATCTTTGCAGGGATAATGAAGATCCAGCAGCAGCTATAAAAAGCTAAAATCCTAGGCCTGTCTTTTAGCTCTCCTTCCAACTGCCTGGAAACCCATGTCTTGCTCGAAATATGACCCTGATCAAGAAACTCTCCGTAAGCTGCTCGAAACACATTTTAAAATTCTCTTTTTATTTCTTTTAATAAGCTTGACAGGCTCTTGCCCATAAGGAGGCTGCACAGAATATGTGTATACTCAGGTGTCCTCATTGTCACAGCTGAGATGTTGATATGTTGCCATGGAGGAAGGCTATTAATGAGAGGAAATTAAATTAGATCACCTCTGTGCATTTATCTGCACACAGCACAGCTTCAGTCTCGAGGAGAGGGAGTTCTTGTGGGAAAGCAATTAATAGATGCAGGTGCACAGGAAAAAAAAATGCATTTCTTACAGATCTCTGAAGGATGCAGATGATATTTAGGCTCTTTGACATGCTAATCGCCAAATTTCACAGATACAGGCTGCTTTATTTCACACTAATTTAATAATTAACAAAATGTCTTGTTTTTCCAGAGTTCCTTTCCAGAGGTAACAGATGCAGCTGTCTAAGGCAGGGGATGTAAATCATTTGCAGCTCATGCAGAAAGCTGTTAGGGACACCCCAGTCCCGTGTGAGGCTGTGTCCCACAGCAGAATGAGGGATTAAAAGCGCCCCAAAATCCTGGAGAGCTCCCAAGAGCGATGAGGGAAACACGAACGTGAGTGGTTAGCTGGGACAGAGAAAACTGCACCTCCCAGAGAAAGGATCCTCAAAAAACAGCACAGGAGAACTTGGGAAGAAGAGCCCTTGTGTCAACAGGAGCTTTCTGCCCCAGAGCCCGAGCAGAGCCTGAGCCAGCTCCTCGGTGCTGACAGACCTGGGGCTCTCGGGCTTGGCTTTTTCCTTCTGGTCCCTGTTTAGAGGAGTCTCTTGTGGCAGCTGGAAAGAGCCAAATTTGCCCCAGGAGGGCTCCAGAGGCAGGGCAGGTGGGCAGGAGCCTCCAGTCCATCACAGCCCGTGGCTCTCCCTCCCCCAGTGAGGAAGGGACAGTAATTATCAGCCACGGGGGTCTCTGACCAATCAATTCCCACTCCGTGACAATTCCTCGGTTCTTTTGCTGGATGGGGTCACAAATGAAACATTTGATAACCGTAGGTAATTGTCCTCAGTTTAAAATCAAGGAAATTGAGCCCCGAGGTCACCAGAATTACAGTCAGGTACAACTCAAGGTATTATCTGTGGGGGGTAAAAATCCACCTTCTGAACAATGTGCTCGGTAGGAAATGGCACCAACTCTTTATTCTTGAAGGAAACTCAGTAGATTATGAAAAAACTGGAATTAATGTAAATTATTTAATCATACATATAATATCTTTAATTATAAGTATAGAATTATTGTTTTATACAACTAATTATATAATTTATTTATAACATTTTTAATTTATATCATTTAATCGCAATTATATAAACAAAATTAATGTAACAATTCCATATCAAATAATTATGTCACCCAAGACTTTTCAATAGATTGTTGACTTCTAAGTTTCTTGAGAGATGTACTTAAATTAATTTGGATTAAGAAAACGTACAGTACATTTGCTGCGTTTTTGTCCCCAAGGAGAATGAATTAAGGCAAACTTTTCTTTTTCTTCCCTGCTCAGCCACAATCCATCTGAACAATAAATTCTGCCCCTGGGCTGAAATGCTGTATGACAAGCCCCAGCCCAGGGCGAAATCTCAGAGATGAGCCCTGCAAATAGGAGCTGATCATGATAACAATCCCTGCCCAACCTTTCACCGGGCCTGTGCTAGTGTGTGGCACTGGAATACAATTTCGTATGTTAAACAACAGATGTCAAACAGAAGAAAGGAAAGAGGCCTTTGCTTTTCTTCTGTTGTGGACCTTGTTCTCCCAAAGCAGCCATTTTTTCAGTTGCCATGACAGTGTTAATAGGAGTTTATCATTTTCCCATGCCTGCTGCATACTAATGAGGGATCAATTCAGGACTCTTATCTGTAAGGCTGGGAAGGGTGCAGCACCTCCATGCCCAGTTTTCTGGGGAGCGCTTCGTGCTGCTCCCCTTTAATCCGGGGCAGGCTGGGGATGTGCAGCAGCCAGGGCTGAGGACCCGGCGCAGCCACCAAAAAGTTCTCTCGGCTATTCCCCGATCTGTGCCGGGGCAAAAGCAGCTGTGAAAAATTCACAGAGATCAGGAATCCCTTCAGCTGCACGGGGAAATTTCTGCGAATTCCTCTGAACTTCGGGCCCTGGGAAGTTTTCCTGTGGAGCGCTCGGTTCCAGCTGGGGGGGAGGCAGCTCTCACCTTGTGCAGGCGGCACAAGGGATTTCTCAGAGGTGTTTTGGCAGGGCATTGGGTGAGGGGGATCCTGCCCCCACCAAGCATCTCCCTCCAATCCAGCAGTGAAAACAGATGAAGAAACTGGGAACACACTGCCGAACGGGTGGGGGGGTGATGAAAGCGATGCTGAGCAGTTTTATCCTAAAAGTTAAAGAATGCCGAGACAAAAACCCAGCCCAGCATCACAGACGGGGAGGGCTCAGCCCCAGATGCAGAGGCTGTTCCTCATCAGCTGCCCTGGGAAATGTGAGGCTGAATTAGGATTATTCACATTTCTGCCGCGATTTATTCCAGGTAGCAGAATGAGTTCAAAACAAGGCAAGTTTGAGCTGTGTATGACTTTCAAATGCACTCTACATCATCACATTGATAATGCCATGGATTTCGAGATGTAAATTTTTTCACCCATTTTCCTTTTGCCTTCCTGTGTTTGTTTTGCTACTATAAAACTCCGAAGAAATGAGCGCTGACTGTTTTCCCTTTTTCTCCACATAGATTTTTTTTTTTTTTCCAAGAAATCTGAAAGCATTTTGGTTAGGGTTTTTTTTTATTATTATTATTCTCTTTTTTTTTCCCCCTTTGTGTGTGTGTTATTTGCAGTTGTTCTTTTATCACTATCTTCAGGAAGCAGCATTACCATGCTGCAGATAAGAGGCGCATCCAGATGTGCATATCAAAGGATGAACAACTACTTATTAAGAAAAACTTCTTTTACGCCGGGCAGGGTTCAAAGGAACAGTAAAGTCTGAGGCATAAGCGACAAAACTGTCTGGCAATTCTGTGCATTGTCAACCTAATGCACAGAATGGGGGAGAAAAGGGTTTCATCCCATTGCAAAATGCATGTGGAAAGACAAAAGGACTCAAAGGGCAAACACCCTTCTATGCGGTGGCAGTATCACCATCAGTTTAATTTTTATGCACTGAAAAAAAAATGTTGAAATACGGGGGGTTTTTTTGTTGTTGTTTTTGTTTTGTTTTGTTTTTTGTCTGCACTGTAAAACAAAAAGTTCCCAGGGAAAGGCAGATGAAGCCAGTTTTGTGTTCCCATCTGGATAATGCTGGGAAAGGCTTGAGCTTGCAATGAGTGTGTGGCAAAATATTCATGTGTTACCCACCCTCTTCATAACCTGCTCCGCTTTCTTCTTGAAAATGAAAAGAAAGGCCTGTTTAGCTGGCTGTGTCGCTGAAACCGTGGGGAAATTCAGAGTTGGATCTGGCCTTGGAGTGATCCCAGGCAGGGAGGGGGGTTCCTTCTGGCTGAGGAGTGTGAGCGCTGCCGGGGGCGTCCCAATTCACAGCCAGTCCAGCAGGGCCAAGGGCTCTGCTGGGAAAATCACTCAAAACACCATTTCCCCCTTTTCTGCCCCACAGTGCCACCTCCTTTCTCTAGGGACACCCATCACAAAACATCAGGGAGCCAGGAGAGAACAGAGTGCAGCACATGCTGCTCCTTCTGAACAGCTCCGGGATCCCATCCCTGCCCTGGTGCTTTAACACTCCCCGAGCTAACCCAGAGCAAAAATTCCCATTTCCTCCCTATGGCACGGTCAGTGGGACAGCCCCGGGTTGGATCTGCTGAAGTGCATGAAAATTGGCTTTTCCTTCCTCTCTTTCCCTGTCCTCTCCCACCAAGGAGGGTTTGTATTCCTTTGGGTGGAATCACTGCTTTCTGAGAGCCCTCCAGTGCCCTTGAAACAGCTGGACTCTGAATATCTGAAATTGCAGCTCATTCCAGGAGCTGAAATGTAAAAATGCTGCTGAGGTTGGGGACTGTAAGATGGGAATCTGATGGGAATGTTGGGGTGAGCAGGATGTCCTCAGGACCCATCCTGCAAGTGATCAGGGAAATTCAGTAGTGAGCAGCAGGATTTCCCCCTGTTCTTTGAATGGCCTTTTGACAGATTGATTATTTCTAATCAATCTTTCACTGTGAGTAAACTGGAATAAAATCATGTTCGGGTTCCCATCCTGGCAACAACACAACATAGGATAGTTTAGCAGCTGGCGTAATCACTGCAAGTTTCTGAGCCCTTTTCATCCTTAGCTCTGTTGAAAATATGAGATTGCATAATGCCCTCCTATGTTTTATATAACAGCTTCACATGGCTTCACATTATAATTTCACATCACTTTTACCTCAGAGTTTCTAACAGGTCAAGTAACCTTCTGATTTCATTTAAAGTTTCCATTATTCTCTCCTGAAAAGGAAAATCTAGCTCTTGTTTGGACAGCTTTGGTAACTCCAAAGGAAAAATTGGGCATTATAGTGAATACAAAAGATTCACTTTCCATGCATTAGGCTTTTGAATTGCTTTCTTAATGCAAAGTTGGACAGGAGAGTATAGGCAGGGAAAAAAGATCATTTTGTGTCCATGGTCAGATGTCAATATTGACAAAAATAAATGGAATGTAACAATAGATCCTTGCAAAGATGAAGGTCATATGACTAAAATGTCTAAGCAGACCTTGCACTGTGGCTGTACCTTATTGCTGTTTGTGATAACCCACTGGGTCCCACCCCCCCCTTGTTTAAAACACACAAACAGAGCAAATCTGGAAATTTCCCTTATTTTAGGCAATAATGGTGAAGGTGAATCTGAACTGCAGCACTTAAGCAATGAAAATTAAAATAAAATTAAGAAAAAGAAAGCAAGAAATAAGCCTAGGGAGGTCAGGAGTGTTGGTGTCACTGAGGTCTGTGCACATCACTCCCCACTGCATGGTTTGGAATTTATTTGTTCCTGACTCAGATGATGCAAAGTGCTCTCCCTGCCCAGGGCACTGGCTGAGCTCCAGTTTGTAAATTGGGTTAATTAGTGATAGTCTGTAAACTCTTTGTGGCTTCAGCTCAGAGTTTTCCTCACGTCAGACTTTCTTGCCCCAGTCAATCCCTTTATGAAATCAGTCTCTGAGACTCTTCCAGGTTTTTATTTTGCTCGGTTAATGCCATTGTTTGAAATGGAAGAGGCTGCTCAGCACTGAGCGTTTCCCCTGGAGGCTGTCCCCAAAGGGAGGAGCAGAGCTCAGCCCTGCGCAGCCCCTGGCTGGCTGTGCCACCCCAGAGGGGCACTCAGACCCTGAGCACAACCTGCTTTGGGTCCTGGGGGTCACGGGAGCCCCCCTGGGTTTGGGGCCTGTGGCTCAGCAGCTCCTGAGCGTTTGGAAGCGTCGTCATTTCTGGTCTCCACGCTCAGTTTCTCATGAGTCTAAATTTTAGGTGTTCCTGCCTCTTCCTTTTTGACTCTGTGAAGGTCCCTGACCCAAGCATTGCTGACTGTCTCAATGTCTGGGTACCTTTTGTGAGACTGAAAGATAAACCCTTGAATGCCCAGTGTTCCCTGTTCAGAAATATGGACAGACACTGTAAACAAATTTTTAAACAATCAAATTCTTCAATTTCCTGCTGATTTATAGACCTGATGAAAACTCTTTTCTTGGCGTGATTTTTTTTTTTTTTTTTAATTACTAATTTTTTTATTACCACTGCGGTCTGAGAAGTTCCTCATATCTTGTTTTGCATGACAAAAATCAACTGTTGAGTTCAGTCCAGAAGACAAAGTGGTGGACAAAGGTTTCCCAACCATGGCATTGTCCTCCCGGAGTGCTGAACAGCCCCACCAAATCTGTTTCAATTACTCTGCCATTTCCTAACTCAATCCAAAATATTTCTTCAAAAGGCTCATCTGGTTTAGAGTCATGATCATAGGTGGAAGGTCAGTTAGTCATTTGCAGGGGTATTCTCTTCTCACTCAAATCATCTTTCATAAATCTTAAAGGAATGCAGTGGTTTATGGCAGCAGGAGCAGGGGAGGGTCAGAGATATCTACACAAAATTTCATACTTTCAATCTAAGTAGTTTTTTCCTTTTGGAGGAATGAGGCTGTTTCCCCACCTCTGAAGGAGAAGGAGCACAAGAGGTTTCTGTCCAGCACAGGCTCTGCCCAGGAATTTATGTCCAGGTGCCCACTGGTTATTCATGTGATATGCAGTAATGGCACTGGGCTTAGCCACTGTGACCTCTGAGTGCCAGCACAGCTCTTGTGGGGACAGGGAGGAAAACAACTGGGGAAAACCCCTCACAGTTCAACGAAAACCACGTTGTGACTGCTTTGTTTGCTGATCTGTTCAGTTCAGGACACGGAGGCTGTGCCTGGCCCGAGCCCTGTGAAGGGAGACAAAACCTGAGGTCTCCGAGTGGCCACCTCTCACCAACTCCTGCATGCCTAAAGCTGTGGAATTCCTGGGTTGTTTATTAGAGTTTTTTAGGGTTAAGATTAAAATTAGAGAGGCATTGTTTTCATTTGGACTCAGAAGTTTATTAGTTCTTATTAATATTGCAGTTTTACAAGCTGTGAGTTTTTAGTACTACAAGTTCACAAGGTAGAAATGGCGATGGTAATTTCTCTCTGTACGGTCTTTTAAGGGTACACTAACTAATGAATACGTACCAGCTGAGTTATTTTTACTTTGAACCTAATAACTAATTATTTGTCACCCGCACTACGGACTTTTCACCCAGTCACACAATACTGCCCAAGCCTGTGAAGAAGAAGGTGAAAAATAAGAAGAAAAAGGAAAGTTAATGCTTTAAAACTTCTCTCTGGCTTTACACATATTACTCTATCTCAAAACCTTTACGTTTTACACCATCTGATATCACACACCCCTATCCAAGCTCCACACCCATAATCCCAGTCCCATCACACAATTTTGGAAGCATTTTCTAAGGCCTCAGGTTAACTGCAGTGTTCTCCTGGGGGTCAGTGCCTGGCAGCACAGAAAGCTGAAGTCCTCTGTGCCCAGGGTTCCAAAAACCCTGGCAGTGCTGCCAGTGCCAGTCCTGGGCCCATCCCCGAGTGCTGACAGCTTTAGTGACACTCCGAGAGGCTCTTGGAGAGATTTAGGCAGATTCATTTCCCTGGCTGCCAGTCTGAGTAGTGCCTGGGTGGGAAATTCGTACTCTGAACGTGCCCTGAGCGAGCCTGGGGCTTGTCTGGTCTGCTCAAAGCACAATGAGCCTGCCCCAGAAAACCAACAGCGCTGCCACTGAATGGCAAAAAAAAGTTCATTGGACAGCTGGCGAAATAAACTATTTATCAGATGCAAAGGGGAGACGGAGGATTGCCAGTGTAGCCTTAGTTGTGCTGGGAAATGTACAGAAATGGTCTGGGTGCTTCAATTTTCTGGTGTAAGAAAACAACCAAACAAAAACAAACAAGGAAGTTTCAGTTATGTTAATTGCACGAGAGTGTTTTCCCTCACGTGGAATAGTTTGTAGGTGAAAACTGTTAAAAAGATGTCAAGTGTCAGCAGCAATAAATCCGTATTGGTTTTGCTTCTTAAAAAAGATTGCAGATTTCAGAAATCCATACTAGAGATTTATCCAGTGCCAGCAGAACTTTTAGTGCCTCTCATAAAAAATATATGGGCTGATTCTCCCCTCCTGATTATTGGTAGAGCACAACAAAAGAGTTCTGAACATGGGTTTGATGATGAGGTGTGAAATGTTTCAGTGATTTGTTTTGTGTTTGTTCCTTTCATTTCTAGATCACTCATGACAAACAGCAATGTATCAGCAGGACGAGACAATTTACCACTGCATGAGCTAAAAGGGGAAAAAAAAAAGTTCCATACATTTTATATCCCTTTTGTAGTCACTATACTGCACTAAAGATGACCGTGGGTCACAGAGCTTGTGCTCAGCATGGTTTATGTGTTTTATAACTTCTTTGGATGATCTCACCCTATTTATTTTAGGGTCCTTAAATAAGGATGGTGTTGTCTGGGCTTTCATTCATAAAACCCCCCTTTCCTGACACGACTTTAAAAATTACTTTCTCGTTAAAATAAAAAACCCCAAACCCCCTCAGCTGAAGCTTTTCCCCCTTCTCAACTGAATGGATTTTTCCTTTGTTTGTACATGACAATTTGGGGGGGGAGAGTTTTGTGCTTAAACTGCTCATGTGACTGTGTCACATGCGTATCAGCTACAAAAGGAGCTTTGGCATGTTATGTATAAATCTCCATTAAGAGAGAAAATAGGCAAGTTTTACGTGACTGGTATCTCATTCACAATAATGAACTCATTAACCACCTCCAACCACTGTACGAGCACGGGCGAAAGAAGCATTTTGGTCACGACGTGGCACCTACAGGAAGAGCCAGTACTCTTATCCCAGCCTCCAGTTCTCATGGCAGAAAGGCTTTATAAATTACAAGTCGTTAATTTAAAGCCTCTTGGCCTGATTTATGCAGGAGAGGAGACCCGAGTGGTAACGTGCTGTCTGTCTCTTTTTGGAGACATTTCACCCCAAGCAGCTCTCAAATCTGTTGCCTGGTCTGACCTGAATTTGAGGAGGAGGCAGAAGTCTCAAAGATTGTGATTCATTTCATGAGAAGTGCTGGATATCAGAGAAGGGCATTTTTATTTCCAGACTGCAAAAAGGGCTCTTCAGTCTTTTTTGGACTGTGACGTATCCAACTGCAAAACCTCCATTAATGTCACTGCTCGTGCAACACCTGCTCTTTCTGTAAGAGTTCACCCAGCAATAAAATCCCTCACAGTGGGCAAAACCAAAAGGACACGAGCGCAACCAAGAAAAATTACTACAAGGCAGGTTTTTAAATTTGAAACAAACCTTGTCGTTTGTTCCCTGTGCCAAAGACACACAATCCCTTTCATCTGCAGCACGTAGAACTAAAACCAAGCCAGTTGCTGGAACAGCCTGGCAATCTTTATCTTGTTCATCAGCGTTTCAGGATAATTTTGAGTTCCAACTCTGCTGAAGGCAAGTTCCTCTCTCTGAGAGTGTCGCCACATCCCTGGCAGCTCCCAGGTAGCTGCTTTTCCTGTAAGCCAGTGTAAGCCTGCTGCAGGATGGTGATTACTCAGGCAGGATTCCTGCATTAATATTCTGGGAACCTCTGAAAGCTCCTGGGCTCGTTCTGGGCTGCAGAAGTGCTCTGGTGGCTTGGCCAGACCGGGTATATTGTCCATGGGTGAAAGGAAACGTGGCTTTTGTGCAGAGGTTCTGATAAATCTCTGTGATGAGAGGCAGAGGACGAGTCGCAGGGATAGATTCCCTGCAGGTGTGAAAGGGCTCTGTGCCCACCCAGGGCTGTCAGCTGAGGGCAGGATCTCTGCAAAGCGTAGCTTAGCCTCCAAAGGCTTTCATCAAATATTTTGGGGGCTTTTTTTCATCAATATCACAGCCTGTCTGAGAGATGCAGTTCTCTTTCAGGACACATTTTCGTTAATAATGTCGGAGCAAGGTGGAACAGGGAGGTGAAGGTGACAAATAATGAGTAGGTGTTATCCCAGGCAGTCTGCTCAGTGTCTGCACAATTTCCACCTGTCACAAGTTAGCTCCAACACTCAGGGCTGTAATTCATTGCCAGAGGTGCAACAGGGGCTGCTTGTGCATCATCCCCAACAGGACAGCACACCCTTTGGGGACTGTAATACTCCCTAAAAACCTGGGGCACCCTGCTAGCCTTAGAAAGTGGAGCTAAAGATGCCCCTTTGGAGGGAGAGATCCACCAGGCCAGCCCAGGATGGGCACAACCACCCCAGCACGCCCAGGCATTGCCGGGCACCAGCGAGCCTTGAATTTACAAGGTCAGAGTTGCAAATTGATTTAGACCTGTTTGTGCATCTTCTGAATTTCCTGGCTTCGCTGTTCGGTCTTTGGGCTCCATTGAATGGAATCCTTTCTTTTGGGGACTGTCTGAAAGTCCTGCTTGCATTTAGCCCCTCAGCAGTGGCAGCTTGCCTTGGTGCTCTGGGCAGCTTGTAAAGGAAGTCTTTCTGCAATTGCTGGTGACCATCATAACTGAAAGGCACTTCCTTTCATGCCTCCCTTTAAATGCAGCTCTGATGCTCGCTGGTCATAAATGCAGCCTGGTCCCTGCCCTTGAAAAAGCTGGGAAAGCACATAAGTGATTCTGGTACGTTCCTGTTCCCATTAAAAATGCTCAACGTCCTGTATTTGCACGGTTGCCAATGCGATTTCGCTCTGGCCCGCTAAGCTCTTTTCACTCTACTGTAGGTCTAATTGTAGGATTTTTCCAAAGAGAGCCCCGGGTTTCCCCTTCCCGTGGCCCAGCGTGGCTCCTGCTGTGCCCCTGCAGCCGGGCTCGGTGTCCCAGCGGGGCACGGGGGGGCACTTCCAGCCCCACTTCCTTCTCCAGGCAGGGACTGGGTCCCCAGGGCTGCCTCCCTCCCAAGCTGTTTGCCAGCTTGCAGCCACACCTGCTCCAGGCCACTAACCCCTTTTATGAGGAAACCCTTCATACCTTCCAGTAAAAATCACTGCCACCCCCCGAGCCTCCCTTCCCGTTCCCCTTCCCTCTGCAGCTCCCGGCTGCTGGCAGCAAACCCATCCCCGGGCTCGATGCATTTGGTATAAACATTTCCTGGAGCTCATAAACACCTTCCCCATTTATCAGTGCAGCGAGGGATGTTTATTGGCCAGCTAGAAAACCCCGACGGGATCAGCGCTCCTGGAGGCTCCCTGATGCCGCGTGCTGGCTCCCCAAAAAGGGGCTGGACGTGGGGCCGGGTCTGAATTCCAGACTCGGGGGCCCCCCCAGTTTTTAATTGTTCCTAGTGATGATTGCAACTTCCAGCACGAGCCGTGAGCGCTGTCTGAGCAAAGCTCATTTTACAGCAGTCCTGGTATGGGCCAAATTGAGGGAGCTAAAAGGGCCGGGGCGGTGGGGGAGGAAGAGGAGATCTATAAGTGGCATGTTAATAAAACTCCAGTTTGTCACTTCAGCAGCACACCCTGAGTGTAATAACTAAGCTTCCTTTCTATACCCCCTATGAGTTCCTTTGTATTGACAGATGCCATTTGTTCATTTACGACGTGATAATAAAAACCTTCAGCTTTACTGAATGTTGTTCTTTTCCTCCCCTGACACTGGGGCACCAAATGGTTTGTACTGCACTCAGCAGGCACTTTTCATTAAAGATCATGCCATGAAAATGAACTGTATTTGAAAACCATTTAGGAGCAGAAGTTCTGCTGTTGAATAGGCTGCACAGAAACCTTCCCTGGCGAGGCAGCAGCTTCCCAGGAGCCTCACACGCCGCCACACGGATGCTGGGCTGAGGGGGTTTTATGTCCAGCAGCATCTGGGAGTCCAACTGCTCCCATTGCTGTGATTCTCCATTGCTATCAGCTTCCTGGCATTATTTATTTGGGGTTTTTTAAAAAAATCTCTCTCTGATTTTTAAATCGAAAAAAATCTTTCTTTTTGCTTCTTGAGACCGGTGATTTCAAAGTTTTCACACTGGGGCAAACGGAGCCTAAACTGTAAATTTGGATGGCTGAAAACGAACATTTGAATTGATAATTCAGCCTTTATTCAGGAATGCTTTAAACACGGTTCAAACCATACTTGTAAGTGCTGGTCAAAACTCAGGCTGTGACAGCACCTGCAACTGTGGTTTGATTTGCAAAGTTACAGAATGCTTCGAGTTCCCTCTGAACTGAGCAAAACGTGAATGCACAGCTTCGGGCTGGACTCACCTTGGAAAACCAGGCCCCCAGGTTTGCAGTGCTCTGTCCAAATTGTAGCACTGTAAAAAAAGTTTAGAATCTACAACGGACAAGCAAAGCAATGAACCACATTTGTCCAACACGTTCATTAATTTTTAGCCTGGGCAATAAAGAATATTTCTCTCCCTCTGTAGAGTCAGTTATAAGTTTAGTAAGTGGCTGTATGTTTTGCTGTGAGTACAAAGAAATAATCTGCATTCATTATTTCTAATTACGCCCCAAAAAATTGTTACTGAAGCAAAAGTAATGAACCAAACTGGAACACAGCCACACACTGTACTTTTTAAACACCAGCAGAGTGCTCTCAGAATTTTCCCTAGGCAGAAACTCAGCACCAGCTTCTGCAAAGCTGCAGTAGGACAAGGTATCTTTACTATGATGGTGATTTAAATTAATCATATTTCACTGTACTGTACAAAATACCTGTAAAAGCAGTGCTTACTAACCCCAAATATGGTCCTAGTAACTGTTCTCATCCTTCCCTGCTCATCCAGGAGGGACTTTTATCACCGACGCTATCACTTGTTGCCAAACAAGTACAGAGATGTTAGCCCGGAGGATGAAATAGTTTAATCATGGGGAAACAATTTGCAGTGCACAGATCTCAGCTGGTTCCCTTTCATCTGCTCGCAGTTACTCAGCAACTCCCGAAAATCTGTTTTGTAGCTGTAATAAAATTCATTCGCCACTCTCGCACGCACACACCAAATGGTTTGGCTCATTCTGAAGTGTTACAATCACCTGGAACAAAGACAGGATTCATAAGTTTTCAGGGGGAGTATTCTGGGGTTCTTAAATCACATAAACGTGATATTTGTCTTTCAGAAGATAAATAAAGCGGAGATGGGAGATGTCGGGTCCGGGTTTATCTCTGGGTGTACAACACCCATGTGATGATATAATCCGTGTTACACGAGTTCTCATGCTCTCTACAGATGCACTTGGACTATTAAAAAAAAAAAGCAAACAATTGCATTTATTCACTAATCCCTTTTGCTTAGTATGACCAAATCCAAGCAATTACTTCTTGGCAATTTTTTGTTAGAATCTAAATAATTTTAACTTCATCACAGCTGTCGATCAACTTCTAATTTTGTTGCCTGAGCAAGCCTGCTTCTTAAACTTTGATTAGACTGGCAATATCTTTTGTAATATCTCTTAAGAAAGCACCTTGTAACGCTTTAAAGCCCCGAACGTCCAAATATGAGCGGCGGAAATACACCTCTAATGTTCTTCATATTCTCTTATCTCTTCCTCTGGCACAAAAAATGACTTTTGCTGAGGGCAGATAAGATCTCCCTGTAAGCACAAAGCTCTGGGGCTGATTCAGTGAGCTCCTCGCTCTTCTGGGGCTCAGCTGCTCCTCGCCGTTATTGTGGTCGGGCGGGGGGCAGAGAGAGCCCGAGGGAGCCTGGCTCAGCGGGGAAGGGGACGGGAGCAGGGACAGGGACAGGGACGGGGACAGGAGGGGACAGGGATGGGGACAGG
>VWZN01012765.1:7681-33157 GCA_013396955.1 Regulus satrapa | reverse complement strand
ACAGGGGCGGGGGCAGGCACGGGCACAGGAGGGGACAGGGACAGGGACAGGAGGGGACAGGGACCCTGGGCTGAGGACCCCGGCAGCCTGCAATCCCTGCTGCTCCCTGCAGCACTGCAAGCACTGCACAGGGCACCAGAGGGGCCCCTGCAGACCCCTGGCACCCATCAGCTGTGCCATCCCCTGTGCTCTCACACCAGCAAGGATGAAACCCCCCAGTGCTCCTGGAGGAAGGGAAGGGTGAGGACACAGCCCATGGTCACGGCCTCCCTCAGCTGGAAACTTCCTGGGCAACCTGGAACAACCTCGCTGCTCCCTTTGCCTCAGTTTCCCCCTCTGTGCAGGAAAATGGGCAGGTTTCAGTGTTTCCCAACAACGCCGGGGTGATGTTGTGACACATCATCTTCAGCTACCCCCTAATGGGGACCATATAAATTCCATAGCTGCTTTATCTGATCCAGCAGTCATGAGTCTGCCTGTCTGAAAGTTGCTGCTGCTCTTGATAAGAACATTCCTGCTCCAGAAATTCCTTTTTCAGTGGGAAGGTCTCAGTCATGTTCTGCTGAGCAGGTGCCTGGGCAGCAGCAGATTCGTGGTCACATCCCTGTGGGTGAGAGTCTCTGTCAATGTGCAGGGGGGTGCCTGGAGAAGGGGACAGTCCTTCGGCAGGCTCCTCCCGCCACTCCTGCAACGCCAAGGTAGCCCTGGCACCCAAATTGCTGCTCATCCCTTTTAAACAAACTGGGGACAAATTCCTGCTCTCATGGGTTTGGTTTGTGGTGTTTCCTTAAAGCAAAGTAATGGGAATTAGTCATTCTAATCTCATTTGAAAATTAGATTTTAACGTGTTTAAATATTAAAGTTCTTGGCTTTAGCCACTGCAGTGCCCCCGGAGTATCTCTGTCCGTTCTGGAAGGCAGCTGAGGGCACTCAGACACAGAGATGCCTTTGTTACCTCCTGTGGCAAAGCAGCCAAAGGAACTCCAGGTCTCTCCCTCCAGACACTAGAGAGGTTTCTGGGTTACAGATGCCAGTGGCAACGCTGTCCCAGCCGGGCACACACGATGCCAGTGCCCATGGAAATCCTTGGAGAAGTGCCATTAGAGCTGCTCTGTGAGCTCTGCCACTGCACGAGGAGCTCCTGGGGCTGTGACCCAGCTCTCCCCTTCCCTGCCCACCCTTCCCTTCCATTCCCCCCCCTACAGTCAGTCCTGCAGGGTTAATGCAAATAACCTGTTTATTACTGCAGCGGCTCACAAGAAACATGACTTGTCTAGTTCTGTTTATAGAGCATGTAATCATTAGAATAAAATAACAACAAAGATCAAATCACCATCTGTGTTTAAAAGTGACCTCGAGCCTTTCTGGGACAGAAATACTGCTGGGAACACCTCGGAAGCTTTGGGGACCTCAGCTAAAATCCTTTCCATTTTTAACAATGCACATCATTAGCTTCTGTTACGGTGGGCTCTGGGTGTACAGTTATTTATGTTGTGTTGCTATGGCAGTTGCTTCTGGTTTTGAAAGGTGGGGATGTTTTGTCAGTCCATTGGAATCAGATTAATTGAGCTCCTTCTGATATAAAAGTCTCAAATCAATACGGTGTTCACCTTGTAAAATGCACTTTTTTGTTGTTTGTTTAATGCCTCCCGAGATCAGATGCATTAAAATCCACGTGGAACTAACTTTTCTTTCTCTTCTCACCCCCACACTTCCCCATATGTGGTTTTGATTTTCCCCTCAGGGTACCTATGGGAGGTCTGGAAAACTCTTGGGAGCTTTCAAAGAATGTTAATATGTATAACACTGCATTTTCAGTTTTAAATACAACATGTAAAGACCTTTCTTTTTGAGGATAAACAAGTAAAGCTGCTAGCTAAAAACTGTTTGTAAGAAAAAGTTCCCACTCACCATAAAAAAGCTTAATAACATTTAATTGTATGTCAAGGCATTTTGCACCCATAGTATTAAGCTTTTACAGTTCCTTGTAAAATGTCTGGGCAACACTGACTTTTAATTCTTCTGAGCTGGTTTTTAACTCTTCTCGATAAGAAATTTCTACCTAATGGTGCAGTAGAGCATTTTCTATTCAAATCTTGAGGATTTTGTTTGCCTCAGAGCAGACTCTGGGCTGGTATCTGCTCTGATCTGACCAACCCCATCTCTCTGCCCGCCGCTTTTGTGAGATGGCAATCACAAGTGGGAGCAGTGGCTTTCTGCCACGAGTAATTCTGCAGATAACAAGAATAAACATTTGTAAGATCGAACTCTGCAGCTCGAGCACAAAGCCCCAGCACCTTTGGGCAGATGGCGATTTTGTGGTGGTGATCAGCAGGCATTAAATTATTGGTTATAGCTGAAACTCCCTCGTTTCATCCTCACTCGGAGAGTTAGCTGGGCAGTGCTTCAGATAAAGGCTGTGAAATTTGATCACTGGAACTAAAATGGATGGCTTAGCTGCCTAATCTCCTCCATCCCGTTATCATCGGCTCCCAATCCCCTCCCCACACCGTCCTCAAAATTGGGAAAGAGCCCCGGACTGATGGGAATATGCTGCCGGGCTAAAGTAAACAGCTCGCACAGACTGTGTGGCCCCAAGCAGGGCCGCAGGTGGAGCCGGTGGGAGCCCCAAAGAGGGAACATTAACTTTTGGGGAGATTATGGCACGTTTGTCCGTGGGATCACCTCGTTAAAGTCGATAACTGATTGTCTCGATAGCGACAGTATCTGAAAGCATCTGGTAATACATTGCTAACTTGGATAATCTGCCTTTATCCCAGCAAATTGCCTCTGGAGGCTGAGCCCTGGCAGCCCAGGGAGAAGCTGAGGCTGAGGCAGGAGAGTGGGAGCTCTGCTGAGCCCCAGCACAGCTCAGAGAGGGGCAGAGCAGAGCTGGGAGCGCTCCCCTGGCCCGGCCTGCCTCTGGGGTTCACTCTGCCTTCCCCCAGAAGAGACAGGCTGCTTCTCCTCTCGTGCAGATGGAGCCAATTCCCATTGCAGGGCTGCTCCTGATCCCTTCCCTGGGATGCCCTCGGCCCAGAGGTGTTTCCTGGGCGCTGGGTTTCCCCTCAGCCCAGCCTGGTACCCTTCCAGAGCCTGGAAATGCAGCAGCATTGCTGCCTGAGTGTCAGTCGTGGAGCTGCCTTTACCAGAATCGCTTCATGTGAAGAAAAAACCAAGTTTACTACTGACATCACATGTCCCTTTTTCATCCACAGATCCCACTGAGCTTCACAAAGGGGGAAATGATCCACGTTTTCATGGTAACAATAGTAAAGTACAACTGAAATCCTAGTTTACTATCAGGTGCTTATTCCATGCTGCAGGGCACACAATATCCCAGATTTTGAATGTATTAGGTGCTGAAAATATTTCTAGCAGGGCAAAAAATATATATAGAAGTGCTTTCTTTTCTGAATTGCTTCAATCTCTTTGTGAGAAAAGATTTCAAAGCTGGACAGAGAGCAAACGGATTGGTTTAAGAATGTGAACCTCTGCAATTCCAGCAATATCTGTTTATGATCAGATTTTAACTGAAAACTTACTGGGCATATTGCTAAAGCATCTCCCTCTACCCTGAGCACTTCCAACAGACCGACTGGTGCTGATTAAGCCAGCTGGGATTATCCAGGGTGTTATCGGTGGGGTTTTGCCAGTTTGCCACTGGTCGGTCAGCTCGGGGCTCCTGCTCCTGCCTGGGGACAGCGTGCTCTGGGCAAGGGGTAAATCTCCCAGGACAGCTGGAATATTGTAGGTGGGACTGGGGGCTTGGCTCTGGTCTTCACGTCGGGGCATCAGGATTGCTGGAAGCAGGGAAATGCTGGCCTAATTGAATATATTATTGTTATAGCCTGTGTATTTCTTCTACCCCAAAAGAGACGCCTCGGAGCCGGCACTCCCCATCCCCCTTACCCAGCCAAGGACATATTTAAAACTTAAGGGCAAATGTTCCATAAACCACTGCCCAACCCTTTGCAAATTCCCTGCATAACTCTCACATGCATCCTCTAGCTTCGGTCCATCCCTACTCCGAAGTTGTAATTTGCCCTGCAGTCCTTCTCTCCCCCTCTCTCCCGCTCTCTTCTTTACAGTCTCTGAGATGGCAATTAGCTCAAGAGATGCACTCAGAGCTTCCCTTCAGTTACAGATCCCTCCTCTCAAGAGCTCTGCCGCTCTATGTTAATTAAAAGTCCTTTTGCATGAGGCTCCAGCCCGAATTCTTTAATTGTTCCCTCCTTATCGGAGATTGGGCTCATGCTTTCCACCCATGGGTGTGGTAATCATAGTCCCAAAGGCGGCCTGGGACGAGGTTTCCTTCAAGAAAATCCCCCGGGGCAGAATCAGTGAAGCTAAAGAAAAAAACAGCAGTGCTAGACCGACCACTCATGCAGAGTTTTTGTCTCTGCCAGAGCTTCCAAAGAGGGCAAACGCTGTCATCTGCATTTTAGAGGTGCAAAGAACAGAAAGTCACTTCTGATAGATCTGGACACATAAAGACACAAAGGTGATGTATAAAGGTGATAGAGCAAGGCTCAGCACGACCTTCCCTTCTCCTGCAGCTCCCTGGGGGTTGTGGATTTGGTGTGGAACACGCAGGGAATATCTGGAGTGAGATGTTCCTC
Organism: Regulus satrapa; assembly: GCA_013396955.1. Lineage (NCBI taxonomy): Eukaryota > Metazoa > Chordata > Aves > Passeriformes > Regulidae > Regulus > Regulus satrapa. The sequence continues at coordinate 28,535 of VWZN01012765.1, read as the reverse complement.
CTGCTGTGATCCTCACCTCTCCTGCCCTTGGTTTAACTCTGTCGGTGCATCCCAGCCTCCCAAGGTGTCCCCCAGCCTTCCCCACGGAACTGAAGACCATGAGAAACAGGAGTGGAGCTGGCAGATATCGAGGTACCAGGCTCTGGAGCAGCCCCTGGGAGAAGCAGCACAAGGGAGATGCCACAGTTGGACAATTTGAAGGAAGCTGTGCCTGTGGCCAGTCCTGCCTGGAAAATGGTGCTGGGCCTGATGGCTGCAAAGCCAAAAATTGAATTTGACACTTCCCTACTCCTCAGACTCCAAATTCCTGCTGCTGTAGATTCAGCATCCCCCTCGTGAAGTTAAAGCAGCTCATAAAAGTGTGAAGCAAGAAGTCCAAACTTACACGGGGACTGTTCCATTTTCTCTGTGTGGCCATAATGGGGTTATTTATGGTACACGCAGGAAAGATTAAAGGTTTTCATAATAAAGGAAAGCGAGAGCTCAAGAACTGGGTGCCTCCTAACAGCACTGACTCTCAGGACAGGATAAATCACCCAAGCAACCATTAAAACTTCAAGAAGATTGCTTGTAAACCCCCCAGCCATGCCAATAAAGCATATTCCTTGCCACGGAGCAGCCCAGACGGTGGAGCTCAGCAGTTCTCAGAGCCCAGGGCTCCTCACAGCTCAACCCTGCTGTCTTTCTCCTCGGAGGGCACAGTGCCAAGGAGCCACTCTGGAATCCACGGGGTCTTTAAATGTGGGGCCACAGGGACAGCAGGCTGAGGAGGAGCCCCCCAGGCAGAGCCCATCTCAGAGCTGGGCTCCTGCCCTGGAGCTCCGGGCCGGTCCTCACTGCGCTGCTCCTTGGGGGTCTCCCATCACAGACTCAGTTTTATGGGCTTCAGGAAGTCAGGAAAATATTCCAAGGCCCTCCAAGGTTCTGGTTCATTTGCATTTTAAAAAGTCAAGTCTGCCCGTACCTTCCACTCTGAAAGACCGAGTGAAAAGTGCAGTAAATCACAATTTAAGCTTGTGTGTGGCACAGCATCAGCCAGGGATCCTTCCCTGAGTCCTACACCAGAGGAAAGCCCCAAACCAAAGCTTTTCTATTGTTTCTCCTCATCCTTGTGTTGTTTGGTCACCTGGTTTTGGTTTGTGTTGGTTTTTTTCTTCCCCTTTTCTGTTTCAGGAAAACCTAACCTGGATTTCGAGGTGTGACCCTACTTGCTCAGGCTGGACAGAGGTAAGTGCTGAGGAAGGTGATGAAGGAGTTAGTCTGGCCCAAGAATAATTCCCAGAGATGGAGCACGCCTGCTCCAAATTCTACAAGTGGATTTTCCTCATGCTTCATTTATTTTTCAAGCCTTGCTCAAGAGAAGTAACCAGATCAAATTTTAATGGCAATTCTTAAACCTGATTTAAGAGAGAGGAGTAAATTTATGAAGAGCCTTAATTCTGCAGACTGCAGGCTCCCCATGGGGGTGTTCAGTGATTTTCTGGGGAATTCTGGTAACAGACTCAATTCCCACAACAACAGCTTGACTCTCATTGGGGGATTTCTGCTGTTGTTACATAATAAATCACAATTCCTAAAGTAAAAATAAGAGAAATCTACCAATATTCAAACCACTGATAGCTGTGCAGGAGGAATGGTCTCATTCAGTTGAAATCCATGGATCTTTGTTGGATGACTTTGGTGCAAACTGGGATTTAACAGCAGGAGGAGATGGACCCAAAGCTCCTGTCCATACAGACCAGTGTCCAAAACAACCTTCAGATATCTCATTTATCACAGGCTGCCTGCAGGCCTGGCTTTAAATCAAGAAATAGCCCAGTCCCCTGAGTGAAGGAACCAAGGAAAAAGTCTTAAAAATTAGGTGATAACCTCATCAAGCCCAAATCCTGCATCTTTCTGGGGAGGAAAAAGTCAGAAATGTCAGTGCCAAAACTCTCCCAGGTGAGCTGGGAGCCAGCTCCAGCAGCCAGGAGCTCTGGGATGGGCCCAGGGGTGCACAGGAGGTTACTGGGATTTGCCTCCCAAGCAGCTGGAGCCAAGTGGGAGCACAGTGATGGTGGGGAAGGGGGGGACGTGTGTGGGAAACCCCAGCAAACTCCACCCTGCTGCTGCTGCTGCTGCTGCTGCTGCTGCTGCTGCGTGCCTTGCACTGCTCCAGGAAACTCCAGTCCAGCACTTGGCACCTGAGGGGGGGAGTTCCCTGTCTGGAGGCACCAAATTGTGTCTCATGGATGGCCAAAGTGTATTTTCTCTGGCTGGGGGAAGGTCAAAAGCACAGAAGACCTGCAGCCAGACCAAAGCAGAGGAGAAGTGAATTGGGAGTATAAAAAACCCATGGCAAGTCCATGAAAATCTCATTCCTGTTTATTTCTGCTCCCTTACTCCCCAAATATTTGTGTGTTTCCAGCACAGTGTATCTGGAGGCTTGTTTGTTTGTATGTTTTGGTTTGTTTGGTCGGGTTTTTTTGTTTGTTTTTGTTTTGTTTTAAGATTCCTCCTGAATTAACCGTCCAGAATCCTCCCAGAAATGCCCACAAGATTTGAAGTTAGCCTGGAAATCTTTCAAAGGACCCCAAAGATAACTGCACTGGGTCTTCTATTGCATTTCCATTTTATGGCATCTTTTTATATTCTGCAGTAGCCTTTTCTGAATAAAAATGAGACAGCCTCTTAAGAGGCCTTTTTATTATTTGCATTTGGCAAAAACAGCCTTAATGAGCTGTTAAGAGTCATTCCCCAGTCCTATTGTTGGCGATGCATGGGAGCCTGTAAAGTGCTGAAAAGCCAAAAGACAATTTATGATCCCTGATGCTATCCCTTCCTGAGACAATCCCACAGAAAGGAAGATTTCTGGGGAGTAGGAAGTCGCGTTATTTAAATGCCTGAGTAACTTTTACTGGAGTCATAACTGCGGAATTCGCTATTTTCATTTCGGAGCTGCCCCCAGCCTGCGTTCCCCTAAGGAGGAGCTCGGAGCCCTCCCGATGAGGGATCGGGGAGATGGCTCGGGGATAATTGCCCTCCCACTCCAGGAATAAATCGCTGCCGATTCCGAGCAGGCACCCACCGACTCAGCGCACTCCTGCTGCCCTGGCCGAGCAGGGCTGCGCTCAGCCCCGGCCACACCAGGGAGCTCCGGTTTCCTCAGGTGTGGCACAGGAGGGCACTCGGGGCTGGTTACAGGAGGGTTTTCCTTGGGAAAACCCCAGTGAAGAGTTGCTGCGCAGCAGAGGGATGGGAGGCGCTGGGCGAGAGGGCAGCAGGAGCAAATGCCCGAGGGGTTTGCAGGGACTGAGGATGCTGAGGGGACCAGCAGGGACCGGTGGCAAAGGCAGAGACCTTGGTGTTGTCCCTGACTCCCAGACGGCTCGAGAAAAGAGCAAATATTGCAGCGTTGTCCAGAAAAGAGCAAACAGTGCCCATGGTAGGGCCCGTCCTGCAGGGACAGACGGACAGCTCCGGCCAGGCTCAGGAACTCGCTCTGCCCACGGCTGGGGCAGCTTTGCCTCTGGGACAGGAATTCGGGGAATGAATTCTGTTCTGGCTGGCTGGGCAGAGATGAACCTGAGAGGCCTTGCACCAGCTGGACTGCTCCTGTTCTGGGGGCTGGAATCGCTTCCACTCCTAAGCAAACCAAGGAAGGGAATTAAAATCATGAAAGATTTTAACATCTCTCTTAAGATGTTTGCTTGTTTTGTTGTTTCTTTTTCACACGGGAGATGTTCTCTTTTAACAAAAACCATCTCTCCACTGAGACATTCTCATTCCTGGCCAGATGATCCCAGCACAGCCAGGTGTGCAGGAGCATCCTGTAGGGCCACCCAGCACCAGGAGCACCTTTAAGAGGAGAGAAAAGTCCTTCAAGTCCTTAATTAAAGCCCCTGAGGAAAGTGGATCTAGTGATAGACCCCAAAAAATTCCAATAACCCAACCAACAAACGGCTCCAAATGCTCCAAGTGCCTCTGATGAGAAACTCCCTGCAAGGATCCTCGTTCCTCTGTGACACCCCAGGTGCTGAGTGGGTGCCAGTTAAAAAAATAAACGAGCAGAAGAACCCAAAAGCTGTTCTAAAAAAGGATTTGTGGGCGGCTCCCAGCCCCCTGGTCTGAGCAGGAGGTGGCTCCTGGCCCGACACTGATAGAGGGAGCAAGAATGGATTTGGGATGGTGGATTTGGGGTGCAGAGGGACCCATCCCTGCCCTTCCCTTGGTCCCTCAAGGTTGTTGGGCATCTCCAGCGGGGGTGGGGGGGGGAGAGAGCAGTCCCTGATTTGGGGAACCTCTCTGGTACAAACACACCTGGACAGCGAGAATTCAGCCCATTGTCACACTTGGCTTTTCTGCTGCTTTCAAAGGGCACTCCATGAGCTTTATTTGGATTGAAATGTATCCATTGCAAGCTATTTTTCACTGACTAATCGAACGTGCAACTTAACTTTCTATTATTGTTACATGCAGTAGTCACTTATGCTCTGCTATAACAGAATAGTGCTCAAAAATAAACAGCTCAGTCTCACTTAAAATACCAGCACAGGTTCTAATTTTTAGCTGACTCCCAGAAAGTTTGATAGAAGATCTTAACCTGCAGTGATTTCTCCAGTGATCTATAAATTTTTCAGGCACAATCGAATTTTGATGTTTGAATTCCCTTGAAATGTCAGCCAGGCCCTGACTCTGACCTGGCATCCCCAAACGAGCTGAGTGACTTCAGATTTTCCCTTCTTGCACTGACAGCACTAGAGCTGTTGGAGAATTTTTTTTTTTTTTTTCCCTGCAGTGGGGAACTCTGTGCTGCAGTTGTTCCAGCCCTTCGTGTGGGATGCAATCATCAGCAATTACCCGTGTGCCTGCGCTCTGCCCCAGCTCCTTGCAGCTCACAGCCACGCACAGGGAACGCTCCCGTGGCTGTGACAGGGGTGACAATAAAGTGATGCGAAGCCCACGGCAGCTGGGCTCTTGGCACTTCACTTGCCTTCTGATTCTTTGAAATGTTCTTCCCCCTCGGGGAATTTTATTTGCATGAAAACACGGCACAATAATTTGACGACTGCTCACCCTCGTGATGTGCAGAGAAACAAAGCAGCTCAACAGTGAGCTAAGCGATCAATTATATTTAATTTTTTTTTTTCTTCTGAAATCCCACCTCTTTCACTTTCTTTCTTCTGCTGTGACTTACAAAAGTGACTTACAGTGCAGCTGGGTCATGCAGTAAAACGAGGAACTCAGAGCTGCTGAAAGAAAGGGATTTTTCTCCTGTTAACTCGGGGAACAAAGCTCCCCAATAAATGTCATGTTCTGCCTTGCCCCGAGTGCTTTTGTGCAGCCCACAGCACAGAGCCCTTCCCCAGCAGCGCTCTTTAACACTCAGTGAGCTCACCAAATCATCACTGGGAGGCAAATCTCCTCAGCCCTCCGCCTGGATCTGTGATGGAACGGCTGGGGGGAGAGCGGGCATGGGCTGGGAGTGTGGGCATGGACTGGGAGTGTGGGCATGGACTGGGGATTGTGGACATGGATTGGGGATTGTGAACATGGACTGAGGAGGGTGGACATGGACGGGATTGTTCACATGCATTTGGGATTGTTCACAAGGACTGGGGATTGTTCACAAGGACTGGGGATTGTGGACATGGACTGGGGAGTGTTCACATGGATTGGGGATTGTGAACATGGACTGGGGATTGTTCACAGGGACTGGGGATCGTTCCCAGGGACTGGGGATTGTGGCCGTCACTGGAGGAATTGTGCACGTTCCAGCTTGAACTGCAAGCCCTGTTATTATCCCCCCGCTGAAGGTGGCAATGGTTCATGAGCTCCACAAGGGAATGGATCAGCCCAGTTCTCCCTTCTCAGCAGAAATCTAGATTAAAAAATCCTTTTTGAAACTTTGGGGCTTCTGGGCACCACCTGGGCTCTGCCTGCAGAGCCCAGCAGAGCATCCCCGTGCCCAGCCCAGGCCTGGCAGCCCCTCGGGAGGGAGGACAGGAGCACACCCCGCTCATTTGCCCACCTGTATATTTACAAGTGCATTTCTATTTGCATTTTACATTTATAGTTACATCTATATTTATCTATGGTTAATTCATAGTTATATTCACATTGTATTTATATTTATTTATGGTTTATATTTATATGTTTGAATTTATAGTTATATATATTTATTTACATTTATTTTATATGTATATTTTATTATTTTTGTATTTGTATATTTAAATATTTGTGTTTATTTTCATTTATATTTATATCCTACTGTTTATGGGTTTTTTTATTCTTAGTTTATTTATAATTGTTATGTTTATTTATGATATTTACATTTACATTTTATTACTTATATTTATTTCTCTTTATTATTTTTTAAATTTTATTATTTATGTTATTTTTTTTTCATTTATAATTTTAATGTTTATTTCTGATATTTATAATTCATGAGGAAATCCTGCCAGCCCCTGAAAGGCACCAGGTGTAAAGGAAAGCTCACTCTGAAATAGATGAGCATCACCTGCCCTTTGAGGCACAAACAGGTGAAACTGCTTTGGTCTTTATTTGGATATAAAACTCAGAGCCAGGGGGGACTCTGCTGCTATAAAACCTTTGGGTTTTGCTCAATTTGGTGAATTGGAAAATGATAAAAGTAGAGTTTGGAATAAAATTATAAAGCAGGTGAGCCTTATGGGATATTGTATTTCTATTTTAAACAATTCCCTGCTCCTAATAGTTTCCTTTTTCTATTTTTTTGTTTCCTAAAGAGTTTGTGGGTTGCAAGATGGGCACCAGGGATGTTTTTTTTTATTTGAAGGATGCAACATTAATTAATAAAAAATAACCTGAAAAAAAAAACAAACCCAAACTTGTAACAGCTGAATTTAGTTTAGCAGAGGGTTAGAGCAGCATCTCCCTTGTGTAGCAACTGGCTTCTTCTAGAAAAAAAAAATCTTCTAAAACAATTAAAAGAGCCTCTTGTTCCATCTTCTGGAAAAAACAGGGGTTTATCTCTGTGTAAAAGAAAGGAATAAATAAGGATCAAATTTGGCTATTTAACAATGCGTCTGTTTTGAGCAGCACAAGAAACACTTTGGATTTCTTTCCCACCTTCCCAAGACTCATCAGCACAGCCCTGACCTTCTGTGTTGTTTTTAAGCCAAAGAAAAAAAAAAAAAGCCAAAGCAAAAATAATCTCCACGTGAGCAGTGGCAATGAGTTTTCATGTCTGAGATTAAAATTAACAAATCAGGAAAAATTCAAGATGGGATATTTTTTTTTCCCCCTCCTCTATGCTGCTGCTCCAGAGAAAGTCTTTAAACCCTTTTCTCATCTCCATGCTGCAAAGTTAATTTAAAGGGGCACTGCCAAGGTTAGCAAGCTCAGAATTTGATTTGACTGGCTGTGCATGTTCCCTAATAACTGCTTGGGAAGTCTGCATAGTTCTACATCTTTTTATCTTGAGGGAGGAAAAAAAAAGAAAATTCCTTCAGGGAAATGTATCAAAGCTGCAGGTCTGATTTCAGGGGCAGTCCTGCAGAATCTGCCCAGCGTTTATAGAGAATAGAGGAAAACCATTTCTGCATGGAAAACAACTTCCTTTGGAAGGTTCCCAAAGGGATGAGTGTGATTAAAAAAGAAAAAGAAGGTGACGGAGGAGGAGGAGGAGGGTTGGGTAAATGGTGTGCAACAGTGAGCACAGCTGAGATTTAAAAACCAAACCAACGCTGCAAGTACGTGTCAGTGGCTATGGGGACACTTTTTTATTATTCAAACAACTCCTGAATAGCAGCCTCAGAGAGATTGCCTTCATTTTGTTCTGAAGGCACCACGTATTCACTCATGACTCCCAGTTATTGTGGAATCCCATGGAGTGATTCCTGCAGAAGACCCCGTGGAGCCCCCGTGGAGCCAGGGCTGGGTTTGCTGCATCCCTTCAGCTCCTGGGGGGTTTTCCTGGCAGGCTGTGAGGCTGAGCTGGTGCTCAGAACCCATCACCCTCCTGCCAGGGTGCCCAGGTGAGCTCAGCTCTGCTGGGAGCTGTCCAGCAAGGGCTGCACGCGGCGGCAGCAGCATCCAGGGGTGCTCTGAAAGCCCCAAACCCCGCTTTGCACTTGGAAAAGCCCCGGAAAAATCGGGGACGGGGCGTTTTCATCTTCTGGGAGTCATGCAGAGCCACAGCAGCTGCTGCAGGGAGGGATGGGGCTGTCCTGAGGAGCACAAACTCACCCAGGGCCACATCCCCGGGCCCTGCAGCCCCTGGTCCCCAGCCCTGGCTGAGCTGGGGGTCTGTCCCAGCCTGAGAGGGAAGGGTCACCTGCCCAGGGGGGTCTGTCCCAGCCTGAGAGGGAAGGATCACCTGCCCAGGGGGGTCTGTCCCACCCTGAGAGGGAAGGGTCACCTGCCCAGGGGGGTTTTCCCAGCCTGAGAGGGAAGGGTCACCTGCCCAGGAAGGTTTTCCCACCCTGAGAGAGAAGGATCACCTGCCCAGCACCAGGGGAAGCCCAGCCCTGTTTGCCTCGCTGTGTAATCACAGCTGCTTGTATCACCTGGTGAAATGAGCCTGAAGAAGCCTCTCCATCTTCTCCAGGCCCTTCTCAAGCCTCTCCTTTCCCCTGGAGCTGTCCCAGTCTCCTTCCATCCCACTTCCCAGGCTGAGCCATGAGACCCAAACCCCAGCACCTCTGCTCCCCTGCCGGTGTGAGAAGAAGGCAGAACCACACACGAGGGATCCCCTCTGCACTGCAGTTCAGCAGAGCGTGAGCTCACCTACCCAAATTTAAATCCTTTACTGCCACAGGTTCTCCTGGGGTTAGGAAATGTTTAAAGTTGGGTACAAGCATGAGCAGTCTGTTGAATCAGGACCCGAAATGGCACCTCCTGCTCATATAAATTACACTTTAAAGCTCACTTTGGAGCATCGTAGTGAAATAAATCCTTATCTTAGTACTAAAAAAAACCACTATTATTGGTGCCTTTCCTGTAGCAACTCGTGGAAAGAGAAAGGCTGTACAGTTGCAGCTGACCTTGCTTCTTGATCCACCTGATAATTAATAGGAATAGAGAAAAAGCCCTGTATTTGTGAGTGCTGATCAGGCAGCAAAGGCACTCCAAACATCTGAAGAAAAAACAGTTTGTTAATTGCTGTCTAGACAGTTTATTGCTGCAATAAGATCAAAACACAGAATACTGAGGTTTGTGGTATGAATCATGCAGACTAAACAATTGTTTTATTGCATTTACAGAGCACTTGATTTATAATGCAGTCAGCTCGGTAATAAAATTCCTCCATTGTATATCCTGAATAATTTCACCTCGTTTCACATCTCCCTGGTTGAATTCTATATGGAGATGTTTTAAGAATGCCTGGATGGAGAGGGGATTAGTGCCATGTATAGAAAGTTACTCCTGGGGTCTCGGTGGTACCATCAGAGGCCCCAGTGCTCCTCCAGCCCTCCCGGATCAGCTGTGCCACTGGGGTACCCAGTGCTGATTTCTGGGGACCCTTGGAATGAGGTTTCATCCCACTCCACCTTCAGCCAAAAGGGATCCATCAGGAAAGTGGCTTCCCCCCTTTTTTTTTCTTTTTTTTTTAACTCTACAAAACATTATTAAGGAGGAAGATTTATCTGTCTGCTTCTGTGGGCATCTCTGGAGGGTGAAAGGGAGCTTTCTGGAAACCAAGAAACTTTGGGGATGGTGGGAATTCCTCTTTATTAAGCACTGAGCTGGGCTAAGGGAATAATTGTTGGCTTTGTTTAGATAATAATTGTCTTTGTTTTAGAAAACAGCAGCAATCCTTGACAAAATCAGATCTTAACCCCACCAGGGCAGGGCAGGGCAGGGCAGGCTCCACAGGCAAACAGGCTTCCAGCAGCACACGTGGATGTCTTGTGGCCAGAGAGATGCTGGCAAGAGAGCCTGAGATGCAAAGAGAATTCAGCGATGCAGGAACTGGCTGGTCACCTAGACCTGGGGGTTTTCATGAATGGAATTGTAACGTAAACCCACAGCATCATGTCACTAATGCAGAACTGTAGTTTTGCAGGTTCGAATGTCCAGATAAAGTATTTGGTTATTTTTTAACAAAAGTGAGAATCTGATGCTGCCACTAAATTGGGTGGTAAAAAACCACCAGCAAAATATTCTATGTAGAGCCTGACTTCTGTGCAGGTGGAGTGGGTACCTCTAGGACGGGAGGTGTGTGGAGGTCAGTGGCCCACACTGCTCCGGCTGCCAGAGCTTTGGGCACAAATCCAGGCGATTTTCTGCTCAGGATGTGCAGCAGGATGTCACCTGCACGTGAGGGCTCCCAGGGTGCTCCAGAGTCCCCCTGCCCACCCCACGCTGAAGGGCCGGAAGGCTCTGACAGGGGTCAGTGCACCCCTGGGAAGAATTTTAGGAGAAAAAGATGAGAATTTGCTTTGCCCCCTTTTCAGCCTAATGTTGATGTTCTGCTCCCTGATGACTTTGAGTAGTTATTACTATAATTATTATTATTACTATGATTATAATTAGTATTTCATATTATTAGTAATGAAATAATTACATAAGTAATCAACATATTAAAGAAATATGTTAAATAAAATTATTATAAGTATAGATATTTGTTATAGATAATAAATATTATCAATAAAAATAACAATTAAATTAACAATAATAATAATAGTCCAGAGGAAAACTTCAGAGTGTGAACCCAGGCAGCAGGGTGCCACAATCAATGTGTCCTCTGCTCCAAAGCTGTCCTGGGACAGCACAGCAGAGGAATTTCTGGTGAGGAAAGAGAGTGAGGGAAGGGTTCTGCTGGGGGAAAGGCACCAAAACGTTGCAGAGATTGTGAGCAACAAATGCAGGAGTTGGAAGGTGTCAGGGCCAGCCCAGGGTGGGACAGTCTGTTTACAGTTTTTATTATTATTATTATTAAATGCATTATTTTATTTTATTATTTATAATTATTTATTATTTGTGACGGTCTTTACAAGCACGGGGCTGGGGGCAATCAGCCCTCGCTGCTTTCTTTTACTGGCTTTAAACGCTGTGAGCAGCATTGCTGTCGTTTATTGCTGCTCAATAAAGTTTTATCTCGTGGAAGCCACGATTTATTTACTCCATCTTGCAGAACGGACATGTGCTCTCTCCCACATCAGCACCCCTTTACCAGATTCATAAAACGTGTTAACAATTCGTTTAAAATTCATACCCAGGGCAGGCCCAGCTCCCTGCCAGGGCCGGGTACAGCAGCACGTGCCCTGCGTGTGGCGCAGGCACAGGGGGTGCTCGGGGGCTCTGCTCCCCCGTCCAGCCGGGCAGACAGCATCTCCACAGCCCCCCATTATCGCCCAGCTCCCAGGGATGCACAGACTGACAGAGTGTAGGTTTGGAGAGCGGCTGGCCGGGAGTTTCTCTGCAGCCTGGCCGTTTCTGCACTCCCTGCTCAGCAGGGCTCTCGCCCGCCCTGACAGGAGGCAGCTTTTTGCTGCTCTGGGTGCGGGTTAGGGGCAGAAAGGTGAGAATCACGATGAGGTTTTTCTATCCCTCTGTGCCCTGTGGGCAATCCTCGTTTGCTGTTGCTCTTCCAGCAGCCCTTTGGAAAGGTGCGGCCCCGGAGCCCTTTCCTGAGTGCTCTGGGGATCCCCTGGTTATTCCCCTGCTGTGCCCTGGCTCCCTGCCCTGTGCTGCTCTCAGTGCCCACTGCTGATGCCATTTTCCAGCACCGAGGGACCCTGCCGGGCAGCCTGGGCCACGGCATCCCACCCCAGCCTCCTCCCGGCAAGATGCCCCGCTCTGAACCTTGGCCAGGCAAGATTTCTGTGAACAGGACCTCGGGCTCCCTTATCCTCTGGTGTCGCTGGGATTTGCATCATTCCCAGCCCAGGGAGGTGAGGCTGTCTCTGCAGTTTGCTTGCTCCCTCCTATCCCAGTTCTAACAGGGGAAGACAGTCTGGTGTCTGTGAATTCCAGGGGGAGAACTGCTGGCAACTCTGTGCTGCCCTAAGTAGGAACACTAAAATGTTGGGGTGTGGACAGGTCCCGAGCGTGCGCTCCAGGCACCAACTGTCCTTCAAAAGAGCACCCAGCTGGGTGTGCATTCCTCACCACAGTTGTGCAATATTTGGCTTATTTGTGCAACATAATTAATGAAACATGTCTCATTGGCACCAGCATCCCCAGGGACCCTAAAGCAAACGGGGGCCTTTGAAGCCCGAGAGGGTCTTAAAAGCAGAAAATATTTACCACAAGTTTATTAAACCAAGCTTTACTGGTAATAAGCTAGCAGCCTGTAGACAGGCCCTTATCTTGAAAAGCTGGCACGGATCTATTAGAAAAACACAGCAACAACTTCCAGGATCCACAGCCGCTCTCAATCTCTCATCCACCAGCTGCTGATGCACTTGGCTACCAGCAGCCCCGGGTTTGGGGGTGAGATGTCCCTTCCTGAGCAAGGAACAGCCCTGAGCCAGAGGGCTCCATCCCTGAGCAGCTCTCCGAAGCCCAGGGAAGACGCCAAGCCTGGGAACCCCCTGGTGCCAGTGCTGCTGCCACGGATCCGTGAGCGGAGCATTCCGGAGACATTGACCCAGAGCCACCGAGCTGGGGGGGCCGCTCGTGTCCAGCCCGGCCCTCCCTCTGCAGCTCGGGTTCCCCGCTCTCCCGGTGTCCTTTCAAACCCACCGGGGGCTGTTTGTGGGTTTGCACATCCCTCACGCTGCCCCATTGTATGGTAAATTATAGCGGAGCCTCTCCTGAGCTGCTGAACAAAAGCCCATTGTCCGAGGGTGTTACATCCCCCGTGCTCTGCCCTGGACCTACCCTTGGAGCATCAAAGTGGGAGTGAGTTCACAGGAAAACTGTTTGCTACTCTTCCTCTTTGGGCTTTTAATGGCATCTGTGCAGGTGCACAGCTTTAAAAAGGGCTTTTTTTCTCAGTCTGCGGAGTTGGTCAGAACTTCAGCTGCAGCAAGAGCCACTCACAGCAGTCTGAAGATTGATTTTTAACAGTGATCTCCAAACTCTGTGATGCCTCGCTGAGAATCGCTCAGTTTTGTGTAATAATGATATGTTTTGAGTATCTTTCTTTCAAATGTTTTCGAGGTGGGGGCAGTTTGTGCAGTCCAGCCAGTGCTAAATCAAGTCCAAGGCAGTTGAGGATGTGTGCAGGTATTCATAACTTTATTTTAGGGCAAATGCTTTCTTAGTTAACAAACAATTCTGTGTAATTGCAGAACCAAGCCTCGTGTGCCAGGCAGCACAATCCTCATCCTGCTAATGGCTCAAGAGGCCCAAAAACTCTGGATTGTGGCCGTGGCTTCGCAGCAGCAGGGGCTCAGCTCATCCCTGCCCCATCTCACCTTCCCAGCCCCCATCCCATGACTTCTGTCTGTGTTTTTAAGCTGGATCAGCTCTTGGTGACAGATTTCAGAACAAGGTGGGCCAGCACAGGAAGGATTTTGGGGCACGGAAGAGGCAACGTGGAGGGAATCCTGGGTTATTGGAAGCCACAACTGTGTCCAGCCCCACGGAAAGAGGAATCTGCAGCTCAGGTTGGTCACGGCCCCAGCCTGTCCCATGGGAGAATCCCTTCCCACCAGGGCTGTGCAGGGGCTGATACTTTGTCTTCCAAATTCCTGCAGGGCTGAGGCTTATTTGTACATCAAACAAGGCCCAGTTGGAGTCTACCACGCAGAATTGTCCCCCTAATATAACTCAGCTGTGTGTGTATTTCATTGCAAAGAAAATAGAGCCGTGGCTTGCACCAGGTTCCCTCATCAGTGCTAAATGCCCGTCTGGCTGCTGTGTGTTAAAAGAGGTGCACGGGGCAGGAGTCTGGATGAATGCAAATTTATTCAAAATCATCTGAAATATTTGGAGTTACAGGCACAGGGGATCTGAGTCAAGCCACTTGTCCTAGTTTCTGTCACCCAAACACTAACCCTCTATAAATCATTAATTTCCAGACTGTTTATTATCCAGGGGAAGTAACAAAACAGGAGTATCACGTAACACATCCTAAGAATGCCTTGTTCATTTTAAGAGCAAATAAAACTAAATAGCACCAAGTTGTTACTGATGCAGCCTACGAGGCCGAGCAGAACACAAAAAGGGGCCTTAATCAGACAGGGGCCACAAAATAAACAGGGGGAAAAAAGAAGGGAGAAAAGGGTTTGGACAAGAGTGACCACACGTAGACATCTTCACGTAGCTATTCTTTGTTTGCCGTGCCAGGGAATTGCCTCTGCCCGTGCTGGGGCTTTTGGAGCAGCAATGGCCCTCAGCCTCCTCTCTCACAGCGGTCATTCCACAGGCAGAGCGCGGAGCAGAGCCTCCCTTCCCAAAAAATAATCATCACCGTTCCTTACGGCCTCGGGAAAGCCAGCTTGTGGGTGTTTGCTTAGCAGGGCTGTCCCTGATGGCTTGGTCAGGAGCTGCTGTGCCGGGGCAGGGCTGTGAACTGCAGCCGAGGATGAGGAGCAGCAGAGGATGCACAGACAGCACACCTTGCTCCAAAATGTCACCACGGAGGTGCCAGCAGGGACGGGGCAATGAGCTCGGGGAGGTGGGAGCTGTGATTTATCCTGTGGCCTCTCAATGGGAGTGCTGACAGCTGGGAAATGCAGGGAGCTGGCACTCTGCTAATGCAGCACAGCCAGCTCCGAGCTGCGCCGCTCCTGCTCAACCTCCCAGCCCGCCTCGCTGTCAATTTAGCTTAAATGCCTTCCAGCTTCCCCTAGTAAAATGTCTTTTTCTGGGCAATATTTCAGAGTTTATATTGAGCTGGGTGTTCTGCTGGTCACACTTGTCAGGAAGGTATTGTACTTCTAAAAGAGACGTTGGCAAAACTGCAATCCAGCCCTCACACGTTATTTTGCTCCATATGTTATTTATTGTGATCTTTTAAGGTCCCAAAATACTATATATTTACAGTTGCCCTTTAAAGTTATTGTTAGTTACAAAATATTAGAAACATAGTTTTGTCTATAAAATGTATAATTAAATTAATCTTTACCATACTTTTTTTAAACCTCACATAGGAAGCATTTTAGCCTGATGAATACCACGGACATATAATTAGTACTTTATACCATAAACTAGATTATAACTTACACTGTCCACCCTGGCTCCAAAAGTCCTTGCAGGTTTTAATTCAATTGCTGCCCTTTATCTGGATGAAAGCATTTGAGTTGAATTATTGGTTTGATTATTCGGGGGGGGACTGTGCCTTTGTATGGGTTAGATGTGGTGGTAGTTTTAAACACAGGTTTAGTGGAAGTCTCAAATTAGGCACTCGCATCTATATTTAGGCAACAACCAGAGTTTAAATGCTGAACATCTGATTTTTCCAGCTGAGGTTTGCCCAAGTTGGGGTTTAATGGGAATCCAGGCTGCATGATGAAAAGTAAAGGGACACTGATTCTGAGGTGTCTGAATTCCAGTGGGGATTGGGCACCTGAAATTCTCCTGAAAGCCCCCTCCCGTGCCTAACTGTACCCTTCAGCGCCTAAATCCCTTTCAGACCCTGGCAGGCCACTTTGAGGAAGTGTTCACCAGCAAAGCCAATAAAACCTCCTCATTCCCCGCGATTTCCCTTTCCACCCCTGAGAAATTTCAGATATTCTCAGCGCTGAGACACCCCAGAGGTAGATCTGCCCTTTTGCATTCAGCTGGAGGTGACTTAGACGTGGTGCAGTCTGAGGATGTTTTAGCCAGGGCTTGGGGCTGGTTTGGGGCCTCTCCAGTTTTTTGGGTGCCTCTCACAGAGGAGCTGCTCGGGGCTGGTCCTGCAGGGACAGAGCAGAGCCCAGGCCGTTTATCCCCCTCCTCCAGAGCCAGGCCTGTGTTTATACCAGCCTGTTTAGCTTCCTCCTAATGCACATCCTAGGACCCACCTCTCATACACATCCCAAGACATGTTTATGAAAATTCTTTATAAGCAAAATATTTTACTCGCATTGAGCGAGTTCAGATCCAGAGCAGCCCCACGCCACAGGCCGGCTCAGCCCTGTCCCCCTGCATCTTTGAGTTAAGAATTCAGCCTCCAGCCCACCCACATCACCACAGCAAGACCCAAGAAGTGCAACACGTGGCCAGGCCTGTGCTGCTTTTGCTGTAATTATCCTTCAGGGCATTAAACACCGCTGGGAGATGCGAAGGTGAGCTGCCAGCTGGAGAAGAGCAGCTGGGATTTGGACCCGGGTTCGGATTTAATTCTTTAAACGTGTCTTTAAAGCGGGTAGTGCATCCCTATCCAAAGTGTATTCCTGAGCTGTGATCCTCTTCTCAGCTAATTGGGAAATCTGTTTGGCCCAATGGCAGCATTGAGCTGCATGAGCATCAACACCTGCCTTGATCTTGGAGAGATCTTGGGCTCTGCCAGAGCCCACTGACTCCCTTTGTGGGTGCTCAGCACTTCTGAGAACCAGGCAAGAGGCTTTCAAAGATTAAACAAGAGTCCGACTCCAGCAGGAAGTAAAATCATTTAGAATTTGCAGAGAGACACATAAAAAGGGGACATGACATTCAAGAGATATTTTATTATATTAGACAGCAACTTCATAGGAAATGCTTTCTCGAGGAAGTGATTTATTGAACTGTGGGACTCATGGCCACCCAGACAAGGATGTTAAAAGTTTCAGGCACAGGCTGGATGACACAACTATCTTTGTTTAACTGGTGTTGCTAATGGCATTTCTGCAAGGCTCGTTTCACCTTGGGCTTCGGAGTCTGATCTATACTCTGATTTTCAGCTCAAAACAGAACCAAATGTGGTGGCTGATTATCTTGCAGGTCTTTGACACCGTCTTTCCTGAGCGTCAAATGATGTCTGGTATCAAAACTCGTGAGACAGGCACCTTCCCCTCCTCCTGCTTTAGTCACTTCAGCCCCACACACCCATTTCTGTTGTCCTAAAATCAAGTTTTGGTGCTCACACCCTGCAGGAATTGTGAGAGAGATTCTGCCTCTAAAGGATAGAGGGGATGAGCTCTAAAGCCCAGCAAAAGCAGCAGCTCAGACAAGTTTCCTTCCCTGGATGCTGGTTCGTACCCACACTGAATCTGCACTCACCCGATCCCACCTGCCCTAATTGCAGATCCATCAGGATTCAGGAGGGCACCCGCACTACTGCACGCAGCCTCTGCTGCATTATTGATGGCAATTCTTTCCTGAGAGGGGATGGGGAAAAAAAAAAAAAGAAAAGAAAAAAGAAGAAATATTTATTATGCTTTTTAAACTCATAAATATAATGAATCGAAGGCAATTTGGCAAATCTGTTTCATGGCTGCAGGCCCACTGTGGCTCTGCCCACTTGGTCACACTCAGGCTTGCTGAGGCATCTCTCTGCCTCGAGAGGAACCTGGCACAGGGGGCCCATCAAGCTCCCGTCCTTCCCCAGCACCACAGTGCCACTTTACTCACCATCCCCTGGCTTCCCGCCACCGAGCTCCCTCAGCATTTCTTCTCCTTATTCCTGATACCTTCTCCGAGCTGTAGCTCCACAATCCATTTACCTGCTGTGATCACCAGACTAAAACCAGAAAGAAACTGGAGCTCAGATTCCCAGCAGGCTGGAATCTGATTTCCTGCCCGTTTTATTCACCTATCATGGATAGCATCTGGAAAGCTGAATATTCACTGAGTTTAGATGAATAAATTTCACATCAGAGGCCATGCCCGGCTCGGAGCTGAATTCCGTTTGCTTTAAGCACCACTCTGCTACTGCTGCTAAAAACAGAGCCGGACAAAGCTGGAGGGAGAAATCCCCGTGGTTCATTTTTACACCGCGTACCCAACAGACTTCCCCCCTTCTCCGGAAGAGTTACAAAATGCATTAATTGAGCTTCAGGGTGGCTGATAATTACATAATTGCAGACTAATTTCCCCTTTCCTAGAGGTGAAGTTACCCTGGTGGCAAAAAGACCAGCAGAGTCTTTTCAGGAGCAGAAATGCTCCTGCAGAGCCCAGAGCCGGCCGTGGCTGGAGGGCGCCAGGCTGATCCTGGGTGGGCAGCTCTGGGGTGTGTGCAGGCTCCCCTCCTCCCTGGAGGGACCCACACGCACTTTTTGTGGCCCTGGGCTGAGGAAATGACCAAGCTGAGCCTGCAGCTATTTTTTTTCCCCCCCTCTTTTTTTTTTTTTTTTTTTTCCTTTTTTTTGCTGCGTTATTTTTCAGCCAGTGCAGCACAAAAAGAACAAAAGCGAGGTGGGAGCTGGTTTAGCCACGATGCTGTTCATGCTGATACTCGGATGTCACTGAGCTAAACTGGGAGGCTTTGGCTCTGTGGGCTCGAAACCCTGTGCAAAGCCTTGCTGCCACCATCCTTGTGCTGCCCGTCGCTGGCTGGAAGCAGGAATTTGGCCCATCCCAACCTGTAACTGCACATCAGGGCTCCTGGCTTTGCCATCTTCTGGTTTAACAGCACACCGAGGGCCCAGAATAAAAACCAGGGGATGGGGCTGCTCCCTGGTTATTGGCAGAAGTGATTCCATTTCTGCCAGAGGCATCAGCACCCCAAATTCAGGCTCGTCACCCTTGATTTGGCTCCAAATTCAGGCTCTTCACCCTTGATTTGGCCCCAAATTCAGGCTCTTCACCCTTGATTTCACCATTTCTCACTCTGGGCTCCGACAGCAGCTCTCTTTAAAGCCCGAGCCAGGCGTGGGTGTTTAGCAGGGGTGATGAGGATGTGCCACCTCAGTTCTTTGACTGCCTCACTCTGCACCTTGGGGGGCTCTTCCAGCCCCAGACAATAACTTTATGTCACTGTAGGGATGATAAAACTTGTGCATTTCCTGAGATTGACTCAGTTGGTCTCTGAAAGCCCAAGTGCTTCCCAATCTTTTGCTTTCCCCTGCCCTCCCCCCCAAAATAAAAAGTATTTCTCAGCCATTTTACAACTTGTGGCTTCAGACTCCAATAACAACTTGAAAAGGTTTGTAGGAAACAAGTCTGCAAATGTATTTAGTGTATGGAAAATGATTTTCTGAAGAACATACAAGATGTTCTATTTCACCTAATTCTCTATATTGATTTCTGTGGCATCATCTCCTTCTTTCCCTTTCTCATCTTGTAATGCATTTCTATTTCTTCCGAACACACCGAACTCCCTGGCTCTTTTACAAAACGGAACAAAGAAGTTTTCCTTCCCGATCAGTAATTTCGTTTTCTTTCGTAATTGTAAAAAGAAACTCCTGAAAAATCAATACATTGTTGCCAAGTCGTACACAAGCGGGAAGGGAGCAAGCTCAGTAAATAAAGGAAATTGCATTTATTTTCCCTCTCTTTGGTCACCCTTTAGCAAGCGCAAGGTGACTGCCAATCTCTTTGGTGCTTCCCATCCCAGCTATTCTCCCTTCCCTCCCTGAAAATTTTCAAGTTAATCTTGGAGATGAAAAGAAAAGTTTGAAAAGAATTGTTCTTGGAGCCAAAATTCCTGATGTCCCCAATTACAGCAACCCCCACCCCGAAGTGGCTGGCTCCTCAGGGTAACCTGAGCCCTCTCAATTAACCAGCACCAAGATAAAGATTGCTCATGCTAAAGATGTCACATAACACCGGCCTTAGAAATTGGAAAATCTCAGCTGCAGGGAGGATACCTGCCCGGCTGGATCTGTAGTTTCAACATGTATCAATATTTGGAGAAGATTTACTCTCTTGATGTGCAAAATTGAGTGAATTTGTGCACCTGAACCTAACAAGAACCTAACATGGAAAAACCTCTTTCATTAAAATGTAGAAAGGACCATTTACAGGTAAGAGCTCAGATCTTTTTGTGAGGCTTTTTCCCATCTGTAAAATCCCCAGAGTCGGATTTTGGGAGCTCAGATGTGAGCTGCTTCCAATTCTGAAGGGGCAGAAAAGAGATGTGTTACCATCTTGATTTGCACCTGCAATTAAAGACACCCGGGCCCGGCTAATTTACACTGAAAACTTAATTGCAAGCATAAATTTTGTGTATCAAATGACCTATAAATAAAATCTTTCCTGGACACCCACGATCTCTTACACAAAGGAGACAAGAGTCCCTTTTTTTTTTTTTTTTTTTTTTTTTTTAATGGTTACAGGTCTCACTTTAGGCCACAGAATTACTTTAATGCGTTCGTCTTTTTGCCTAAAAATACCTAACTGTGGGATGTAAAAAAAATAAATCAGGACCCAGCCTGTCCTGGCACACTTTGAGAAGGGATATTGTTAACAATTCATCAGCAGCAGGGTGTGGGGGGTTACAATCCATCCACTGATGGGCTGGGTGCTTCCCCTGACAATCTGTCGCATNGAATTACTTTAATGCGTTCGTCTTTTTGCCTAAAAATACCTAACTGTGGGATGTCAAAAAAATAAATCAGGACCCAGCCTGTCCTGGCACACTTTGAGAAGGGATATTGTTAACAATTCATCAACAGCAGGGTGTGGGGAAACACGAGTGGGGGGGTTACAATCCATCCACTGATGGGCTGGGTGCTTCCCCTGAAAATCTCTCGCATAATAACTTATTTCCAAACAAAATACAGTGTTTGGGGGCTTTGGGGAAGCCTGGAGAAGGAGACTGAAGGAGGGGAAGAGGTGAGCTGGAGTCAGCTGGGGCTCGCAGCAGGCTGGAGCATCCTCTCCGTAGTGCTGGGATCTTCGTGGAGGCTCACCTTGCACTAGGACTGGGCACTTGGAATTGCAGTTTGCTTTGGTCTCATGGCCGGCCAGTTCAGGGGCAGCTCGATTTTTGTTTTTCTCCCCAAACTGTACTCAGGAGGCTTTTCCCACTCGGGCTGCCAGCCTGCTCTTATTGTGATAAGCCTGTTCACGGTGTGACCTACTTAACCAGGGGCTGGAGGCTCACAGGACTGAAAGACTAAAGGCCACAAACAGGAAAAGATATCATATGAAA
>VWZN01012762.1:230111-249385 GCA_013396955.1 Regulus satrapa | reverse complement strand
ACATATATAAATATATATATAATATGCTTCAGTATATGTTTAAATATGTTGATCTTAGTTTTCCCTTTAGTTTATTTACCATATAAATTATCTCTTTTTAGTGTTGTGTATATTCTATCTCTTAAAAAAATAGTACAAGCTACAGGTCAGAAACAGATTTTTCCATAATACTGCTCTGGTTTTAAGCTATTGTGACTGTTAAAAATCATATTTACATTACATATAACATTAAAGTACCACAGAGAAGAACTGTATCATGGGTTGATTCAATTCAGGAGAGCAATAATCAACAAAAAAGCAGAGTGTTCACTTCACCCATCGGGGAACTGTGCAAATATGACTCAAAACTAGTTTGCCCCATGGTGCCAGACACAGCAAAATAAAATCTCATCTCATGTACACATTTTAACCCTTCACAGCCACAGCAAGTGGAAGATGAGTGTTCCCAAGAGGTAGATGTGGGCAGCCTTACTGGCTGCTGTTGCCAGCTCAGAAGAAGTGAGCATAAATTCTCCAGACTGGGGAGAGCAGGACATTATGAGTGAGAGCTGCAAGAAGTCTGTGGAGGTAATGGTCCTCCTGCTCTGGCTGTTACACAGCTGTGAGGGATATCTTTGTATCCAGTTTCCAAATGACCGAATGGTATACAGTCTTAGGGGAAGTATTCATGTTTTTCCTTGCTTTTCATGAGGTTTTACTCATTAGAAACATGAAAGTTGTTACTGCAATATGACATGGCATCCATGCATCATTTATGATTCTTCCATAGCCACAACCATCTCATGTGAGGATCAAACCCATTTGGTATCAGCCTCAATTCAGAATGTAATTAAGATTACAACTCCCAAGAGAAACAACTGCATTTTTCTGAAGAAAGGCAGATAGCATTAAATCAAAGAACAGATTCTCCCACCACAGGGGTGGGAGAATGACCACTCCTGCTTCTGTACTAGGCCAGTGCATACGAGGGTGAACAATTATGAGCACTTTACATTTTTGAAACACATAGCATTATGAGTGCTAACACAACTGTGAAAAAACCCCTCACCGAAGCCAAATGCAATGCTGATCATGTATTCAGAAGTTTTTGGAGGAATATCAAATCTAACTCCATATTCCTAATGAATACAAAAAGGCTGATTCTTCACAGTTGGCAGGTTGGTGTGAGCCATATAACAGAAATTTGTGGCTGTTCTCGCTCTGGAGTTAGAACGAGGGCTATCGAAATGATGGATGGTCAGGGATGTTTTACAGTATCTGCTGCAAACCTGCTCACATTTTGCACGTAAGTCCCTTTCTCTGCAGTGTGCTGGGAGAGCAGCAGATCTAAATGCTCTCAATTATAAATGTCAGCTTCAAACCACTCAGGTGGGATCGACAGCACTAAAAACTGGATTAAAAACAGCCCACATGAGAACAGAATCAGACCCAGCAGTTACAAAACAGCTATATTAGAAGACAGTTAGCTGTTTCCATAGAAATGGAAATACAGATTCAATCCCTTCAGATCAGAGCTCTGAACGAAGCAGGAATAACCAAACTGTTTGTAAATGTGTCACGCCAAACAGAAATCTCTGGTAAAAAGTGCAGACTCGCAGCGCCTGTAAATCCAACGTAACTAATGCTTATAGCACCAAGTCGGGAAGGATGCAGGCCCCGGCGTCTCCGGGCTGCCTTGCTCTTGGGAAGGAGAACTGGAAGGCGACTGTGCCTCGCTGATGACGGCAGTAGCTCGGTCCTTTCCCCGGGCTCACACTCAGCCGCTCACCCGCCGCGCATGCCGGCCCGGGGCGCGGTGCCACCAGATGGCACCGGAACGCTGGCATCGCCTCCTCCGGGCAGCCCCGGCTGCTGGAAACACCCGCCCGCAGGGCTGTGCGTGGCTGTGGGCAGGGACACCCCCCCGGCAGGCACAGATTGCTGCCCGCCGTGCGGGGATGCCCCGCAGCAGCCGGGCGCCAGCCGCGGCACTGGGAGCCCCGGCGTGCCTGCAGAGCCGGGCTCCCAACACCCAAATCACCCTGCCTGGGCGCGCAGGGATCCGGCACGCTGCCCGAGCAGGAGCTCAAAGGAGCTCCGAAGGGTGAGTGAGGAGAATAAGCAGGGATTGCGAGTGTAGAAGACCCCGGAGCTGCAATCCCTGCTAGGGAGGCTGCAGAGGTGGGAGGTGATGATAAGGCCCTGGCAGCCAGAGCAGTGTCGGGCCTTCCAGGAGGGAAACACAGCTCTACCTCTAACCGTTCGTATTCCACACATAACGAAAACCAATTAGCAGACTCTTTTCTTTCCAACTTAATTCCAGTCTTGGGCTTTTCATTAGTTTGGGAGAGTGCTGGCAACTCCCACATCAGCAAGAATTTCCCGATTGCTTTCAGAAACGCTGCTTGCTGCATTCCTCTGAGAAATGCCTTCCCATTTGCACAGCATAAACAAGCACAGGCACGGGCGAGACTTTCGGAAACCCTTTGCAGCAGCGTGAAATGGATACTCCTCCATACGCCTTTATTTCTAAGGATGAACTTTGACTTCTCTGCTCCTAGCACTACTTTTTCAAGGGGTTTTCTTGTGGGGGTTTGCAATAAAATGAGAAGAGGAAAGTGGATAAAAGCAAAAAGAGCAAAATGCAAGAAAAACAATAAATTGACACTTCCTGGGGAAGACTGAAAATATTAATTTTTTTTTGTGGGGGGAACTGTTTTGCACTAATTTATTCTTAATTTCCAGTATATTCTCCTGCCCATTGTAATTTCACAAGGCCTTTTAATTATCTTTGATCATAATGGAAGGTTCCAGACCTTTATTCCCTATCTACAACATTTTGTCTTCCATGTCAGCCTACAGTGCTTGCAACTGCTTAGCAGATGTTTGTGTTCTTGGTAGGAAGTCACTTAGATGCTTTTGTTCTTTATTAGGAATGGCTGATTTGGCTAGGCAGAAACTATTGATGGCAATAACAAAAAATATGGAAAAAATTCTGACATATTCCAAATACTAATTTTATTATTTTAAGAATAAAACCTGCTACCAAAAGTATTTTTATTCCAATTAAGGTGTTCTAGGTTTATGTTCTGATCTTTCAAAAGTTGTTCTGTATTTTCTCTTCAGTTCAGTTGGTCACTATAGCAATGCCCTAAATCATTGTTATGTTAAACCTTTTATTTAAATATTTCTCTACTGAGATAAACAGAGATATAGAGCTAAAGCTCTTGAAATACAGTGCAGAAGTTTTCCATGCAGAGAACTCTAGGAAGTAATGAAACAGCTGAACATTCTACACAAACATTTGCAACACTTTCACAGAGCAGTAACTTGGTTACTATGTCATAAGTTCCTTATTATCTGTACTGAGTTTGACAGTAAAAGTAGGGGGGAAATCCTGTTTCTGAACCATCAATGGAAAAATATGGGGCTACATCAATGCTTTTTTAAAAAAAATATTACTTGAAAAGCCCAAAGCTTTGCTGAAAGTAAATGATTAATTCTTGAAATTTTTGCACATTTAGATACAGACATAAAAGCTGAAAAAGTACAGAATTCTCTAATCTCGCTGATTATGCTTCCTTTAAGTAACAGCTCATTAAAGTAATTTGATGCATGTCCTCCTATTCTGAGTGAAAATTAGACTGACTGTTCAATAAATAAATAAATAAATAAATAAATGGGAGTTTTCTTTCTTGTTGCAAAACCAGGTTGATAAAAGAACATAATTTCCCCTCCTTTCTCACGTCCACCCACTCATCCAGTTTTTGTTTAGAGAAGATTTATTTTTTCATTCCTATACCTTTAGACTTTCCTCAGGTCTTCCTTCCAACAGTGCCCTGATCTGTCTGTCATGTCACACACAAAACTGTTGAAAAAGTTTTGCAGCTGCTGCTAAACGCAATGAGATCTCACTAATCTGACTGTGGCACGTTTGGACAGGGGATGGCCATTCCTCCTTGTGGCCCCCTTTTCAGCTCCATGCCTAGTCCCTGTTGAAAATCATGTACTAGGTTTCCCATCATTAATTAAGAATTAAGAGCTGATGAAGACACCTTCCTCTTACCAGCCAGCAGCAGCCAGCACAGTGCTTGTGTGATGAACAAGAAAAAAGGTCTATTTTCTGTCCAGGATCTATTTTCTGTCCAGACTTTTCAACCTGCCACATATTCTCCATGTTAATGCCTTTAAACACAAGTTACTGGAACTTCTTAGTTCCTTTAAACTGTTCCACTGTGTATGACACACAGAAATAACCACTTGATGACACCAAAGATGCCGATTATGTGGGATATTACATGCACATTAAAAATATAAGGGTGAACAACTCTGCTGGAAAGTTACATAAATTTCAGCCCTTGCTCCAAGGACTATTTAAACAGGCAGTAAAATGCTCCATGTGAGCTCCTTGTGTTCTGACCGTTGGGTAAAATGTCATCCCTCCTCTTTCTTGAATACATATAGTTATGTATTTTTCATAAAATAAAAAAGCTGCAATATGAGAAATTGAGAAATGCAGGTGCCGTATCATCAGGCTGCCAAAGGGAGTTGATCATGGGATTTTTACTTACTGAATGGAGATTAACCATTAGATGGCTGAAAAAATAGCTATAAAACATGGTTTGTGGACGTAAATGTCCTCCTTTCCTACAATTTAACATGGTACATAAGAACATTGTAAGTAAAATTACACTCATATTGAAGATATGAAGGAGATCAGTGGATCTCCTTCTTGGGCCCTATCTGTACACCAGATGAACATTAATTATCAATGTATAATTTATACTTAGCCAGGGTTATAGCTCAAATTTTCCCCCGACTACTCGAAGTCATCTCTGCAACACCATAACTCTGCAAGGCCCAAGTCCTTCTGGAGTCTTACATCTGAAACCAGTGCAGTGTATCTTTGAAAGATGCTTACCCGGATCCAGCACTGATCAGTCAGTTGTTCTTTTTTGCAGGAGGTTTTAGAAATCAAGGTGACAATTTACTATCTTAACTGGGGACTTTGGACTCTGTTTAATCTGCATTAAAAGTGTCACCACAGCCGCTATCTGCAGGTTCTGAAGTTGTTACATATTTTGTGAAGGATATAGATAGAATTTTTTTTCCCCAATTAAGTTTTCCTATTCCCATGGTTTCCAAATGACACTTTAAATGAACAGTAGCTGATTTTGGTAGCTGTTTTACAGAAATATAGCGTTTGGAGCCTTGCCCACACAACAGCAAAGTTTTGTGGGTATTAAGAAAAGCAGAATTTATTTTTCCAAAGGATTATGCCTATGCTTTCTGCAGCTACTAATGATTTTAGTATTTGGAGTTCCCAAACCAACAAGGACACAAAAATATAGCCATACTTCACACACACACACACATATATAAATATATATATATATATATTCATTTATGCAAGAATATAGCACAAGAATAAAGGAATAATATTCAGTGATATTCAGTGAGTTTAGTTTTCAAAACATTTTATACCTTGTAGCAAAACCCAAGTCCTGCCTCACCATTTCTTTTTCTATGCTATTTCTGGCATCTCTCACAGAGCTGTAGCTATTCCCTAAATGAACAGTCCTTTCCCACCACAGGAGTCCACCCTGCTCCTGTTGACCTGAGTTTGTGCCTCTCTGCAGGCATTCCTGAGTCACCCTTGGCTCAACCACGCAATTGTGAGTGCTGGTAGGGCACTCCTGCTTGAGATCTTCTGAGCAGGAGAAGATCTCACCTCCCTGACATAACCCAAAAGTTCAGGGGGCTCTTGGAACCCCACAGCCAAGTGATTCCACCCCCTCCGTGTCTGTTGCCAGCTCAATTATTTCTCTGAGCCTTGTCAAAGGTTTCTTCAGAGGAGTCTGGGTAGGGTGGATTTCACCGAGTAGACTCCACTTTTTAGCTTGTTACCAAAGAAAGCTCCAGACACCAAAATTAATTTTAGCACCTATTCATTCAAGCAGGAAAAATGAACCACCACCACCTTACAAAAATGGTTCTGAACCTTGTACCCAACACTTTAGAGAATACAGAAGACACATAGTAAGGAAATCAAATCCACTTTTCTATAATATTATAAAGCATCAATCTGCATCGCTTTTATGCAACGGATTATCATGTTCCATTATAAACATCATACCATATATTGAAGAAGGGTTTGATCATGTTTGCATGAACACAGTTGTTAACAAATTCTGGAAATAATCATAAATTATTGAAGTTCTATAATGACTTGTATTTGGACACAATAGTAAAAATTTATTCTAAATAATAATTAGGTTTTCTGTCTTTTGTCTATATAGGTAATTCAAGTGTCATCCTTGCGAAACACGATAATTTTTAATTCACTATCAAAAGCTGTTTACTATGACATGTATATTAACACTTATAAGTAAAAAAAAAAGTAAAATATAACTGTCATTCAAAATTAATTTTAAGATAATTCCTTCTCAAATCAGGGCTTGGCTAGATTTACATTAATTTTTTTTCCAAAACCGAATCTCTGAAGATGTAGGAATGTTCAAGCAGTTGCATCTGATTAAATATGCCATGTACAGAGAAGGAATAGCAAAGATAAAGACAAGGAAAAAATAGAGAAGATTATGTTTTCCATGACTTTCCTCTCAGCTTTCTAACTAAATCCTGTCTAATGTAGACAGCAGTGTGTTTTAACTTCCATCTACTACTCCGCAAATTATTTTTATGTCCTGTTACATAAGTACATCTTGAGTGCAATAATGCTTTAAAGGGATAATAAATAAACAGCAACATAATAAAGAATGTTTTGCTGCAAAGAGCAGTGAACGAGGACAGGATTCTGTCCAGCTGATTCTTTCCCAAGTGTGTAGCCCACAAATTCAGAAATATATTATTTAAGTTTAAGCACTTGAACATCAGATTTTCATTACTGTTCTAATATAACAGAATAATAGATTGATAGTTCACTGTACTAGCTGCAAATTCATCTGTACTTTTAAATTTTGCCAGACAAGGTGAACCTAAAGCTAGGAAACAGATAATAGTAAGCAGATAATCAGTCTAGAGCTCATTTGAAGAAAAACTGGAGAGCCTGAGAAAAGTTTTTGAACCCTATAGATAAAGTAACTCTTGAATAATTTTGGATACCTCAAACATAATTAGAAATCCTCTTCTTCCCTTTGGCTTCTTCAAGGCCATAACAACATCATTTTCTGTGTCAACATAACCATGCAGGGCACTAATCTTAGAATCACCTGCAGGCATTTTGTACTTCTTTTAATGATCTATGCCCATAAAGAAACTGCTTATTTGTTCAAAATTCAAAGCATATTTAAAAATGTGCACATTCAGGGTTTAAATCCATTTGCATTATAGAAAAGAATCACATAATTCATTAAGGTTGGAAATGACCTCTAGGATCATTGTGTCCGACTGTTAACACAGCACTACCAACTCCACCATTAAACCATGTCTCTACGTGTAACATCTACACATATTTTAAATACCTTCAGGGATGGTGACTCCACCATTCCACTGAGCAGCCTGTTCAAGTGCTTGACAACAGTTTGAGAGAAGAAATTTCTCCTAAGTCTAAACCTTCTCTGGCACAACTTGAGGCCATTTCCTTTTCTCCTCTCATTTGTTACCTCAGAGAAGAGTCTTACCCTCAGCTTGCTACAACCCCTTTTCAGGTAGTTGTAGAGTGATATGGTCCCCTATGAACTTCCTTTCCTCCAGGTTAAACAACCTGGACTTCATCAGCCACTCCTCATAATGTTCCAGAGGCTTCATAAGCTCTGTTGTCATTCTCTGGACTCACTCCAACAATGTGCTTAGAAATCCCTTTTTGGAAAAAAATTAATGTAAATCTTGCCAAGCTCTAACTTGAAAGGGAATTATCTTAATAATGTCCTCCTCAATGCCCTCCCTTTGGTGAGGGGCCCAAAACTGAACAGAGGATTTGAGGTGTAGCCTCACCAGTACTAAATACAGGGGGACAATCCCTGCCCTGGTCCTGCTGGCCACAGTGCAGCTGATACAAGTTGAGATGCCTTTCACCTTCGTGGACCCCTGGGCACAGCTGGCTCATGTTCAGCTGCTGTTGACCAGCATCCACCAGGCAGCTTTGCAGATACTTTGCCCCAGCCTGTGGTGCTGCCTGGGGTTGTGGTGGCCAAAGTGCAGCACTCAACTTTGTCACACAATTGACCTCAGCCCATCAATCCTATCCAGATTGCTCTGCAGAGACTTCCTGCCATGAAGCAGATCATCACTGCCACTCAACTTTGTGTCATCTCCAAACTTATGGATAGGGCACTCGATCCCCTTGTCCAGATCATTGATAAAGCTATTAAAGAGGACTGGACCCAACACTGAGTTCTGGAGAACCCAGTGGGGACCAGCCACCAGCTGGATGTAACTCCATTCCCCTCCTGGGCCCAGCTGTCCAGCCAGTTTGATCCCCAGTGAACTCCCATCCAGGCCGGTTTCTCCAGGAGAATGCTGTGGGAAATGGTGTCCAAGGCTTTCCTAAAGTCCAGGCAGACAACACCCAGAGCCTTTCCTCATCCACTGTGTGGGTCACCTGGCCACAGGTGAGAAGGAGCTCAGGCTGGTCAAGCAGGACCTGCCTTTCACAAACCCTTGTTGGCTGGGTGTGATCCCTGGTTGTCCTGCATGCTGGAACTGAAGTGTGAGGGCACTCAAGATGTGCTTCATAACCTTCCCCAGCACTGAGGTATTGTTTTGGATTTGCCATAAATCACAGCTTTAAAACAGGCTACAATATTTTTTCATAGAATATTCTGAATTGGAAGGGACTCACAAGGATCATCAAGTCCAACTCTTAAGTAAATTGCTTATATCAGGATTGAACCCATAACATTGGTGTTATTAACACAATACTCTAACCAACTTTTGGAAAAAAGAAATCCCCAACCCAAATGTAAAATAAAACAGAAGTATGAATATACTTTTATTTTTCTCAAGTATTAGCTCATTGATTAATTTAGAAGTTTAAGATCACAAGGAACTGTTACAGTACTCCTTATTCTAACTAATAAGGGTCAATTAAATCCATTTTACCATCAACAAGACAGTATTATAATAAATGGTTAAATTTATTTACTAATTTAGTCTGGTGTAGTAGATTCACCAATTATTTTTATTTGTTAGCCCAAATAGGGGCACTTAATAATGCTTATTCCTAATTACAAGAAAAGTGAGCTGCGTGGTGAGGGACGGAGCCACAGTGCACTCCTACATTTGTTAAGTTCTGATACCAAGAGGCAAGACTGTAGAGTACAATATTTGTCCTACAGGCTTAGAAGAAGAGACAATTATTGTGTTTTTTGTTTTAAGTCATCTAGAAGCATGGAATATAAAAAAAAAAGTTAAAAAAAACCCCAAGTCCCAAAAAGAGTTTACAAATCTGGATTCCAGCCAGACACAACAGTGAGTGAAGCAAGCAGATGGGAGAATAAGGGCTAGGATAAGGAGCAAGTTTCTCCTGCTAAGTACTCACAGCATAACACCTGCCTACTGGCATCCTCTTATCACTGCAGAGAGCCAAGTGTTAGTAGTAACAAACACTGTCAAGTGCCATGCTTTTGCAAAAAGGAGTGAGCTCCCAAAGTGTAAGCACTCATAACAGTCAAAATCGCTGCTAGAATCACAATTTCTGCAATCACAAAAAGCGCCTGAGATTCAGAATAAAAAATACAAGCAGCTACATTCTTTGTAAAAAAAAAAAATATGTTGCCTTCTCCAGCAATTATCCTAGAAAATAATCCACTTTTCAAATTACAAACTAGACTCATAACTACTCAATGATAATCTATAAATGTCAAACTAAAAGTAAACTGTGAGATATATGTCCATATAGTAGAATATTGAAGTTAAAAATAAATCATTAAGAAGAGAAATTCAAGTTCATTTTAACTCTTTTTCACACCAGGATTAAATTGAGTCTCTTAATGTTCACACAGACTTTGTTTTGATAAGTAATTATAACGTACGTATATGCAAATCAATGCAATGGAGTTTAAAGCTGTCATATTTACACCTAGAAGACGTGTAAATTACTTTACTTGTTCTTTTTGGCTGGAATAGACCTGCTATTTCTAAATCACAAAATTGACTTAGTTACCTTAAATGTATAAAAAACAAACAAACAAACAAAAAAAAACCTTGAAAAGGTTCAGTTTTGTCCTATTTTTTAACTGTCTGGTTATTGCTGTCTAAGAAACAAGGTGACTTCTTGATCCCTTGCAATGACTGAGAACATGTTCTCCAGGGGAGAGTTCTGTAAAAGATGCTGAAAATTCTAGTCTAATTCTTTCTTTGCTATGGATTTTTTCTTCTAACAATAGACTGGCTAGCTTGAGAAGACAGTTTCAAAATTCAATTCTTTTGGATTTTGCAATGGTACAATCCAAAAGCAACAATTTAAAATTCTTTTTTTATGTGCAAAAATAATTTACAGAAATTCTGAATATTTCTTTTGAAGACAATGTTAGGATGATGGACTTCAGTAGAAGCCAAGGTACAACAGGGTGCAGATCTGCTTTAGGAAGATCATTGCATAGACAACATTTGCTGGTAGAAACTCGTGTACTTTCTGTAAAGGTGTATTTTATCAGAAAAGGGCATCCTTAGGTTACTGAATAGCAAAACAGAAGGAGCAACGTCAGTAAAACAATTAAGTACCTTAGAAAATAATATTTTTAATTGAGTAGGTCAAATGTTTTCTTATACTAATACTGCAGGGAAACAGCTGCCAGCACAGCACTCATTTTTTAAGTGCAAGCAGCAAGGACAAAAGATTTGTTCCAGTGACACTTAAAAATGCATACCCAAAAATCAAATCACACAATAAATGCAGCTCTATGTGGATCCCACTGAAAAATTAGGTTTCACCTGAAAAGAATTAAAAATTAACTCATTATTAGCTTATCTCTGTAGGATAAGCAATATTTTCCTCTATTTCCAGATGTCCTTTCTAAAGTGTACCCCACAAGAGATAAAATCCTGTTAAATGAACAATTTGTCATTTTCTCTCATCACTGGGAGAAATTACTTTCAATCTGAGACTAGCTGAAGTAATATCAATTGCACATATATAGTATTGTAGAAATGCCAATATATAAACCCAGTAAATACATTATTAATTCATTCAGGGCTCCTAGGTTTGTAAATTAAGAGGGTTATTAATCTGGGTTTAGAAGAAGTGTCTTAATGGTGTCAATTAATTTTTAAATTGAATTGCATACTAAGAGCTTAACCTTCAGGTCAAGAGGTGCTCAGAAGGCAATTTAATATAAAAGTCAATGGGACAATTGCTATGAAGGAGTACTGCTCAGTCTAATGACTGCAGAACTGGTCTCCATCCACAATATTGCTTTTGTACAACTTCATGGCAAAGATGATGTGGCTCAAGGAACAGCTGTGTCAGAAGACTCCAGAGACTTGGGTCTGGTTGGCACACAAGCACTCAGAGTTACTGAATTGATGAGATTAGACACGACCTCTGGAGGTCACCAAGTCCAACCCAAAGCCCAGAGCAGGGTCAAGTACAGCAAGTTGCTCGGGGTCCAGCCCTGTTGGATTTTAGAAACCTGCAGTGAGTCAACCTCTCAGCAGAGCTTATTCTAGTGTTCAGACACCCTCAACATCTATTATACGCTCAGGAAGTGATCTTGGAACTCTGTGATCTTGCCTGCTTTTGCCCTATTACCCATGATATCTGTATTAAAAACTGTTCAGAGCAAAAATCCTGACTTATGATGTAAATACATAGCACAAAGCTCATCGTGATGGTAAGAATCCCATGAGAATTGTAAGTAATGGTATCTGACAAGAAGTTCATTGAATTTAAAATATAAAGTGAAAACAAGTCACATTCCAAACCAATATATATCACAAAGTTTTCAGGAAGTAATTTATTTTAAAAGTTCTTTCTAATTACAGTAGTTCTTTCCTTCTTCCTCTCCACTCTTTTAAAATAACTTTTTAAGTAAATCTCAGCACTAGTGTTAGCCTCCTTATTTACCTATGGCATGTTCATTATTCCACTACTTCATTATTAACCTTAGGGTGAAAAAGAATGGAATGAAGGACTGCAGCAGCAGAACTGTGGATTGGAGTCACCACTGCCTACATCATTAACTGAAAGGAACAAAAGAGCAAGTGTTACTGGCTTCAGACACAACAACCCAGGCACTGGCTATGACAGAAAAGAACAAGACTTACAAATAAAGAATCCTTATGAAAATAAAACATCCTGATGTTAGATGAAGGTTACGAGAGCTCCAATACTATTTAGATAGAAGAAAACTAAAAAATCTGTCCTTGAATAAAGTCTTTCAGATTAATGAAATAACCTGTAGGAAACTGCAAAAATAATCTAATTGTCCATGCAGTACTTCTTCTTCATGTGTGTTTCTAACTACACAGTGACTGAGAACATTTTTCCTGTGATTAGTGATAAAAAATTCAACACCTAGCAAACACAGTATTTCTTTTATTTCCAGCTATCACATAACAAGGCAATGATAAAGTACACTATCTTTTCCCCTCAGCTCAAGAAAACACATTTCCAATGTCAAAATAAGAATAATTTGACTTCCAAAACTTTTAAAATACATTTTTATATGCTATGTGTTTAACACAAGTCTCTCAACTGAGTGCAGTAAGAGCTAACTTACATCTGTCTTGCTTCACAAGGGTGAGCATGCTTCCGTCTCCAAATTCAGTGGAAGTGTCTGTCTGGGAGTTTTCCCCACAATAAACTGGATTTCTGGTCAAGATCAAATATTCAAGAAGACTGTGGCCTTGACCTACAATATACAGGAACAAAAACCTTGAATTGGAGTCTTGATTGAGGGTTCTGTCTTCAAATCAATAGATTTAGGTCATTACATCAGCTGAAGCTTTTTTTTTCCTGCTGAAAACGTCATCTAAGAACATCATCAGTGACCTGACAGTACAGTGCAGTCCCATCAGTGAGCTGCTATTGATGGAAGCACCTGTGCAGAAATGTTCTTATTGAGAATAATGTACAGTCACCAGCGTGACAGAGCGTGGAGCCATATTCTGAGAATAACACAGAACTGCACAGTGATGTAATTCAGCTTCCTTGAAAGCACTTTTGTTTATCATCCCAAAAACACAGCAAAGACCATCTTGTGCTTCTAAGAATGTGTGGACCAATTCCAGGACTACATAAACAAAATTGAAAAAAATCCTCAGGGAGTGTAAATGGTGCAAATGCCCTTATGTGAATTCATCTGGAGCACACACACTTTGGTTGTGGGGCAGAGACAAGGGCTCAAGGTTTACCCTAGCATACAAGTTTTTGAGTATTTATATATCACTCTGAAATTAAGCCCTTCTAATTCAAAACAATTTTTGCCACTTACCTCAAAGTGGTGATATTTTTACTTAAATATATCTTCATCACTAGATAATCTTGCAATATAACCAGCTACTGAGAGCAATCCAAATGTTTCTGCAGTTGTGAAAAACAACAGCAGGGAGTGAAGACTTGCTCGATCCTGATCCTCGGCACCCCCTGATCAGACAAGGGATACCCTGCCATTCAGCTGTCACGAGGCAGCACAAATCAGGAACTCTGTTGAATTTAAAAGAGTGGTAGAGCAATGGAAATCAGACATCATCCTCACCAACTGAATTAATTAAAGCTTCAGGCTTACTAAGGTAAAAAACATTGAGAATTTGGCCACTTCAGTGCTTCAGCACCACTTGCACCAAAGTGCTAAATTGACTGAGGTGTCTTTCCAACTCAGGTTGGCTCACACACAGCCTCTGAGCAGTGACAAGCACTAGGTGAGCTTCTGCAGGTATTATTTTAGAGTAATTTTCTCCAAACTCCTCATTGCACCATGCTTTAATATTTATTGAAATGCATCTACAAAACATGTAACCTCTTATAAATTTCCATGGTGATGTCTGTGTGAATACTTCTAACTTCAGAAGTATTTGTTAATTTTCATGACAAAAAGGCTTTGCAATCACATTAAGTGCTAGAATTTTGACATAGAAATGTTATTCCTCTCAAAGAGATGAGAGAGATGTGCAAATAAGGTTCTGAATGGACATGCTGTCACAATTTTACATGGAACATCAACAATACATCCCTAGAATAATATGCTTTCATTTTATCTTTTATAAGTTCATAAAATATTCATCTCCTTTCCCAGCCACGCTGTGAGATCAATCTCAGCAGCACTGTTAGTTCATATGAAATGTAAAATGAAACCGATTATAAACATGAAAGAGGAAAGTCTCATTTTGTCTAATCCAAGGAAAATGAAAATAAGGCAAGTAAAAAAGAATTCAGAGAATAGGTCCACCGTAGTTTGCTAATCTAAGATATCATAACATACCAGAAATAACCAAATGTTTATGGATATTTTAATGATGAGGTAGGTCACCGAATACTAAATAATAAAATTGGGAAATGAAGAGACTAGATACAGGGTAACTTTAACAAGTGCACAAACTGGTGTCATGTGGTAGAGAAGTCATCAATTCAAACTCAGACTCTTACTGAGACACTTTATCTGCTCTTTTTCAGAATACCAGCCACCACTCAGCAGCAGTAATTCACAGTGAGCCTCACACTTCTCTTTCAGTTCACTGTAACACATACTTGTAGGTTTGCTATCTTTCTACTGTCAGGATAAATTTAAAGTATTATTTTCTGATAGCATGTTGTGTGCAGTTCGGTTTCTGTCTTATTCTGTCTTCTACAGTAGATATTTACTGGGATGCAATTTAAACTTGCATTACTGTAGAAAGAGGCTATCATTTGTTTATTTCAATGGCTCTTTCCAAATTTATTTTGACAGACTGTCTCCAGAACTTTGTCCCTGGGGAAGCTTTTGACCTCCAACAAATTTTCTGTATCTCACCTTAGTCAACTCATGAGCAGCTAGCAAGAGCAGCATGGGAAGTATACAGTACCAAGGTTTGCCAGGAAGCATACAATACCAAAATCTGATAGCAAAAGAGAAAAGTAACCAGGGAAGATCACACTTAAAACAAAATCCAATACAGAGATGAGCAGGAGAGAACAAAATGTTTCCTGCAACCTTATAAACCATTTTTAAACAATACTATTTAGATGAACTTTGGTCTTTGATTTTTCTCTGCTCCAAAAAGTTGCATTTATCTTTCAGTACAGTCATAGAGACTATTTTCTTCACATGCAGAAGTGATTAGATTTGTCCTCTGCAAGAACATTTGCCAAAACAGAAATCCTCCAATGGGGTGAGACAGCTGAGTATTACCCATTACTTTCCATTTTTGACAGATGTATGATTTAAAAAATGTTGAAATTTAAAATTAAATAACAAATTATTTTG
Organism: Regulus satrapa; assembly: GCA_013396955.1. Classification (NCBI taxonomy): domain Eukaryota; kingdom Metazoa; phylum Chordata; class Aves; order Passeriformes; family Regulidae; genus Regulus; species Regulus satrapa. The sequence goes on along the minus strand of VWZN01012762.1, from coordinate 234,044 downwards.
AAGCACTGATGGCCAAAACTATGGAACATTTTGGTCTAAGACCAATAAAAACCCGACGAAACACACACAAAAATTATTTTGCTCTGTAGTATAATAAAACAAGTATTTTTTATCAAGCTTGAGAATTTGGAGGACTTGGGAAAGGAGATTTTAGATAAATAGCCTGAGGTTTTAGCCCTTCTGAAACAAGTATTCTCAAAAGCTGAAACCAGGAAAAGATTATACTACAAATAACACTAGGCTCATATAGTAAAACTAAGCTCATAGAAGACATGTGTGACTGTAGTAAATGTGGTAACAAATTTTCAGTGTTTTTTTGGTGAAATTTGAAGCTCAGAAGGTTAGGAATTTTAAACTTTTATCCAAAGAAATAAAGGACTTGGGATTTTCTCAGAATCCCAAGGAGAACATTTGGAACTCCAAGCAGAAGAAATCAACTAAGATACTCTGGAGCTCCACTGATGGGAAGATGACCTATTACAAACTTTTCGGGCAACTAGTGGTATAGGGAAAACATTTGTGATTTTGGATTTAATCATCTGAACTCCTGGTCCTAGATGAATACAAGTCCTGTGGTGAATCTATTTTGTATTGTTGAGAAGCTTATTTAAGAGTAACTGTTGGGTGGCTGACATGCTAAATAGAAAACTGTAGAGAAAAGAGGAATTATGCCCATATTGAAATGGAAAAAATAAGAGATGGCAATATCATGTAGCTATTATCCAGTCACAAAGGAAGCATGTGCTGAAGAAGGAAATTTAATGTCTTCTGAGTTCAAGTCAAACATTAGAAACACAATTACAAGGCAGTTAACTCCATTCCTGCATAAATAATAGAAGGTAATGGATGTATTTTCTTTTTATCCCCTTTGGCATGTCCAATACATCATCTTCTGTTTGAGGATTTCACTTATCTAAACACATGGCATACAAAAAATATAACCAGAATTCAGTTACTTTTTTTACTGAATCTGTAATGTTACAGCAGGAAAAATCCCTTTCCAAATACCAAATATATTTATTTATGAAGTCTCACACTTCAGCTTACTCATGTGCTCAACTTTACTCCCAAATGTACAGTGACTTACTGGTTCCCGTGTTTACAGGCTCAGATTTAAAGGAATAATACAGGCATTTGTGCTGTTTGGTGAATGTGTTTCATTATGTGCTGTTGTTACTGTTGCTCACAGGAAATCCTTTGTTTTAGATACCCTTACATTCACACTCAGGACCAGTTTACATGCCCTCCTGGGATGAACCGATGGAAGGGACTAACAGCAAGATCTTGGCAAATCACAAAGTCCTTTTCAAGCTCTTCAGGGGCCAGACAGTAAATCCAGACATAACCTCCTCAGCCACATGCTGGGACACTTGCTCTGTCAGAGACAAGAATAATCTTGTTGCACAGATACCCCTTTACCCCTGCAAAAATTAAACATCATTACCTGAAATGGTGCAAAGCAAACTATGCATTTATGGTATTACTGCCCTAGGCCCAAAGCACCTAAGCCAGTTATGATATCATGGCTAAATTTTACCCATACACAGTCAACTCAAAACTCTAAAAGCTTATGCCTCCTGTAAGGAAATGCTGCAGAGAAACGTGTTCCTCAGCCATCCTCTCCTCTCTCCTGATCTTAACAGGTATGACCTGCCATTCCACTCACCAAGTTTTCCTGGTCTCAGAACCTGAAAACTGCCATCCTTCCCTGACCATGAGCATCAACTAACACACAGATCTGCTTTGGGAAAACTGTTAAAGCTCTTTCCATCTAATCTTCCACTTCTCTGCCAAACTGGTGCCTGAGGTCTGTCAGGCTCACATTGCTGCCCACCCCCAGAAGGCAAAGTTAATGCCCCTGGAACACCAATTCCACCACCTCTACATGGTATTACTTTAGATTAATACAACTACGCTTAGACATGAAGGGTTCATTCAGCTGGATTTCTACAGAGCACATCAAAAATGTTCTACCCATTAGCTGCCATTAATGTCATCTGTCTTAAAATGGTAATGAGCTCTTAAAAAACTCTGATCAATAAATTACTAGACTCCTAAGAAACAGAAAAATAACATAGACAGGATGCCCTTCCCCCATCTAGGGATATTTCCAGTATTTCTTGACATAGTTATTAAAAGCTGCATTTTTGGCAGATGTCCTAGTGTTTTACATATATTGTGGTAAACATGGAGTTACTTAAAAATTTATTTTATGTATAAGATAAATCCACAACCACCATACCATACTAGCAGAATGACTACAAACTCCAAATGAAGAAACTGACCACTTTAATAGAGTGGACTTTAGTAGAGCAGATGACTCAGCCAATAAGTTATTTTGGTAAAATATGTGAAACTGAAGGATAATGGGATATTATATCCTTCATTTCTCTTTTCAGCCATTAGCTTCCTACCCCATTACTGAACTGAAAACCAAGACAAATTGAAAAGGCAGGGCTCTAGAGAGACAAACCTACTGACTCTCTTGGTCTCTCTCCAAATGCCTTAGCCTCTTTTTGTCCAGACCAGAGCCCCTTCTCCCTAGTGAACACAAGACACTCATGATGGTCTTTGGAAAAGGAGAGCAAGAGAGATAACACTTGTCCCACCAGTAAAAACATCTTAGTACCTTCCAGTCAAGGTACCTACCCAGCTCCCATCTTTACCTGCCTGTACATATCTCAAATTTCCAAATATGTGGGGTCTTGCTTTTCATCCTTTGAGCCCACTTTTGTGGACTCACACATAGAATTTTGCACTTCTGACTAACCCCCCGAGCAAAACAGGTGAAATGACTTGCAGAATAACAATGTCAGTAATTTCTCAATGTTTTCTTCCCCTCTGTTCCACCTCTGGAATACAAGTAATTCTGAGGGAAAATGAACTGAAGAACTCTGGTTTCCCACAGACTTATAGTGAGGCTGATAATGAGCTGTAATTGAAACTTTTCTCATTACCAAGACATTTATATGGTCTCTCAACCATGTGAATCACGGTTTAATAAGAGGCAAGTTCATGTTACAGCCTTTGGGACATTTATAGGATCTCTCAGCCCTACCCAGCTGCCTGTTTTCATGAAATAGCTTAATTATATTTGAGATAGATTTGGGTGAAACTGCCCAACAGCTTCAAAAGTTATTGGAGAAGTAAAGGAGACACAGCCAAGCATGATCACATAAAGGCCTGTTTCCATAGAAACCAAGAGGAATAACAGCAGTACAATTTTTAAAATTTCATTGCAGTCAGTTTAATTGATATTTTAAAAATATCTGACCATTTAAAAATTACATGCCATAACACAAAATACAGTTCTACTGCCTTATCCCATTCAATACCCTGTCTGCTGACCCCTGCCTTTGTGTATCTTGTTCTCCTATATTCCACAGGCACAAAAACTACGCTTCCTAAAGTCAGGATGTTGTTTTGAGTGCATTTTGTCAACCTCCACTTCGGATGGAAACTATTTTTTTTTTTTAGTCAAGGCAAGTTTCCCAGAAAGACATGCCAGTTGCTACACTCCATTGCTCTCACACATATGAGGCATATGACACAACTAATTAGAAGGAGAGCTCACAGGAGGAGTGAGCTGCTGTGTCACCTGCTGAACAAGGTATCCCACTGCTAGGGCTCTAGGGAAGACCTGCAGGTTGCAGTGTGGGATTTTGGCCACGAAGGACAAGTAGCAGAAGGCAATCTGTGCGAGGGTGATGAACACCCGCTGGGTGACGGTAAATCTCAAGGGAAGAACTGCCGCCCCTCTCTTTGCCATACCCTCTTCAGGTGTAGCACCCGCTGAGCCATCAGCTCTGGCCACAGCACCCCCCGTAAACAATGACGCCCATATGCAACTCAATAAGCTGAGACCTCGGCGGGGAGCGGAACCACTCCGCAAACGCCCGTGACACGGAGATCCTCGAAGCAAACAGGTGCCGC
>VWZN01012762.1:209638-227569 GCA_013396955.1 Regulus satrapa | reverse complement strand
GAGTTGAGTTCTCTGCAGCCCCAGCAGCGTTTGTGGAGCGCAGGAGCTGCTCTGGGAAGCGAGTCTGTAGGTGCTCCTCGGCTCTGGGTGGTGCAGAGGCTGTGGGCGTATCGCTAAAGCACGCATTCCAGCCGGGCAGGGAGCCCAGCCATTGAAAACTTGGGAATTCCTGCGGTGGGAAGTTTTTAGATACCATGCATCAGAGGCGCTTGTGCTCTGCGACTACAGCCATCAGCCTGTGCTCAGAGGACACAGAGGAGAATCTCTCTGACACTCTCTGGGTCTAATTTGGCAATTTTACTTGCTCTTTGTAATTGGCGTTTTATTGTTTAAGGTGAAATTTGTGATACTTCTGAATGCTTGAAGAATATGCTAATTATTACTTTATCCAAACATGACAGAACCAGTAGAAAGAATTTGATTGCTGCTCAGGCCTTCAGAATGTTCTTTATTGTATATTCAGTTATCTCCATGAGGTCAAGTCTCTATGTACAGATATGATCTGTGACTTTTTTATTTGTCCTTAAGGGTAAGTTGTGCAATATGCTGTAGATCATATCTTGACAGTCAGGCGATGCAGGGAGACACAATAGTTCCCGTGATAAGTGAAGATTAAAAATGAGTATAATGGATTTTGTCTTGGCACTGTAGTGTCATCTCTGGGCACCTGAACCCCAAGAAGTCTGCTCTGTACCATCCTCTTTTTATTAATAATTTTAGAGTGGTCTTACAGTGACGGTATTCAGAAAGAAGTAGCAGTTGAAGTGTCAAGAATATAAAGGTAGATTGTCTGTCATCCAATTTTTTTTTTTTTCATAAATCCTATAGACTCTTTTACAATAAGGCAAATTTAAGGTTACTTTGAGTTTCTATGTGAAACATATGTCCTATCTCTTCACTGTTTTTCTAATATTTCTCTTTAAGTCAAAGCAACCGCTGGTGATTCATTAATGTGTGCACCCTTAATAAATTACCTGTCATACATGAATTAGGGACATTAGTCAGGCTTTTAGTCTGGGAATTACTGCAAGCTTCTGGATGAGACATGAGGGATAAATTCTGAATTCTACCTAATTCTGTGTATCTGTACCTATATCTATGCATATCTGAGGAGTTTGAGTTCAGTATGTTAGCTGACTACAGTTTAAATGCAAGTTCTCCAAGCACTGGCCACATGACTGTGTGTTTGGAAATGACAGTTCAGCACAGATTCTTGGACTGAGAAAGACTTTCTGGCTGGAATGATCTTTCACGTACTTTAGCGTCCTTTATGCCAAAGAGAGAGGCCTTCTGGATCTGACTTCCTATTTGAAGAAAGAAAAAAAAAAAGGTCAATGGTTTGTACATTTTACTGTCTGACTCCTCCTTCAAGTGTAAGCCAGTGTAAGCCTGCACCCCTCAGTGACAAAGCACAGGCAGCCACGTTACAGCAATATTACTATTCCCTAACAGTTCTTTGCAGCAGTGTGTAGGAGAGAAAAGGCTGAGCAATAAAATCTTTATATGTTTTTGTAACTTTTGTACTCCTTTTAATTATGAAGCACCTTTAGTGTGCTGGAACAAGGTTAATGACTCCATTATCATTGTTTCCGCACAATTTATCAATGCTATCTCTGTCAATTAGAATAGCATGACCTTGAATGCACCATGTGACTGTAGCTGCTTCTTCAGTGCTGCCTAGGAATGAAGTCAGAGGGAAATGTGGAGGTAGGACATGACTATTTATAATGTGATCTTTAAGAGACTGAGTATTTGTCTTGTTTGGAAGTTTTAGCAATTCAGCAGTGAAAATTCACTTGTAGATGAAATCAGGGAATGGCTAATTCAAGAATTAGCTGTTTTGAAGTATAGAGAAGGTGCTTTCATTATTTTTCCTTATGTTGGCTTAAACACCTCCTCCTCTGAAAGAATTAAACACTCCATCATTTATCACATTACTAGATGAAATACTACTTTTGAAAAGTCAGCTGGAATACTGCTGTTTATTGTTAAACGTCTTGAGTTATAAAACCCCCAAACATATAATGTTGGAGTTGCTCCATGAGTAAACTTCATAGGAAACTGATCTGCAGTTCCATAATATAATTCGACAAGAATTCTTCTAGGTATGACACCTGATAAATAGGGTTTTAATGCAGGACATTATGCCTGGGGATAAAAGACAGTAAGAATCATTTTTATTATTATTATTTAGTCTTAATTGTAAGAATTGTAACTTACTTAATTGTAGTTCACAAACTTCACAAAGAAATAGTCCTTGGAGACTCTTTCCTGTTTGGGTTTTTTCGTTTGGGTGTGTTTTTTGGTGTTAATTTTTTTGCTTGTTTGTTTGGGCTTTTGTTTGTTTGGGTTGGTTTTTTTTTTGGTTTTTTTTTTTTTGAGAAACACTTGTTTTGCTGCTGTTGGCAGAATCACAGAGAGTCTCTGGAAATGCACGGGATGAAATCTTGGCCCAGATGAAGTCAAAGGCAATGCTATCCTTAACATTAGATAAAGAAGGCAGGGTTTCCTCTGCAAAACCCCATGCTTTTTTTGAGTATATATCCTTCCAGTGAGAGAACTGTATACAGCAGTTACATTAGTTGGGTGTATTTCTGACCTTCTGCTCTCTTGGGTGAGGATAAGAGCCTTGTACTGTTTTGTAAAGAAATACTTCTGAATTTCAAATGTGTTTGTTTTTATGTGCGGAACAGTTTGGATTAAGGGCTGTCTTCTTCCCACACATGTACAGATGCGTAGTTGTAGAAGTAGCAGTGTGTTAAGGGAAGGCATCTTAATTTGGGTAAGTAATCACATGGGGAAGAGTCATATGGGGAGCAGTGTTGCCTCCAGTTCCATTCTCTGTTCATCACTGCTGTCTCAGATCCACAGTAATTCCCATCAGCGGCTGACACAGGTCTGTGCTGTGCACATTCACTCCTTGGAGGGTTGCACGAACTTGGTTGGGCTGCAAAAGCCAGGATCTTTATTCTTTACATAGAGTTATAAACTTCCACAGATGCCCTCTGCAGAATCCCAGTGAACAGTGTGAAAACATGGATTTCGGAACTCAGAAGCACTGCAACAGATTTTGTCCTGGAGCTCTTACCTGATGCATCTCTTTCTCAAGGAAAATGGTTGGGATGTATTAAGTAACCAGGTGATCTTACCCACTGAGCAATTTAATTTCTTTTTAGGAATATTTAGTGGTATGAAATATGAATAAAACAGATGCTTTATATGGACCTTTCTAATGGCTCTTATCTAACTGAATAGTCAGACTTTAAACCTCAGCCTCTACTTGTTTAGCTCCTTATGCAAAAAAGGCATTTAGTACACATAATGTGAGGAGGAACTAGAAACCAATAGAATTTTTTTAGTTCAATCATTTGCTTAATAGTAAGCATATGCCAGAATGTTCTGCTGACTTTGGATGTACTTGGGCATATTTTCAAGGGCTTTCCCAGTCAGGAAAAGGTTTGGACCCTCATTAGGATGGATACAAGAGCAGCCAAGACTGCATCCTCCACGTCCTATTCTTGGTGGCCCTGGCTGTTGTTGCCAAGCAAAGACTAACAGGACAGGTTGGTACTGTCCCAACACCCACTGATTTGCAGCTAAGGGGTTTAGTAACCTTTTAGTGTTTTTTTTTAATGGGTTCATCCATAAGCTTTGCAATTAGAAGGTCACCTAACTTTTAAAATTTCTTTAAGAGTCTGTGAAATTCCTTTTGACAGAGAAATGCAGGAATATTGTGATTTTCCAAAGTTTTGCCTGCCGAGGTAAACATGTTAGCTAGTTAAAATGTCAGTATTTTACTACAGACTTTTTCATGCACATATTCCTGCATATAGTTATGGTTTTAAAAATTTTTTCTTGTTATTTAAGGTCATAAATAATTATCTTCTACATTCATTTAATCACTCTGTGCATGTAGATAGTCTTTTGGTGATCTTTTATTCCTGAATACCACTATATACTGTATTCCAAGATGGCAATGTTTGGTATAGTTATCTTCACAAGAAGAATAGTATTGGCAACAGAAAGCTGCATGATCTTCCAGAATAAAAAAAAACAAAACAGAACACAAGGGTATTTCAAAAACCAGACCTAAAGAACCCTGAAAACGTGTGTGGTTTGTACTTTACTCTATGACTTTTGCATAGATAGTATTTAAAAAAGCAGTACTTCAGACCTACTCCTTTTTCCTAATTTATGCTCCTTAGAATTTTACTAACTCCTGAAATTAAGTTCAGAGTTCTTTTTTTTTTTTTTAACCATTACTTTATGTTATTCTTATGCTTGTCCATCTTAATTTAAAGACCATTGAAGCTGACTTCTGACTCATGTAGCTTGTGATTTATTCTTCAGCTCCTCCAGAGAGCTTGTGATGTTTCATGTCAGGGACTCTGTGTTCACTGGCAGTAGAATTATATTCATCAGTCTTTTCCCTTCCCTGAGAATTACAAATGTGCCATTAAAGGATGGGGCCATGACTTTGTTAGTGCATCATTTCCTTGAAGAAATTAAATAATTGAGAGTGCTCTGCTTAGTTCTGTTTAGTCACATAAGATAAAGTTAATTTTACAGTAAGACTTGTCCATCTGTTGATACTGTTGACATCAAAGGAAAGTACTGGTGTGAGGGGGTAGAATCGTGTCTGACTTCCTTTATGCATCCTGTATCCTCACCTGCATTAATTCAGCATGTCATGAAAGATACGGATTCTGAGCTTTTGCTTTCAGTGTTCTTGATCTTCTCCTTGCTGTTTATAGATGAAGAGCTCCTCTCATGACACGAAGGATTCTATAAATTTTTCATCTACATATTTTGTATACAAGAAGTGGTGTATACATGGAAAAAGTACTTATTAAAAAGGGATTTTTGGGAGGAGATGGTCACAACTGTGTTTTAGAAAGGGTGATGGAAAGGAAAGTGCAGTAGTTGTTGAAGCAGATGTTTCTCGTTCTTGTCTTCCTCATCGTGCTATAAACAATAAAATAAAGGGTTTTTGGTTTTTGTTTGTGTTTTTTTGGTTTTTTTTTTTTTTTTATGTGGGAAGCATCAAGGCAAAGTTCAAAGAACATGATATTCCTTGACTGTGGTAACATTCTGTAATTATTTTTTTTTTACTTATGTACCTAGGTGTTTATAAATATAAGAATATACACAAAAAATTGTGCAATCTTTGTTTTTTTGAGACTGGTAGGAATTCTCATCTGTAGGTTGAGATTATGTAAGAATTTGTGTAGTACTGCTGTGCAAGTATTGCTACAGTACTACTCTAGAATATTTTTCATTCAAGTTTTGGTGCAGATATATATATGATATATGATAGTTACAATGAACCCATTCACTCAGGTGGCCAAGCAATGTACAGAATGGCACAGGATTCTAGGAAATAAAATAATGATAAACCTCAGAATAAGATTGACTTATATAGATAGATGCATATCCAAGTAGGTGCATTCTAGAGTAGAGTTGGAAGGTACTGATTTCAGTGGCAAAGTGCCTGTCACTGCATTTTGTTGCTGAATGCCATGGTAATGCTGGCCCTAACTGAATTTTCTAAAACCACAGGGGCTATGATCCCAACAGTATCTCTCTTCAGCATATCTAATTTGTTGCAAACCACCTTTTCTTCAACCTCATAGAAATCTATCCAGTAAGAAGGTGTAATGGTTTTCTGGCCATTTGTTTAGCTTTCTAACTGTACGCTGAAACTACCCAATAAAAATTGAAATGGTGGGCAGAGGTGGGAGAAAATAAACATACTTAAAGGCTTTAACAAAAATTATTTAGCATTCCTAAACTGGAAAAAAATCCTTATTGGTAAACGAGAATCTCAAAAACAGTACAATGGTTTGAATGTTCTTTTAATGCTAACCTAAAATCTCTCATTTATTCAAACCTGCTATCCACAATTTGGAGACTTCACTAGAAGCTGAGCAGAAAGAAAGCTGTTGTTTGTGTGTATCTGCCATGTATTTATCCCTTTTACATTATTCTTGTTCTCCTAGTCAGTACCTTCAGATTGCTAGAATCCAGAAAGCTTAATCAAAAGGTAGCTTGCTGTCAGCACAGCACTACCAGGTGTCTTCTCATTCATACATACATTATGATTAGTAATATATGAATAATGCTGTTTTGCTCTGCTTACCAGCTTCAGATGTTTCTCCTGGGTGTCTTCGATTATTTCCACAGTGCATGAATTTGAGATGAAGGAAAGTAAGATAAGGAACAAAACAGAAGAAGTAAAATTGTGTGAAAGTTACAGGAAAATATTTTAGAGATCATTAAAGTACATTACTGGTTTTATAATTTACATGTTCTGTCATATTTAAGAGAGTGTATGGCCCTGTGCCGCCAGAACAGGAAAAAATCAGCCCAGGGAACATGTGTTTCCTTGGTCTGTCTTAGTTTCTCAAAACATATTGAAATCATAGAATCATTTAGTTTGGAAAAGACCTTTAAGATCATTGACTCCAGCCGTTTACCCAGCACTGCCAAGTCCACCCTTAAACTGTAACCCTAAGTGCCACATCTGTAGGTTGTATGGCTCAACCACTTCCCTGGGCACCGTGTTCCAATGTTTGACTGCTTTCATAGAATAAATTTTTCGTAATATCCAATCTAAACCTCCCTTGTGCAACATGAGGCCGTTTCTTCTTGTCCTGTTATTTGTTACTGGGGAGAGGAGGCTGACTCCTACCCAGCTACACCTCCTTTCAGGAGTTGAAAAGAGTGGCAAGGTCTCCCCTGAGCCTCTTTTTCTCCAGACTGAGCACCCCCAGCTGCTTCTCATCAGACTTGTGCTCCAGACCCTTCCCTCCATTGCCCCTCTCTGGACATCATCCAGCACCTCAGTGTCTGTCCTGTAATGAGTGGCCCAGAACTGAAAACACAAGGTCATTGATAAAGATATTAAGCAGGTCCAAATACTGAGCCCTGAGGAGCCCCACTAGTGACTGCCACCAGCAGGATGTAGCTCCATTCCCCCACTCCCAGCCATCCAGTCAATTTTATATGCAGCAAATGGTTCACCAGTCCAAGCTATTACCAACTGGTTTATCCAGAAGAATGCTGGTGTAAAGCTGTCCCTCTAAAATATGCACAATTAACTCATTCCCAAGGAAAAAATAGCACTCCTGCTTCTTCAGAGGAAAGCATGAGTTACTGGTAACACGTCTGTTTTTTCTGTCCCAAGTCCTCATGAAGGTAGGGTGAAACAATGGGCCCACCTGAGAAGTGGGGGAGAAGCACATATTAGTGTAGGATGACTTTCCTATGTGTATGACATTCCTACAGGAAGAGAGATTTACCAGGTAGTGTTTTGTTTTGGGCAGAACTGCATGCTGGGTCCCTTGCTGCTGAGGCAGCACCTCCCTGGCTCTATTTCTGCATCCTTCTACTCGGGACACAGCTGTGGTGTCATGACCATAAACACCAAGCAGTGGTAGTGCAGGACCATAAACACCAAGTCATTACTGCGCCTTTCTTTTCAGACCTCTGACCTTGGGAAGCAGGGGCAACAGTCCAAGTATTCAACACCATGTGAAATTGGAGTTAAAATGTCAAATGTGCATATGTTTTATGGTTTTCAGGCAAGACAAATTTTCTGCTGCCACATCCATTGATAAAATAATGCCTTTCTATATTTCCATATAATATTTGTTACTTTCTTGAGCCATCCTTGGTTCAGATCAGTATACTTCATGGCGGTCCCCCATACGTTTGCAAACCATGGAGCTCTATCTGCTACCAGCATTCTTCTTTCTTGCCTGCTCCAAGCCTTTTGTTCTAGTGAGGCACCTTCCTGTGTCACAGGAATTCATCTTGAACCTTTCAGGTAGCGCATCTTTCAGGTCTGGCTTTAGCCCCAGCTCGTGTATTCTGCCAGTAAGATATTCCTGCCCTCTGTGCCTCAGTTTTCTGCAGAAAGGATGCAGAAACTTGTTTTGACAAAGAATTCTGCCATTCCGTGATTCCAGATCATGCCTGTTCTAATGGGAGGAAGCCTGGTATAACAATCTCCCGTTGTCCTGGTCTGGGAGATACGTGACACAGCCTTGACAACATATGGTAATCTCTATAGCCTGTGATGGCAGTAATTTCACTGAGTTATCCAGAATTATTAAATTGTTCACAGAGGTCCAGGATTACTACACAGGGGGGCCCAGGGTTTTTCTTTAACAGTCTGTTAGGTCAGACACTGAGGACAGAATTGAGATCACTCACTATCTGCAGAGTCATAATCTGTTTATTTTTAAAAATGCTGAAGAAATATTGTGTCCTCATTATGCTGGAAAAAAAGGGAAAAAAACCCCCCTAGAAATAGACCTCGTCATTATGAGTAGTGCTTATAGATTCACTATACATAGCAGAACAATGGAAAACAGTGGTAGAATATAATGAGCAATTTTTTCTACACTATACTAGCAAGTTCATTGTGTAGTGGTGTTAATGTAACATCAGTATTCCAGAGTGGAAGTCTTTCTGCAAATAGGCACAAATCGTCTTTTATTGCTCATCTATTTGTTGGTATCTTTATATCTCACGTTGTCCTTGCCTTTCTCAAAATGAAATGTGCAAAGTGATTTTTTAAATTGTGCATTTTCAGGTTCTTTTTGTATTATAAAATAAAAAGCCTTCCAGCTTTGTTTCCATCATGCCAATCATGAATTAATCTGCATATTTCTGATAAAATACTAGAGTTTCATAAAACAACACCTAACCTGTCCTATGGAAGCTGAAAGAAAACAAAACTCTGGGGCATCAGTCTCATTCCAGGATATTCATTTCACATGTAAGTTCTTATAACACACATAATTTTTTTCTACTTAGACTGAAGAATGATGAACAGTCCTATTTGTACCCCATATGAGTTGTACTGAATATTTTATATCATGTTACATTCTCACAGCTGATTCTTTAACTAGTATGAAATGGAATGGCTCTTTTAATTTCTGTTATTTCCTTACTAAATCCTTCTTTGTGCTAAATCGGCATTAATAAATGTCACATAAGCCTCTCACATGCTTCCAAAATGGTATGTTAGTACAAACAAGTATTAATCCCATTATATTTTAATTCCTCTGTCCTTGTTATTTTTTTAAATAGGAATAGTAGTTTATATTTCAAAGTGCTGCAGAGTCCTGTTGTTAGCTTAAAAAGCTAAAAGATCATGCAGGTACTCCTAACATGGAATTGAAATCCTTGTGAAGTGGGAAAGGGAGCAGTTGCTGAACTCTTGTATCAGACTGATGGAAGAGCTGAACACTTCTTCAGATTAAACTATTGAGTGCTTTTCTTATATAATGTGTAATTACCCCCCAGATTCCCTGTTCAGCCACTATGCTACGCATTTGGAAAACTCTCCTTGAAGCTCAGGCTCACTGGGATGCCTATATGCACTTGAGGATATTAGCTGGTTTGCTCTGATCCCTCTTCATTCTATATATACACATATATATGGGTATAGTATAGTAATTATATAATAATAATTTCTACTGTTATTTCTGATTTCTCTTTCCATGTGGGTTTGTTATATCTGCCTGTTGTCTCACACGTGAAATCTGAAAACTTGTGGTGAGAGAAACTGCCCTTTTGTTGTAGCAACTAGCATGGCAATTTCAAGTTGAGAGTCTCTCGTTTCTATGGCAATGTAAGGAAGTATTCACATTAAATTCAGAGTCTAACATAATGAATTTCTTGGAATTAGTTGCTGGAAATATTCTGTATCATTTTGACATAGGATCTGTAACTCTGATCATTATTTAGTCTTGGTGATAGAAGCTTTAAAGTGGGTAAAAGTTGAGCAATATTTTTGGATTTAAGATAATACAGTAGTTAATACTGATGTGGAGCTTCTATTGCTGGTAGTGCTGGTCTGTTGTCCCATGTTTTTTTCTATTATAGCTACTGCTGGTGAAGCCTATTAAAAAATCTTATACTGTGTACAGAGAATATGTTTCCTGAAGAATTTGGTTTTCCATTTTATCTACTTGATTACAGATGTGGAAGAACATTTCTGCCCTGTAAACTTCTAGAAGAATTACTGGAATTTCTGATAAGCCAGTAAAAAGAGCTTTTTCAAGACTCACTCTATTTGGTCATTTTCCAGTAAAAATAGCATAAAATATTTTAGGAAAAGAATCCATCACAGTACTCTAGGTTTTGTTAAGAAAATAAAATTAAGATACTGGGTTTGCTTAATTAAAATTAAAAGTCCTTAATTGAAATATCAATTAAAAGGTCTTCTGGATTCATATCTTTGTTGAGTTTTTATGTTAAGCCTGTGATACTTACGTACTAAAATAGTCTTCAGAACAGATGAACCCATAAAACTTAAATATGCCACTTTTAAATATGTGTGAAATATTGTAGGGTTTGTGTACAGTTCATCTGACTGCCAGAAGTGTAACAGCTGCTTTGCCTTGATAGGGATTCGTGTCTGTGCCTGTGCTTTAAGGGTAGTGAAATTAATGTTTCTGAGTGTAAAAGTCAGAAAAGCTGAAGGTTTGGTTTTGGGTTTTTTTTGCATATGTGAGAAAGCACCTTCTGCATGTGACTAGAGCAGTACCAGTACCAGAAAAGTAGTAAATCCAATTAGTATTCTTTTGGGCCAACATTAAGAAGATTTTTGGTAAGTAGTAACGAACTTTCTCACCAGTTGCTGTAGGAACAGGTTGCATGAGCTGCAGAATTCTCCCTCTGTGTCTGTGCACTGCTGCCCAGCTAGTGAGGATGCTGCTTCTGGGAAAGAGATTTGCAGCTAGGACCTTAAACCAGAAGTGTTCACTTGTATCCCTTTAGATACTAATATTTGCCTTGTTATTAGCCTATCTGAATAGCTTCCAGTTTCTAAAAATCATTTACAGAAAAACTTACTCAGAGTCCCTAGACAGGGAGTTACTCTTGGTGTCCTCAGCTACCTTTGTGAATTTCAGTGTGAGGTGGGAAGCTGGGACTACATAAAACTTCCTTCCCTCTTTGGTCTCCTGACCTAGGCTATGGGATACAAACCATTAGAAACCATTGGAAAATTACTGAATTTCACAATCATATTGATTTTTTTCCTCTGTGCTTCTTATGGTTTTGTTTTTCATTTTTTCAATGAATTTTATTTCATTATTAAAGGCTGTCTAGCTTTTTAGGAAGAAAGGATCTTTCTAAATATCTATGGTTTGCCCATGGAATTGGAACTGTATTTCTCCAATATAATTGCTTTGTTTTTTCCTTTTATTCTTTAAAAAATTAATCTCTTTCAACTTTAATTATTGGCTTATCAAGTTATTAGCTTATCAAGCCAACTGAAATAACATCCCACGGTGACAGGTACAACAAGCTGGCAGTGAAAAACACTTGCTGCCCCAAAGGGTTTATAAAGGCAAATTAGACATAGAGGATAGGTAGGAATAGACAGAACTGCACAGTGGTGAAATGGCTTGCCAAAAATCTCAGCTCAATCAATAACAGAGTAGAGAACACTGCAATGTAATTTAAAAGTCTGTGCAAGCAGTTCTGCATCCAAGTAAAGGCACACAAACCACACAAAAACCCTTCACCTGTTCAATGGGGGTTTCTGTTGATTTGCATAAAACATTTTTGTCGGTATTTATTTTGTATTTTACATGACAAGTCCCATGTAAAGCAGAAGCTTTTTTAATAGCAAAGAAGCATAAGCATGCAGAGGTATCTGCAGATAAGAGTGTGATGGAGTGTTTTTTCCTGAAGTGAAATGCATTTCAGGAATATATTGGAAGTAGTAAAGTTTAGGAAACCAAAGTTATATATACATTTATATATTTTAATGAGATATTTATGTATGTTTTCACTGCTAATTGGACAAGTAGGTAGATCAGACACACTCTATGAGACATTAATTAAAATTATTTTGGCCTGCTAAAGCCACTGTTTGACAAGTTAAAAATTATAAATAATTTGTGTGGGGTTTCTTTTGGGGTGTTTATTCCTCTACCCACCCCCTTTGTCTTTTTTGTTTTGAAACCTTTCAGAAATAGGAGAAGTCCTAAAAATGTTACCATAGGCAGAGTGGTTTGCTGACTGAAATGTAAAAAATGCTAATTAAGAACCTGGTGGGAGCCTCTAACTTTTCATAATAGTGGGGGACTTCAGATTGGCTTTCCTGGGTGGTGGCTCCTTTCAGAGCCCTGGTGTTGCCACATTTTGATCCAAACTGGATGGAGTTATTGGCAGAATCTTAGATTTAGCCCAAGGGGAATTCCATCAAATCGATGAGGAATTGTGGAGAAGTGAGCCTGTCCTGGTGTGACAAGGACACCTGGTAACCCCAGGCAGAGCTCTGTTGCTGTCAATTGTGGTTACACCAAAGGTTTCCTCTGTGCCTCTGTGCTTCTGTCCCTGCATGAAGAGCTGCTGGTGCCTCTTGGTGCTTTCGCCTCCTCTGTGGCCTCGGTTTCTCCTTCCTCATTGGAAACTCTTTGCTCCCACTCCCCTTGCAGGGGCTGGTGCAAAGGAGTGTGTTGCCTGCTCTGCTCCAGTAGATTTCGTTGTCCACAGGTCTCTCTGTTCTTCTCTCTCAGTGCCTGGGGCTGGTCTGGAGTTAAAGCAGTGATCAATGAGAGGTCAGGGTAGGATTTGGCTTTGCACAAGCAAGACTGCTTAGGTCTTGCTGAATCCACCCATTGTTTTCAGAAGAAAGGAGTTGCATAACATTAAGATGACATCTAGCTGGGGTTCTGCAATCTTTTTAATCTCCTTCTGTGTACCACTGTACTTCTAGATCCTTTAAATAGAGCTGGCACAAGCCAATACAGCACATTCCTGGGTTTTTTTTTTTTGTTTGTTTTGTTTTGGTTTTTTTTTTTTTTTTTTTTTGTTGGTGGTTTTTTCTTCTTTTTTTCTTTTTTTTTTGTTTTGTCTTTTTTTTTTAATTCTTTTGAAGCATTCATGTGTCCATTTGACAGCTATGCAGTCCTGTTTGATCAGCAGCACCCATTATTATATAGGTAGCCTGATAGGACTTTGGTCCTGAAATTGATCATGAGCACACTGTCACCTTGTTTGCATTATTAATTCATCAGGCTTTTTACAGGTGCAGTCATTGTTAGGTCTGAGGACAGAGGAAACTGAAAAGCTGATGTCTCCAGCTGGGGAGCGAGGGCAGCTGGTTCACAGTGCATGGTGAAAGTGCTCAACAATTTGCTGCAAAAAATGTGTAGTGTTCTGTGTGGCCAGTATCACCAGGGAATAGGTGAGATGAGCTAGACTTTGGCTCAGGCACCAGACTTCCCCGTCTGCGCTTCTGTAAAGCAAAGGTCCAAGCAGTACCTGATGGAATAGCACCGGCTTCATTAGCCTCCCTGGACCTGGATTCCGCCCAGGATCAGGCTGTTCAGCGTGCCAGGTGTCATCATAGCAGAAGGTAAAAACACCTGTGTTCAGAGGGTGCTGGGTCATTCTGCACTGCTGAATAATCGTTCTCTTTTCTTATGCCTCTGTATGTGTCCCCCATTGTCCTCAGAAGGACGGGATAGCTGAAGCTGCACAGAGTGCTGGGCCCAGCCACATTCTAAAAAAGATGATGGAGTAGTGCATTGCTGTTGGAGTCACAGGGAACCTGAGCTTGCCCTCTGGGAATGTTGTGTGGGGCACCATAAAGCTGTTGCTGAAGGCGCACTTGCAAGCAGGTGACCTGGAAGGGCTCCAGTTTGACCTGTGGAACAGGTCTGTAAAATAGTGACCTTGGTCTGGGACTACACTTGAGTATAAATTCCTCAACTAATGTTTGAAAGATTGCCTTCTTTCTCCTCCATTTTATTTTTTAAAAGCACAAAATAAAACCATATATATGTATGTATATAATTTTTTTAAAGCAGAATCCTTGTTTTCTGACCAGTCTTTCTCAGCAAAATTTTATCTGTTTAACTCAAGAACAAGTGCTTCCTGTTGCTTTGCCTGACCACATGTTATGCACACTTAGAAGTGTCCTATCCACTCAATCACCAACTAGTTGCAGCTTTCCAGTTGTTGTTTGAAAGCCTTTCTAGCAAGAGATGACCCCATCACATCATGTTTATCTTCTGAGATCTGATGGATCACAGAACTAGTGTGGCATTGCTCTAAATCAAAAGTTTATGCATATATTTATTCATGTTTTTCCTGAAAACAACATTATGTGTACTGTGAGAAGCGATTTCTGATTAAATCCAGAGTCAGACCTCTGTGAGTCTATGGCCTTTTAAATTTTTTTGCCTCTCTGGCTGGTAGCTATAGATAACTGCTGTCTCTTGAAAACATCCTGCAGTTAAGGTGGGTGAACCTGCAGAGTATGATTTACACAGGAGTTTTTCAGAAGGGCAGCAGAAAAGAGAGAGGAAAAAAACCTCCTAACAAGATGTTTCACCCAGACTGGCAAGTCAAGGATCTCTCTTTATATATTTTTACATATATTTTTCCGTTACAAAGAGCATATGTGTTGACGTAATTATTTTGTAAATTAAATATTTTAATTCTATTATAATGTAGACATGACTTTACAAGATCAGATTTTTTTTCTGACCATTTTTTCCCCGTTATTACCCTAACCAGCACATTGTAAAGGCTATGTGTTCAGCCTTTGAATTGTATGTAAAATATATCTTCAGTTGTAAATGGGACCTGTAGCAGTGACACTCCATGTTTTAGCACCTAAAGGTATTTTACACATATGGGGTTTTGTATAAAAAACAAATCCCTGGAGAGGAGTTTTTTTCAAGATGTATAATGACAGGACAAGGAGTAAAAGTTTCAAACTGAAATAAGGTAGGTTTAGATTAGAAATTAGGAAGAAATTACTTAGTGAGAGGGTGGTGAGATGCCGGAACAGATTGCTCAAAGAAGCTGTGGGTGCTCCACCTCTAGAAGTGTTCAAGGCCAGGTTGGGTGGAGCTCAGAAGAACCTGCTCTAGTGAAAGATTTCCCTGCCCATTGCAGGGGATTGGAACAAGATGATCTTTGTTATCATTAACAGTACTATAAGTGATATAACTTTAAAATTTGGCTTTGAGAGGCTGGAAACTGCAGTTCTCTCAGAAAGCATAAATTGCAGGTGTTCTGTAGCTTTCAGTGTGCGGTGTGCATTTCTTGCAATCTCTGAGCCAAATGGAACTGCCCATGCTGAGCAGCCCAGCAGCTGGCCCAGCTGGAAGTGGCTGCCATCCCCCAAAATGCTTCTGAAGCTGGAGCCAGCTCCTGCTTCCCTAGGAGCAGCCTGTTTCCAGTGCCATCCTAGCACAAACAATAGCTTCTGACTGCTCCAGGAGTTGTCATAACTATTTCCACCTGGGTTTTTTCATTTGTCAGCTTTGAGATCTTCCTTCAGCTCATTTTCCTTTGGAAAGAAGTTTGTCTGTTAACAATCAGCTGGGTGTCATGTTTGCTTGCAAAACACCTGCAACAACACATAATTTGTGCTTTGCTTATGTCAAATGAGATCCAAGAATTACATGCCCGTGCTGATTTATGCTATACTGTTTGGAATTACATTGAAAATGCATGAATTTCATGTGTTCTGGTGAGCTTCACTTCATTTTCATGTGCCAATATCAACTACTCAGGAAAGTATCATATCGGTTTTATCAAGTTCACAGTACAGCATGCGATATTTTGTATTTCTCTTACAGGAAAATTTCTAATCAGCTGTTTTCAGGTACTGGATTTCTGTATGTTGTTTTAAAGGTTTATAATTGAGTTTTGGTTATTGAAGCTGTCTGTAAGCAATGCCTGTAATTTGTTTCTGTCTTAAAACTGTTTATGAAATCAGGACATTTTTGATTGTCTTTGCTTTTCACAGATGATTGCAAAGTATTTCTATAATTATTTACTATACATACAAGGAATAGTCTAGTCAGCAAGAAAAGTGAGAGAAGGGGAAAAAGGGTAGGAGTGGAAGGCACTGCTGATTAATTCCATCCCATTCAGTTGCCTGAGAGGCTGCAAAGATTTGTCAGTCTGTAGTGCTGATGCTACTGCCTGAGAATTTCCATCTTTTCATATGACATATTCTTGCACAGATCTCTACAATTGTCTTTTAAAGGAAGGCAGCATCTAATTAAGAGCTGGGAAGTTTTGCTGGCTAGGTTCACTGGGAACTGGAGATGTCCTGTCTTTGGAGCTCTGCTGTGATGTGCAGGAAGGACTGTTCTACAGCCCAGCCTGGGAAGTGGTAGAGGCCTGGAGCTGGTGCCTGCCTCTGACTGCAAGAGTGGAGAAGGGAGAGAGATTTCTCTCCCCAGTGAGACAATTGCAGGTCCTTGTGCTTGTTGGAAACTATGTGAGACCAAGAGAGTTGCGCTTTTAGTTGGGCTTTGTGCATGGGGAAGAAGCCAGTGCCCTTGGCAGGCTCCTGCATGGTGCCTTGTGAGCCAGAATCCCCATGCACACATTCGATGAAGGAGTCTCACTGTCACAGATCATTCAAGCTCTTTGTTGTCCTTCATTGTACAGTTCGGATCCACAGAGGAAATTAATTTATTTTGTCTAAAAAAATTCTGTGTTCTTCCCAATTTTATGAATCTGTTAAACAAGAACCTTTGGAAAAGCTGCATGTTAATGCATAAGTGATTAAGTTACAGTAGCATTAAGGGTTTTATTTAAACCAACAGATTCAAGGATTTCCAGTAAAACTGAAAATCTGTCTTTTCATCCAAATTTTGTTAAGCATGTTGTGTATGTACAGTATCCTCTTTTTGTGACTGGTTTTATGGACATGCTTCTTCATTTTATCAGTGGAAGAGGTTCAGTTTTACTACAAAAAAACAGATCCAGAGCAACTAACTGATGCCGTCTGTTTGAGTCCTTACTGGTGTGTTGGAGCATGTTCAGCATCAATCAGATAAACACTCTTCTCTATCACAGTCCTTGATCCTGTGATTTGATAGGAGTTATGTGCATAATTTCACTGTGTTTCAGAGATCTTGGCTCTCTTGACTCTTTTCACACTTCTACCCTGTGTTTTAAATATGTTTTATTAGATAGCTCTAACACTAGAACACTCAATACATAGAACCATACACATATTTTGGGAAAGACTGCTGAGATTGAGTCCAGCCTTTAACTGATCACCACCTTGTCAAGCAGACCTTGGCACTAATTGCCACATCCAATAGTTTGAGTTTTCCTCTGAGGGTGAGGACTATGAAGTGTGTTGTTGCTGTCATACAATCACAGAATAGTTTTTATTGGAAGCAGCCCAAGAAAGATCATCTTGTTGAAAGCCCTCTGCCACGGGCAGGAACACCTTTCACCACACCAGGTTGCTGAAATCCCAGTCAGTCTGGCCTTGGACACTGGGGATGGGGCATCCACAAGTGTCCAGGAGCTCTGAACAGGAGCAACCTGTTCCAGTGTCTGCAGTCTCTCTTTACCCTCACTGTGAAGAATTACTTCTTAATATATAATATAAACCTACTCATTTCTTTTGAAACCATTACCCCTTGTCCTGTGGCTGCATGTAGTCCTTTTCCTGCTCTCTTGAAACCCTTTAGGTACTGAAGGATGCTCCAAGGTCTCTGGAGCCTTCTCATCACCAGTCTGAAAAACTCCAAGCTCTCTCAGCTTGTCTTCATAAGGAGAGGTGCTCTAGACCTCTGATCATCGTTGTGGCCCTTCTCTAGACTCACTCCAGCAGGTCCATGTCCTTCTTATTTGGGGGCCCCAGAGCTGGACACAGTGCTGAAGAAGGGATCTCATGAGAGTGGAGTGAAAGGCAGAATTACCTCCCTTGACCTGTTTGTCATGCTCCTTTTGAGGCAGCTCAGGGTATGGTTGGCATGTTTAATGGCCTTGAGTGTGGCTCCTGAAGTATTGATAAAGATGCTATTGAGGAGCAAACCAAAATTAACAAATAGAGCAAATGAACTAATGAACAACCACCCAAGACAACAACAACAACAAACAAAAATCCCCAACCCCCCCCCCCAAAAAAAA
>VWZN01012762.1:163508-206670 GCA_013396955.1 Regulus satrapa | reverse complement strand
AATTGATTTTTTTTTTTTTTTTTTTTTTTTTTTTTTTTCTTAATCTGTGGTAAATTATTGTGGCAAACCTGTATTCTGGAGGGATCTGTACTGCTCCCTAGCTGGCTTAAGAACAAAAGCTGCAAGTTAGGTGGCTTCATCATGGTGGCAGAAAAAGCAGTTCATTGTAGGTGGAACACTTGCTTAAGTTAATCTTAAGTTAAGGTTGAAATCGTGATCACAGCCATGATACCGGAGCAGAGTTGTATTGTGAATTGTTTTTTCTGCATTTTGAGCAAAATTCAAACTCTCTTGTCAGATTTGAGTTTTAAAAATCCTTCATCAGCTGTGCTGCAGATAAATCCAAACAATTTTAAAAGCCTTGACAGCAGTTTCGTATTTTAATTATAAATTTCTCATATGAGAGCTTTCTTGCATATTCTAATATAAACCCTTAAGTTTAGCAGTAATAAGAAGCTACTACAGGTTAATTCATAGGGTATTTAAAATTAGGTTTACCTAGTATTAGGTTTACCTTGTGTGAAAGAGAACAAATGTTATTAATAAATGAAAGAATAAAGTATGTGATAATTAACACTTTTACATAATAAAATTTATCAAAGTCCACTGGAAATGGAATTTTTATTTTTACAATCCTACCTGATAGACATCTTGAAAATCAGAAGTATTTTGGAAAATTTTAAGAAATGTTTTGATTATTTGTCTTTGAGCAATTCTAGCTTTTTGTGATTCTAGATTTATGGATGATTGACTTTCTGGGTAGTAAGCTTTGGTATCAAATATCTAAATGAATTTCATCTGAAGCTGAGCTGGAATGGCTTTTCATAGCCTCTCTGAATGATCATTAATCTCACTAGGAAATATGGATGTGTAAGGATTTTTGGAAAATCATATTATAGTTTTGGGCAGCACAGACCATAGATTAGAAAATAAATAAAATAAAAAGAAAAAAAAAAAAGGGTTTTGAGGTAGAATATTCACTGTTGGGGAGATACTGGAGTATGTAAGCCAAGAGAAAAACATGCCAAGACTGGGATTTCAGAAGGACACAAGGGAGCAGGAAATCACTGAAATAGAATAGCCCTCATGAAACTTGTTTTGGAGAGTAAGTTTGCAGTACAGTGTTGGTTTCCTTGAATAATTTTATGATCTCAGGGACGCTGAGAGAACATCATTGATGATCACTGGGGATTGAGACCAAAGCTTGTCCTGTACTGACAATAAATGCAACTTGACCTCAGTCAATATCACAGCTGTCGTTTTTTCTCCAGATTCCAGTCTAGGAACTAGAACTGGTAGGGTTATTAGTGAGTCTGGCTTTTGCTGTCCTGTAGTGCATGATTTAGTTTAGTAATTTGTTTAAAAGAGCCATCTGATCATTTTAGCCATTGATTGCATTTGGTGCACTCTAATTCCACTCAGTAATATACATGTCTTCATTTCTGCAGAGTCCATTATTCAAGGGGAGGAAACATATCTTATTCCTTCCTTGTATACAGATAAAAAGTAAGAATCAGCATTTACAGAAAGGGAAAAGAAAGTAGCTGTATACCTTGAAGACAGTAATTGATGATCTTTTAAATGTACGCGGAAGAGATAAGTAACTGGATGATGTGAAGAGGAAGTGAGAATTTGTGTTGGTTTGGCTTTTTTTATTTTTATTTTTTCCTACTGGCATTTCATGCATTTCTAATAAATACTTGAGTGACCATGGTGGAGTAAAGTGTTTTTGTTCTTGGTAAAACATACTGATTTTCCCAATATCTTCCAGTTGCCATAACATTTCAAAAACTGGATGCCTTGTAAAAGAACAGATTACTGATATATATATGATAGATTTGGAGATATCAGTGACAGTTTCATGTAAATTTACTGCAATTTCCAATAACTTGTTCTCTTCAGCAGTATAGGCTGCAGTTCACTACCTGATACAGAAAGATAAATTTGGTTTTTTAAAGAAATCAGTTTTCTATTTCTGGAATGACTAGGAATACTCTGTGAAAGGGAAATATGTAGCCCAAAGAGTACTTCTGTGTTTCAGTATCTGCATACTTTCTTAGGAGTGGGGGAAAAAAAGAAAAAGGAAAAAAAAATGAGTTTAAAGTAGCCCAATCTGATTTTATTGTGTATTAGTGGGGGAAGAGGAAAATTATGTTTTTCAGTAGCATAATAAGGTGCCTCAGTAAATTTCTCTGTGTAGTTTAACACTGTTTTGTTTTATTGGTCTGATCCAGGCTACAAGATTCTTTCTTTTTTTGGACATTGCTAATTATAGCTCATAAAATTTAGTATTCACTGAAACAATGTAAAACTAGTGGAGGAGAAAAGTAAAATTACCCTGTTAACTACAATAAATAAGTAGCTAGGTTTTAATACATAAGGATAAATCAGGGAAGTAATGCCAAAGGTGTGTCCGAATTCAAATTTCTATCTACCAATATCAAGATATATATTATCTAGATTATTAGATTATTATGTATTTATAACTCCATTGTGAAATTTTGCATAAAATTCACTTTATCTGCAGAATTGTTGCCCAGAGTTCTCTAACTCTGACATTCTTCAAATTATTTGAGTTTTAAAAATACAAATTAATTAAAAATGATGCTTTCTAAAAAGTATATTTCAAGTGAGTTTCAGTAAAGAGAACATAGAAGCAGAGACTCAATTTACATCTGACTGAATTTATTAATTTTTTTTACTGGATGGTAAAAATCCCTTTCTCTGAATTCCTGTCTGACCACTGAGGATAAAATTTACCTCATTGCATGTTGATTCACATGTTGGAAAAATCTTTTGTACAAAAGAAAAGCAGATTTGGTGTCTTTATTTGTGATGTGCTCAGAATCATGTGACTTAATCACTTTGGGTAGTAACTGGAACAGATAATCCCTTGGAGCTTAAGGAAGTGTTCCAAAATCAGGGTATGATCTTGCAGTCCTCAATTACTTGATTACTTGACCAAAGACCATCAGCCCAGTTTTTAAAAATGGGTGTTGAAAGGTATAAAAGCAGCTAGTGGGGTTTTCAGGTGGTTGAGGAACTTAGGAAAACTGCTTACAGCTGGATCTTTATACACTCACAGGCCTTCATGTTTTAATATGGGCTTACAAATGAGAACCTTTATTTTATTGTAGCCTAGATATGCTCTTGATTAAATGTCAGAATGTAGATAAACCGGTTTTAATTTCTAAATTAAAGAAAAATGGAGTGGACCTTTTCTTCAGAAAGCAGAGGGGATTTCTTCTTCAGTGGTTCGAGTGAGTGTCCTCTCCTCTCTTTGACTTGTTCACTGAGGCTGTATGGGTGCAAAAGAGAGGCAAGAGCTGTTACTCAGCCAACTTCCAGCTTTGTGGTTTGTTGGTTGGAGCAGCCCTACCACCTAAAGATGACTGGTAAAGGTTGTTTTGGGGTTTTATGTTTGTGCTTCCTACCTGGTATTTGTGGCTAAAGAGAAAATACCAGTTTTCTGTTTTCAAGAAGTGTAGCAGTTTGTGGTAACTGCGATGTTCAGGACTTCGCCCACCCTGGACAATGTGATGGCCCTCCACAGTGCCTTCTTCTCTCCAGACACCCTTGAACTGGCCAGGGGCACCGGGAATGGGTTTGGGCTTCATGGTTTCTCTGTCTGCTCACATTGTTCAGGCCATGAATCCACCTCAGTCCTGAGCTCACTATGTGCTCCTCTGTCCTGTTCTTCCAAGTGCTTCCATTTTAGGAAAGGCCATCTCTTTAATGCTGCGCATAAGCCTTTGTTTACATTGTAAAACTTTTGCTACATTTACACAAATGGGGGAATTTGTGGAAGTTCTTAAACCAGGGAACAGGTTGTGGAGAACAACTCTATTGAGGTCAAAGCACACAGGCTGCTGAGTGAAGAGAGTGGTACTTCATGGATATTGAACCCCTGTGAGGAAGAAAGGTTGATAGCGACAGTTGAGGGTTTTTTCCTAGGAACTGTACGTAAGTTGAATTTTAATTTTATTTTTTTTTATCATTTCTGGATGAAGTATTTGAAGCTGTTTATAGATAACTCCTAACTCGAATTACTGCAAAATCTGAATACCTGAACATAAACAAACAAACAAAAAATCTATACAGTATTTTTCTTCGCTTAGGCTGCTTAACATTTTATGTTTGAAGAATGTTTTAAGCATCTCAGTTCCAGAATAGAATACCAATAACCAGTTCAGACTGAAGAATGGTGCTTTCACTGTTATTTTAGTGAACAGCAGCAGCCTGAAAAATCAAAGCATCTGTACCATCTTCCCCATAGGAGCATGTGCAACCACTGTGCAGTAGTTTGCATGCTAAAATACATATCGCCTAAACTGGGTGAACGGTTTTGTAGGTTGCCTCCATACATATTTATATGAATGAATTAATGAGTGATTAGAGTGTCTTGCTTCTCCTTGTACTTCACAGTTGAAATTTATTCCTATATGATCAGGTATCCATTACACTATGACATTTCACTGCCAAGTCACTTTCCCAGAAGATAATTTAGTTATTTTTATCTGCTTGCTTACAAAACTGGTATAGAAAGGAGTTTTACATAAGGGGAAATGAGGATTTGGCTGCAGGGAGGAAATGAGGAGCCTAAGAGAATAGCTAGAAACCCTGCAGGCAAAGAGGATGGTCTGTTTCATGGAGCTTTTACATCCTTCAGGGGTACATCAATACTATATTGTGTCGGAAGCAACCCCTGCAGTTTCCCAGCCAGAGTGTCTTGTGAAGTCTCTGAGTCAGCATATAATGGAGACAAATTTGGGATTTGAGAGAGTCCTTAAAAGAGACTTTATTCTTTTCTTTAAATTGTCATAAAAACAAACAAAGCTTCCTAAAACCACTTTCTTGGTCTTTCTATATTTAATAGCTTTTGTTCTTATTCAAGAGTTATTTTTGTAACACTTCTTTTCAGTCTGGTTTGTTTAGGTTTTTATACCATTCTCATCACTATTGTTTCTGAGTGGATTTGAATACTATATAAAATGACATGGCAAATGTCTGTCACATGTTGCTCTTTCATCCTCTCCCCAGGGAAGAACCATGCCTGCAGTGCTGTATTTTTGTAAGACCTTTGCTGTTTCTTGGGCTTAGATTTTTTTTTTAGCTGTATACATGCTGCTGAAAGTTTATGTTAGAGCAGGATGGCTCAGAAGAGAATCCTTTGTACTTGGAGGAAAAGGAGAGGAAGATTTTGATTTACTATCTGAATGCCTCCCCCATAAATATCGGAAAGGATGGCAATACTCAGACACTTGTCTCTGCTTTCAAAACCTGCTGACATTTTTGTGGTGCTTTTTGAGTCATGCTATAAGATTATGGTGGGAAAGTAAAAACAAGACTTAGGTACGCCTTTGGATCAGCATGTGGTCAAGCCAGCAGCTGTCCTGGTTTGTGTTTGGATCCACTTTGAGCTCTTGTGAGGTTTTGTCTCTTGGACAAGCCCTCTTCCCTGACAAATGACAAGAAGATACAGCCTGCAGGTACAGTCAGGTGCCCCGAGCATTGTGTTGTAGCACAGACCTTCACTGTGGTGGTTGGTGGTGGTGGTACTGTGGCAGGATTGTCTAGTTGAGGAAAGGGAGATAATCATGATCTTCTGCTTCCTAGAGTATGACACCATGTCAGCAGTAAATTAAGACAAATACTCTTGCAGTCAGAGTTGCCTGGATGGCCCTGCTACAGTGAGTGCTTTGGTAGGAGCCGAGGTCTGAAAATTCACATTATTGGGCAGAGAGAGATTGCTGCAAGTAAGTTCCTGTGCTCTCAAGGCACCTGGCTGCAGCCTCAGCTTGTTAAGTTCTAGCCAATAAATCGTAGTTGCCAAGTGAGACATGAAAATGGTTGCTTGAGTCTGGGATGAAGAAGCTACTGGAGTGGGCAGTTCTTCCATTCCCCTTTAAACAATGTACAGAAAATATACAGTCCATCTTTAACAGAAACAGCTTTTATTTTTCTGACCAATTACATGATTTCAGAGCTACATTTAAATTACATTCTCATTTCCTTCACTTTATTTCACAACTGTATAGGATATATGGTAACAATAATAATTTGTTACTGTACCAATTGTGAAAGTTGCTTTTACTTAGAAATGTGATGGGTGACTGTGCAACATCATGCCTGGAGTCACAATCTATATATTCTGGACACGTGGATTTCTGACAGAAGGTTCAGCTGAGTCTGGTTTTACTTGCATTGCATCTTCTACTGTGTTTCATTTCAGGATTTGCAGTTTTTCAGTCTAGCAAGAACATTACCATCACAACAATTGATTCCCGCACATACTCACCACGTAATTTCTAATAGATGGGTTTTTAATGAAGGCCATAGGTTTTTGAGGTTTTGTATGTTGTTTAGTAGCTCAAGCATATGTCTTAGAAATATGCACCCTCTTGATTTAAGGACCTTAAGGGATGAGAAATTTGTGATAGGTGAAGTGTTCCATAGCTAATTATCCAAACTCTAAAAAAATCGTAATTATTTCTAGTATATCTTTCGAGCCTCAGCTTCATTTGTTGAACTTTGTTAGGCATTTGAATGAAAATTAACTCAAAAATACTCATACTTTAATCTGGAGAGAAAAACTAAATTGCTCCTTAACCTTCTATGTGTAAACTATACACCTGAAGTTTATTGAGCAATATCCATTTTCTAGCTCTCCAGTTGTTTCTGTAGCTCCTTTTGAACTCTAATTTATCAACAGCTGCTTAAAATACAGACACCAAAGCTGAGCCCAGTATTCCACTAATGATTATCTGAAGCCAGAATGGTACTGCCAATTCTGAGCACTGTTTGAATGGTCACCGTGTTATCCATGCAGTGATCTTTTCCACAATATGTCACCTTTTTTAATCCACCACTTACTATAACTATAATGTTTCTAATTCTGAGACACAGAGATTGATAGGATTTATGCTCTATTAGGCAACAAATATGTGTGAACAGAGCTGTGAATTGTGAAACTAGACTTTGTCTCCTTACTTGCATGCTTCAGAATGTGTGTGTGTGTGTATCTTGCAATTGCTTTCAATGTCATAAGTGTGACATGTGAAAGTAAGCATTCTGACAATTGCAGTGGGAAAAAGGGCATAGGTCAAATATCTAACATTTCTTTTACAGTGAAAAAAATAATTCCATATTAAGAGGCATCTATCAGAAAACAGAATAATGTCATTGCTAAGTGATGACCTTTATTAGTAATCCAGCCTTTAGTAGGGCCTAATCTACTCTTAGGCATAGGCAATTCTGTGTGGTATGGTAAGAAAGGAATAAAAAATATTAGAAGATTAAATAATTAATGAGTCAACAGGATTAGGTAGGGTTCTTAATCACATTCCCCAGTTGCAATTTTGAGAAGGTAGTGAAGCAGTCAGTTCGCTGTGTTACATTCAAATGCTGTAGCTGGTAAAGGGAAAAAAGGAAAAGACAAAGTCCATGTTTGTCCCAAAAGGACAGAATGTGTCTGGCAATAACCACTCACACAAATGAAGGGAATACCATTATCAGACCACTTGGAAAACCAATTCTGTAATTCTTGGATTACTGATGGTGATGGCTTGGACTTCAGCCTTGCTGGTCAAGCTTGGTCTTAGCTGGATAAAGTAGGTTGCTTTGAGCTTCCCTTTTCCCTTCTTAGATGTATCTGATCATTGGGGGCAGCTTTTTTATAACATAAAAACATATGGCAGGTTTTAGCTATCCTGGGAGATAGTGTGAGATGTGTTCTGATATCATAGCTCACCAAGATGCACCTTCTGGCTGGCCAGCTCTGGGGGCAGCTGTGTAGAGAGCAGGGCTCCATTACCTTCTCCTCTCTGGGCTCGTCAAGATCAAATAATACAGAAGGGGACACAAGGGAGGATAATAGTTAAGGGAACAAGTAGATGGGTCTGCTACTCATGAGGAGGGTGAATGGGTAAGACTGAAGAGATGAGAAAATGTGGCCAAAGGAGTACTTGAAAAAATATAGGGGATAATACGTAGAGATTTGAATAACAGTGGGGATTTGCAGAGGGCAAAAAGGATATGGGGACAGACGTGTGGGGAGGGGTTGGTGGTACACAGGGTGAAGTGGCAGAAGATGGGAGTATGAACCTCAGTGTTGCTAAACTGCAGTCATTAAATACCAAATCCATCTGATCAGCGCCCTACCTGCCTTGGGCACCATTTGCATGGCTTATGTTCCAAAAGGATGTGATTTTCTGGGGAAAGTGATTTAATCTATAAAAAGCAATTTAAGAAGCAGGCTATTCAGAAGGTGCTTAGGGCATGAAGGATGATATGGCAGATAGGAGTACAGTGACTTAGAAACATAAATAAGAGCAGCTTAGCAGCATTATTTGCATTTCTAAAGGTTTTACTAGAGCATGTGTCAGTACAACAAGTAATGTTTTTATGTCTTATCACGGTAATACTCAGCACATTTATTCTACTGAGCAAAAAGTAAACATAAACTATAAATAACTAGGGCTTCAGATAGTGTGGGGTTTTTCCTCTGACTTTGCAGATAAGATACAAAATTGGCTCAGCAGGGCCCTGCTGGAACATGTCTGATTGTTCCAATTTCCCTGCTTTCTCCTTCAGTTTGGGAGTAGTCTGGTTTATTGTCTTGGGTCTGCTGGTACTTGAGACTGAAGTTTACTACCCTGAGGTTACCATCTGCATTGCAAAGGTGGACTTAGGAACTCCAGTCCTGAAAACTCCAGTCCATACCTAAAAACATGTGGCATTTGCATATATGTGTGTGTGTGTTTATATGTATATACATTGGCCTGTATCATTTATATGGAATAGTCTAATTTCAAGATCCCTTGCCAGGAAGTGGGAGGCCCAAGATGCAAATTCTCTTCTCCTCATGAGATCTACAATTTAATTTTCTGTCTCCTAAGTAGATGCCTTCATTCCAGATGCCAGGCACATTTATATAGTATAAGAATCACTCTGCAAAATCCTTTAGAAATTATACAACTGTGAAGAACTGAATTCAGCCTGGTCTGATTCCTCATTGTGTAATTTTCTTTAATTTTGCCCTTAGAGAGTGAAGTCATTGAGTCTCCTACAGTTGTTCATCACATACAATGGGGGCGTCATCCCATTTGAGACGTTCAGACTGTCAATCATTTATTCAGGCAGGTAAATAATTTGTTTGGTATATGAACTTATCAAAAGCTTAAACGTAAGTGTTTAACACCATCCAACCCACTGTTCTATATGTAAATCAACGTAAGAGTGTTGTACTAAATTGAGCTTGGTAGGTGGTTACTCTTCTGCTATTTGGCAATAGGTCAAAATTTGCTGAATGTAATTTGTCACGGACAGAAATAACACAATATCTGTGAGGAAGCCTACACTGTGGTTCTTGTTTCTTCTTTTGTGATAATTTTTTAGCATATCACTAAAGAAGTATCAGAAGTATATGTTTAAGATTAAAACTTTTTGGGTGTTAGCAAGGATTGTAAAGCTTCTGATTAGTGATTCAGAATTTTTGCCTTATACAATTGGAGTGAAATAATTCAGCAATCCTTTTTCATCTAAGATATCAGAATTACAGCCAGCTCCATTCCTCTTGTTCTGTGACTTCCGTATGAAATGAGGGCATGCTGTCATTCACTGTGGTGAGTTCCTCTCTGCCTCTAAGGTCAGATGAAGAGTTACACACAGAACCTGGTCCACTGGTGGCCAAATGTATCAGGGATCTTTAACATCCCTCTGGTCCTACTTGGAGAGTCCTTACTGAGTGAAGCAGTGATAAATCATCATCTGCTCCGTTTGATGTGGTCTGCCAGGAATGCTGGGGAACTGGCCAGAGTGGTGAATTAGCCTTGATCTATGGCTGATATCTCCTGAATCTGCTAAATAATCAGCCCGGGGACAGCACATGACTCCTATTAGCATTCCACACCTGGATTAAGATTTACAGCAAGTTTATTGACCATGCTGTATGTTTGCCATAGTTGGGGGTTTATGTAAACAGATCTCTAGAGAGTGGCACAAAAGCCACTGTCTATAGGGGAATGGAAATTGTAGAGCTGCTTGGTGAACTTTCAGGGTGGGGGAATCGCTGCCATATTTCAGCCCTCTTGGAACAGTTTTCCAGGCATGTCATGTTTATGTAACTATTAAGGTTATAGCAAGTAACTTAGTTCTTATCCAAAGTGACAATTACTGTTTAAGCACCAAATTATTCCGAAGTAACACTAAGAATTATATAGATATGGATAGTTCTGACTTTCCTTAATTTTTGGCAAATGTGTGTTCTCTTGTAACTCTGCTGTGTACTGCTAAGTGCTCAGGCTTATTATTATATTTGGAATGTAGTGTCTTTCACTGTGGGAAATAAGTGGCATAGAAGGAACTTAAAATTTCAGGAAAATTGAGCCTTACTGGACAAAGCTAGGTTTTCTACTGCTGCTGCAAACTGAAAGTCAACACATGAAGAATTGCCTGGATGTCAAGACAGGTTCAGTTTCATGCTCACATCTTTTTTATGGGTGGAATACCTTATAAAAAAATTAATAGCTTAAATGCCGTGCGGAGTTCAGACCATAGGCAATAAACTCCTTAACATACAGGCTTTTTCTTCACACAGCAGCAGTCATTATGGGCCTTGATCCCAGGGCTGTTCTGTGCAGAGTTCTGTACAGTTCATAATGATACCTGAATAGCCGTGCCACTTAGTGAAACTCTTTTCTATGACAGCATAAAATATTTTTTGCTGCAAGTCTTCTATGTATAGAACTGTGAAGTGTTTAAAAATGAGCTCAGAAACTGCCTTGCGTGGGTGTGGAGTGTCCCCATTTATTTTCTTCACAGTTGGAATGCACCTGATTGGCTTAGACCTGGTTGATTTTGGCCTTTTTTCCTATTATTACATTTTTTTTTGGGTTTTTTTGGCTTTTTTTTTTTGTAACATACATTCATTTTGGAAGCTTACTGTAACTGTTTAATTACATTTTGCAATTCAGTAATTGATTCTTGACTATATACCAGAAATGGCACAGGTTATAAGAGAGGTAGGATGCTAAAAGGGGTGGCTAATTATCTATGCTATTTCTAAAATGCAGTTTTCTAAATGGCTGCTTTATTAGCGGCACATCAAAGCATTCTTCTAGAAAGAAAAAAACAAACCTGCTCATGAAAGCTGTCTGCAACCAGAAATGCCTGTCAGCCTTAAACTTGATAAGTCAATGAATCAAAAGAATATACTTCTAATCTGAACACCCAGCATTTTATGAAAGTTGTGAGAGTTAAGGGTACATAAAATATTTGAGAGCTGGTCTTTAATTAGAAGTTTCCAATGTTTTGTTCTTAGATAGGCTGCATTTCTGTGAAAGTTAGCAGATTTGGTTGGATTTTAACATATGGCAACTTCTTAATATATAACTTATAACATTTTACAGTATATATATATGGATTGCATAGTTTCTTTAAAATCTGTTGATGTTGGTTTAGATGTAAAAATAATGAGGCAGATGAAATTAATTTATTTCTACTTAGGCACCCTCTGTGGTTTCTATTCAGTCAATAAGCCTTACAATGTGCAATCCATGTTTAAGCAATCACAGATGCATAGTTCAGGCCTACATGGAGT
Source organism: Regulus satrapa (assembly GCA_013396955.1). Lineage (NCBI taxonomy): Eukaryota > Metazoa > Chordata > Aves > Passeriformes > Regulidae > Regulus > Regulus satrapa. The sequence continues at coordinate 195,071 of VWZN01012762.1, read as the reverse complement.
AAGAAGTTCTGGTAATGTTCTGCTTTGCAGCAGATATCTCACCTCTGCTTCTCTAACACATGGTGTCTAGTTTTGGGCATCACATGGGAAAATTATCTGATAGAGTTAAAAACTTGTTCTCCAGTACCTTGTCTGTAGGGATCTTTCTTGCTCCCATCAAAATAAGAGGGGTCACTCACTTAACTTCAGGCAGAGTTTAGTAGTAGTATTTGTAGCCAAAAAAAAAGAAGCAAAAATATGAAGTTTGTCTTTTCAGTTTCTTCTTCATCCTGTGAAATGAGAACCTTATACTCACTACAAGGAAAACAAGCCAGAAAAAAATCCCATCCTTTCCTAAGATTCACATGCCAGAGGGTCCTGAGAGTTCTCAGTTTCTCAGAGCTGTATAAGGCTTGGCAGCTTTTAGTCTCATACAGTGAAACTTATTGCAATATGAAGTCATCCAAACAGGCAGCATGTTTGCACTTCAAGAGATTTTTATCATCTGTAAAATATGAAGACAATATTTAGCAATTCAAAGGAATGAAAGAGCTGCCAATGAGTTGCTGTGTAAGCTGACCACGAGGATAGTCTCTGGAGAGAATTCCCGCTGCTCTCTCTGCACCTGCATTGCAGTAGTACCTAGATAAACAGTTTTTAATTGCTTCCCTATAAAAATCCCCTTTGGTTCCTCCTGGAAGCAGGATTCCAGGTGGTACAGGCAATTGATACAGTTTGGTATAAGAGGTGTTTTACTATTATGTAAATATAAATAGTGAAAAAAAATTAAATGAGTGATGCAAATAACCAAACAAAAATAAAATTTAAAAAACCACACTAATTTACCATGGCATGTGACCAGTCAAATCTAGGCAAGAAAGAGTACAGCTGTACAAAACAGAAGTGTCTCTTGTGATGAGAGATGAGCAACGCGTATTGGGCGTGCTACTGATTTTGAGAACAATCATTCTATTTTTGGACTGTTGTGGCCAACTGTGGCACAATATCTCCTAGAGAAGGCTATTACAGAACTACCCATTATTTCAGCTATACTTAAAATTCTACCAGCATTTGCATGATAAATGTATTTCTAAAGGCTACAGCGGGGTGGAAAATGTTCATTTGGCAACAATGACAGCTGCGATTAGCCATTTTAAAAATACAGAAATAGAAGCAAAAGTTAACAAAAACAAACTCAGATTCTGGCATTTGTTTACAGGAATTTAGGTGGACAAGCACTACAGGGATGGGACATGTGACTGGTATGAGATTGTACAGAACACAGCAACAACTCTGTCTACCCTGTTTTGCAAGAAAGCTGCCCCAAACCTTTGATTATTGAATTTCTCTGAACCATTAGAAGTCCCAGATGAAGTGCCATGAGTGAAAACTGTGGACCGGGTCAAGGTTTGAGTAACTAAAAATGCCAAGAAGAGCCTGATTTCTGTGTCGTGAAAGACAAATGCCATAACCTTTTCCCCTGTGTCTTTACACTCTCATGTTGGTTTTTTTCAAGATTTTGCTTGGCATAGATGACCCAGTATCAAATGGTTTCAGAGGACATCTGTGTTTATTCTTCCCATGGGAAGAGTGCAGTTGGCAACACAGCTTTGCCAAAGCCTCACTTGTGTAATGAACTCACTACCTGGGAATTTTTGCAGCACATGGGTCACCAGTGCTACGTCAGGGCAGAAAAAGTGGAGGAGGTTACATGGTTGAGTACAGCTGCCCTTGCTTATGTGTGATACTTGCTTCTGTATGTATGAGGTTATATGCAACTTGCTGGTTTTACCATCTAGTTCATGTTCTTAGGTCAGACTGTCTGTGGGATGGAGAAAGACAGTTCTCATCTTTATGGAAAGGACAGAGTAGGTTCAGGTTTCACTTCACTTTCGGTGGAAGTGTCCATGTAGCTTCAGGCTTCGCCTTTGGTAGGCTTGCAGTGTGATAAAGATTGTGCCAGCAGTGTGAGAGATCAGTCCCTTTCCAGAAACATTGTCTGGATCTTTCTTGGCATGGTCCTCCAATGTAGCAGGCACCACTTATGCCTGAAGCACTCTAGTCTGTAATCTTTGCATGGGGACAGCCAGTCCTTCCCTTCCTCCTTCAGGTCATCACTACCTGATCGTTTTCTGAGAGCCCTCTGGCTGGACTGTACATATTTGCAGCAGATGTGGAGGAGGGCTTGTTCTAGGCACCCAGCCCAGATCAGGCAGGAGTAAGTTATTCCTCACTCCTGCTGGACAATGGGCAGGATTAGGACACTGGTGGGTCTGGGTTTTGGTCTCATAATTGGGAGAGGGAGGACAGGTTGAGGTACCTCTAGGTAGTTTTCAAGGGGGCAACTCTGAGGCTGTAGTCACGTGAAGGCAAGGACAAGCAGACCTCTGAGAAATGGGTCTTTCTTATGAACCGGGCTTAGCACCTTACAAGTTTTCTGGTTCAGAGTAAGAGCAGGTTGTTCAGACTGCCCAGAAAGAATTGTACTGGCTCAGCTACTGCCTATGTAAGTCTGACCCACCTCTGGTCAGGATGGTCAGTTAGGAGTGACAGCCTTGTCCCTTGCTTTCTTCACAGAGTCATCAGGCAGAGTGTCTCGGTGTGATGGGTTTTCCTGTGCCCCACTACCTCTCCAGCAGAAGTCCAGGCTGCAGAGGGCACACCAGCCGTGTGACATCCCAGATCTTCTGACTCCAGTAGACCTGTACGATGCCACCAGGCCATAACAAAGCTTACCAAGAGTGTAGATGAGCAAGAACAGCTGCAGCAGGATCGTGTAGGGTGGAGGTCTGGTGCAGCTGTGAGCCCATAAGGTGGAAGAACTCGGTGGGACGTGAGGAGTTCCTGGCACTTCTCACATCAGATTTGAGAGTTCGACTGTGTCGTGGTTTTGGACGACAGGTATCTGCTAAAGTCTCTCTTGGAAAAAATAGAGGTTGCAAAAAAAAAAAAAACAAACCTCCCTCCCTCCGGATTATTTTGATTTCGAAATTAATGGGCTTTCAGGCAGAGGTATGGGAAGAAGGAATAACTGTTCTTTACTACTAAGTTTATCACGGCAAACAAACAGCAACAGTAGCAGTGAGATAACCAACAGGGCTAGGGTTCTCCCCTCTCTTATAGTTACAGTGGNCCCTATGTTTTGTCTGCCTTGGCCCAGACTCTTTGTTTTTTTCTTAAGTACCCACATTAGCGCTCCTAGGAGAACAATGGTAAAAAATTCTACAGATAAGATAGAAAGAGAAACCAACCCCCAACAGACTGCCAATTTCCTGGACAATTCCATAATCACCTGTCAAGTGGAGACACCCAGGCATCCTACTCCACTTCCAAGAGAAAGAACACTGGTGTGCACTGACTGGTCTGCTGGCTCACTTTTGAGCCCTTGTATCCTCAAGTCTAGGAATTAACTCACAAAGCTGGGTCAATGAGTGATGCAGCTTTGGAGAGCACACCTGCAAACTCATCGATGGCAGTAGTGTAATGTCCATAGCCTTTAATGGGACTTATGCTCGCATTATTCTTTGTCATCTGAAATGTTATTTTTGTTGGCTTTGATTTTGACATTTGGACATGTCCTGTCACAGACTAGTAACTCTAATTTAAATAGGATAAATTTATCTAATGAGGAAGTGGACAGACTGGGCAGAATAATAGGGCAGAAAATACTAGAAATCTTCATATTGATATTAAATTTCAACAGACATATGCTGGTACTGTAGGTACTTTTTTATCAGGTTGCCCCTAAGATCATATAATATTTTAGTTCTATTTTTCTCTGTCATCTCATTCAGAGGGATAAAGCCCTAAGAGTGCTCCGTGGTGCATGTAATTTTTCTGAACTTCAGGCTTCACTTACTAAGGATGGCCAGTTTGTCAGTCTTGTGTCGCAAGACTGAGCCTGATTTCATCTGCTCCTAGTAAATAAGGGTGGCCTGTATGAAGATATGTATGGGATAGTTCAACTGCTGGGCTCTGAGTGTGCTGGCTGCAACAAGAACAGCTGCCTCATTTTGAAATGTGTTCTCTGTTTGCTTACTGATGTCCCTCTGTGGTAGGTAATCCACAGAGTTAAATATTGGTTGGTTTTTAGGTCTGCTCCTTGCCAGCAGCTCTTCTTTATAAGGTTAATACAGTTGCCTTGCACTTGTCAAACCGGAAAACAAATGTGTTAACAATTAAAGTTTTTTTTGCACTGTACAGTATGTGACTATTCTCTGTACTCTGTGTCCTTTGGGAAGATTCTGAGCTTTATGACTGCCTTAGCCTCCTGTGAACTTCATTTGCCACTTGTCCCTGTGTTGGGGGGCAGTTTTGGGATGAACTCTTACAGAGAGAAATGGGGAATTTGGGATGGTTTGAGAGGACCTGACCCTGCAGTAAGACTGCTGTACTGAGGAAAGAACGAATGCGTGACTATTTTTTTCTGGGCAAACCTGTGGACTTGACAGGCACCTGGGACATTTGCTACTCTTCCTTATGTTGATTGCTGAGTAACCCTGCAGTTTCCCACAACCCTTGTGACAGATCAAGCTTTCCTAAATTGTGTCTACAGAGCTCAAACAAGAATTTTCCTACGTTAAAAATGTGTTTTGGGTGAGTTCAGGGAAGTTTGATATTGTCTAACTCTTAACAAAGCTCCTGTCCATTTTCCTGGAAGAGGAAGAAGGATCTGTTGTCTTATAGTCTGTATCTTGTATCAGAACGAAAAATGTGAACAAGATCCCAAACAGGGAAAGAACTTTTTAAAAGATGAGAACAGGAATTTGAAAAGATTGGAAAAACAGGTGAGCCTGAAGTTGCAAAATCAAGCTGATGCAACATGCTGGTATAGGAGGATATTTGTGGTGCAAGAGAGGCTTTGCATATCACCCTTGCTTGCAGTTGCTGTCTTACTATGGCTGTGTTAAGGGCAGCAGCATTTCATCCTCAGACAGCCCCAGCAGGATTTTTAAGGGCTCCCTGTTGTCTTTGCACATATTTGCATCAATACTGTCTCATTGGCAGTGCCACACAGCAGAAGCTGGTGACTTAAACGCCTGGGCACTGTGGTCATTGGAAGGGATCAAACATGCTGCTTATGGGACTAGAGAATGGATGGATAGCTTTGCCACTGGGAGTTTCTGTTCTTTGGTAGGAGCAGGATAACAGCATGTCCCAAGAAGTACATGCTGCAGCTCTGATTGTCTGTGGGGGATACCTGGTTTTACCTGTTGACTTTGTACATCACCATGGAGATTTCTGAAGCCTGAGCATGTGGTGGGTTTATATTCCTTGTCATCATAATGATAATATATTTCCTCCTGTAGCGTTGAAGGGGAAAACATACCCCAGTTGAACCCTACATCTCTTGGCTTTACACATCTTCAGTGGGGAATTACAATCACTACAGCAATGGCCTTGCCAGCCTGACAGATCTGCTGACAGTGTTAAGAGTTAAGAAGCCCTTAAAATAAACCCGGTTCCTGCTACTGCAGCGCTGATGATTGCATTTTTCCATTTGCCTGGCCCTCCATGGAGCCTTTAGCTCCCTCCTGCTTTTACTGAACCTTGCAAGTGTTCACCTGTCATAGTGGGGTTGTGCAGCAAGATCAGTGCGAAGGCAGGAGGCCACTGACAATCTGAGCCCTTCTGAGTGGATAATTGATTACCTGTGAAACAGGCAGAAGCTAAGAGAGCTGGGAGGAGCATGCTGGAGTGTCTGGAGATTTGGGAAGTCTCACCTCTTTGATGGAGTACTGAGGCACCGAACACAAGGTCAGTAATTTGGAGATGGGTGGGCAGTGGTAACTCACAGCTCTCCCCTGAGCTACTCAGGAAGGTTGCACCTGCTAGTGTGGTGCAGATCCAAGCAGTTCACTCCTGGTGCTTCACTGGACTCTTCAATATTTCAGGTTTAGTAAGGGTGGTAGAAACTTTAGAGAATGAGGTAGGTAGTAGGTTTCGTTACCTTTTGAGTGTCAGATATCTTAAGGCAAAGTGAAAGTTTACAGTCACAGGTCATTCAAGTTTTGAGAACTTTGAGGAGCAGAGGGCCTAAAGGGAGCCTAAGAGCTTCATCTGTGATGGGAGAAGGTGTCAGCTTAATGTTCTCAAGGTGTTCACTTAGGCCAAATTCTTCCAGTTTCTGGTTGGATGGCTTAAACATTACTTTATATTAAATATTTAATACTTGCTTATAAGTTAAAGATGGGTAATGGCCGACTCTTTCCTTCCTTTGAAAGAACGTGGCTCTCTCTTTTCAACTGGACTGAAGATGTTATTTTTGTGGCATAGTAGGTGACATTAGAGCAGCCGAACAAATTAGACACCTATGGGGATGTCAGCAGTTATTGCCAGAATACATATTAGCACAGACACTTCTAGATGCTTTTTTGGTTTCCTTGTGCTAAGATGCCTGTGAGATGTCAGGAAGCTGTGCAGTCAAATTGGATTTCCATGGCTTGTTCTTATGGATTTATTAAACTGCCTGTTTGCAGCGAGTGGGTAGGAGGACATCTGTACTTGACAAAGGGGGTTTGAGGACAGACTGTTAATAACTGTTGAGTGTTTATATCGAGTCTTCCTTATGAATGTCTTCTTAAATATAAGTGTCCAAATACTTGAGATTTATCAGTTATTTAAAAAATATACTTACACATTGGTAGTGGGGCAACTCTGACATCTTTTAATGCAGCTGAAGTATTAGATAAACAGGGTTTTTTAGAAGAAAAGGGAAAAAAATCTGGCCAAATTTGTCCTGGATAATAACCATGAGAACAGAATAAAAAGAAATGTGGGCTTAGATACAGTGATAGTGGTATTTTACAGTGCTAATGACCGTTCTTTATGGCTAATTTTTCTAATCAAGATCTAGACTTAGTCCTGGACACTGATGCATGCAAACCAGAAACTAACTTTTAGATTAAAATTCACGCAATCCCATTATGCTAAGCAATACAGTAGTGTGGATTTACTGTATTTCCTTTGTAAGTGCCCTTTCAAAAATAGGTAAATAAAGTTCAGATAATTTACTACAATAGTTTTGATCATTTTCTGGGTAAATATACTGTGTCTGGGAATTTCCATACAAGGTAGTTTAGCTGCAACCATGTGGAATTAGGTAGCAAGAAGTTCATATGCGTAGTTTGTGAACTATAATACTATCTTAATCAGAATCTTTAAATAAGAATGCTTCAAAGTGAGAAATTTTTCCCTTCTTTAAGATGCCCCAACTTAAACCCACCTTAGGCAGCCTCACGGCACAGCATGAAATGGAATCTGCCTTAGGTATTGAGTTATATTTGCTTTTAAAACAAATCCTTAAAGAGCACTTTAGCAGATAGTTTGTAGTAAAAAGGAAAAGCTGTCCAACGTTAAGGCTCTGTGGGAGATCTTTCCTAGGGCGCACTCAGACACAAACTTCCATCTCAGTGCTCAGTGACCCTGGTGCTGTCAGGTGCTGAATGCCTTCAGCTCCTTCGCTGTCAGTGGGAACAGACCTATACACCTCAAGAACAGGCCCTTGGCCTTCAGTATTTGCACACTCATGCTGGCACTGTGTGCAGTGGGGTGGATGTGTAATGCTGGCACCAAAGACTGACGCTGCAGGTGTCCTGGAAATACTCGTGATAGAAGCTGAAGGAGCATTTGCTTTTCTTACAGGGTAAGAACTTTAAAGCTTCTCTGGTATTTCTTTTGAAATTTCATGCTAATATTTATGGCTTTCTGCTTCTTTCTATGCTTAACATTTCCTAGCTTGTAGCTGAGTTACTAGTTACAGCTAGTTATCTCTTGGAGAGTGGAGACACCTCCTCCCATCAGTTCTTCTCTCAGAAAGAATTCCCAGCCTCCAGTAGGCCCAGAGCTGTGACCCCCAGGCTCCCGCAGGTCTCATGCTGGCAACCCCGACCATCAGAGTGTCTCCCTCCATGGGCACAGCCTCCAGAGCCTGCCCAGGCTGCCAGTGCCCAAAAACAGGACCAAGGGTGTAGCATGTATATGTAGTCAGTGTTCTCTGCAATGCTGTGCTGGATATTTCTCTGCTAATGTATTTTATTATTCTGGACTATCAATAAGTGTGGCAATTCCTATTAATACTTCATTGACTTTAAACAAATCCTAAGAAACTACTGAGGCTTTTTGTCTCTAGGAGAGTATACTGAGAGAGATAAATGGCATAGTTTTTTTTCCCCTTTGGTATTTTATTTGCTAAGTATATCTGTGCATTTACATAATCATAGAGCCAGTGCTGCATGTATTTTTTTTTAAATTTTAAATTGCTTTTCTTTTTAAACCCATCACAAATTGTGTTACTGGAAACAAGATGTACATCTGGACTGTAACTAACATCATTGTAGTTTTATTGGCTAAGGGTGGACCTCCATATGAAATGTTTTCATCTGTCTTAAACAAGAATGTTACTTGCATTGATGCATACACTTCATGGTCTTTCAGAATTAAATGGAAAAGACAGCCTTTCGGGAAGCCTTAATGCCTTTCCATATGGAGGCAGTGCCTTGTTGTGCACATGCTGTTTGATTTCTTTTCAGTTCTGAAATTTCTTACCTTATGGTCTGCGTTCCTTTTTTTTTTTTTTTTTCTTACAAAGAAGTGAAATCTATCTTTATGGAACTTGGTGTATTTATAATGCTGGAATTTTTCTTGTTTAGTGGGAGAAGTTGCAAATATAATTATTTTTTTTCAAGAGAACAGGTTACTGTTCTGTATGAAACTGGTAAGATTTGTTGTAAGGCCTGTTTCTGTCCATAGAATAACAATATAGAATTATAGATTTCTATAGTATAAGTAATATAGAACATGAAACAAAATAATGCTATCAGAAATACCTTTTTCTGTGTGCTGGGTATGATTAGCTTTTTTGGTCTAGCAATTAAATTAGAATGAATAAACTTAATGGAGTTTTCTGAACTGTAAGGTTAAATTTAAAAACTCATCTCAGGTTTACTGAATGGTAATTTGACTGTGGTTACCTTTTCTCTCTGTCAGGGAATGTGATTTCCTCAGCCTTAAAGAACTTTGTGGTGTTCAGATGCTAAGACCCAAAATAAAATCCAGTGCACTAAAATCCTTGGAGGCTGAAAATCCACCAACCCAGACAGCCATCCAGCAAATTTACTTTACAGGACTGCATAACCTGGTAAACATCTCCTTTCCTTACCTGAAAGCTTCCAGGAGTCCTGTTATGAGGAGATAAGCACTTACCTCCTGCCTAGACTATATTTGCAATTGGATTTAAGGAGGGAATAATTTATACCTCAGCTGGGTCCCTCGAGAAGCCCCAGAAAGCCCAGAATTTAAATAATTGTTTCAGGCTGAATTTCTGTCCGTCTTTCTATGCTCTCTAAACAGTACCCACAGTGCTCAGCTCCCCTGAAGTGTAAGGGCGAGGACTATATGAAGGCTGATGCCACGATAAATTAGCATTTCTTTTAGTACATCTCTAAAAATAGCTCTTGATGGAATTATATTAGCCATGAAGGGAATCCCTCACTCTCCGGCTGCTGTTCATGCAGGAGCTTTCACCAGATGTGAAATGAGGACAGACAGTGGATGGATGAACATTTCAAATGTGGGTGCTGATCCTTTGGATTTGAATTCTTCTGTTGGAAGAGGGAGAAATGTGGAACAGAGATGTTTTTACCTTTTTTTCCTGTTATTCAGCAGTATCTCTTAGAACCTCTGAAAAATCTGAGCATGAACAGACTCAAATTCTGTATTCCCTATAGCTCCCAACCAGTGTACCACACTGTTTTCACATAGGCAGGGATCATGTGATAAAGCTTAAAGAGCACTATGACAAGCTTCTGCTTTTTCTTGTTGCTACTGTTGCCATTGATTTATCCCTGTGCACAATGTACCACAATCCACTCATAATTCATTTGAATTTTGTATTTTCCTAGTATTTCAGCTCCTCTGAGCGTTCAGTTGTTGGCCTGACTTTGAGCATTGAACCAGTTCCTGAAGTGGTGGAAATAGTTTACAGTGCCTCTGCAGTTTGAGACCAGAGTTCTGCTTCATCTGTAGTGCCCATATTAATTTGAGATACTCCATCTATAAATTTGCAACAAAGCCTTTTAATTTGTATTTAACATAAGGAGTGTTGTCAGATAAATCTCTCCTACAAAATCTGGAGAAGAGTTGTTTTTTTTTTCCAAAAACATTTTTTCCAAATGTTTTTAATAAAACAGAGCAACTTCAGCTTTAAGTCTGTATGTAGTTAACAAAACCAGCTGGGAACCAGACTCTTATTGTTTCTTCAGTAGAAAATTAGAAAGGTTTGATCCAGCTGAGCAGTGTTCTCAAAGTGCTGAGTACCCTTATCTTCCAGGAACTTTAATGAAGTTGAAAGCACTGAATTAACTAGATTGACCTGGCATGAATTAATCAAGACATCCCATCAGCCATTTAGCAGAGTAAAGCTGAGCAATGTTTGAGTGGTCAGATCTCATTGTATAAGATAGTGCTCCAATTCTCAGCAGGAAAGTTATGTATCTGGGGTAGTACGTGATGATTTTGTGCTTGATGGATGAGTAACCTGTAGGATGATGAAATAACTGGTGAAAAAGGCTTTAATTCAGCTTGCTTTTAGAAAACTCCAGGGTTTTGTTTGTTTGGTTGGTTGGTTGGTTTTTTTTTTGGGGGGGGGGGGGAGGGTTTGGTTTGTTTTTTTTTTTTTTTTTTTGGATGAGCAACATGCATTATTTAGGTAATTGCTACCTTAGTCCTTTTTATGGACTCTAATTATGGTAGTTTGAAAAGTGCATTGGAAAGAAATATATATCCTGTTCATCATTGCCATGGGCATTCTAGCATAAGAAAATGGAGACAAATACACCATTTTAGGTCATACACCATTAGAAACTACTCTGAGAATCCTGCAGCTGCTGAAGTTCTAAGAAAAAGATGATCTGTACTCACCAAGTCATTGAGAGCTGACTCATGCTTATGTAGCAAATAGCTGCTGCACTTAAAGGGTACAATCAACCCTATAATGTAAAAGTGAATTTCATATGCCCACACCTTTAGTCATGTCAGTAAAAATCTGCCTTTGTATCTCAAATACACTTTTATCAACATTCTGCAGATACTTGAAAAGAAACTATGTTACAGTGGGGTTGAATCCAAATGGTATTGGAAGTAATGGTATTGGCTGGGACATCTTCTGCAGTAGATCTTGGGCCTTAAACTCTATCCCAGAAGAGGTTCCAGTGCCCATATGAGTTTAGGAACAGGATACACATTTTTAATACAATTATACTACTGTATATGTGCTTTACAGTACATATGCATCCTAATGTACAGAGCAGAAGAATAGGAAAATTTATTTTTTTCCCTTGTGGAAGTCATATTGCTTTCTGATTTTGTTTGTCATTTATGTACCTGCTTCATCACTGAAAATACAGGTTAGCATTTGGATGGCACTAGCTTTTCATTTAGGTGTAAACGCAGGCATATGCAAAAGCCAGTGCAGACTCTGTGTCAGAGTGTCTCAGAGTCACACCTGCTCCCTCCATCTTCCTGCAGCTCTTGTGTTGCTTGGTTTAGGCAGCAGCTCCTGCAGCATTATTCGTGCCTCTGTGTCTAGCCAGGACCTCTCTCCAGCTGACCAACCTTCCAGGTACATATACAGAGCACGTGGCCAGATGTGCCTGGAACATAAAAATTGCTAATGGTCCCACGACATCCATGAGTTAACAGACAGGAGCTGCTCTCTCTGACTGCGCCTTTGCAGCTGCATAGGAACAGCCAGGGACTTTGAGAGGAAATGCTTGGGGTTTGGATTGGTTCCCTGAATTTTCCATCAGTTCTTAAGGAGTTAGAACTGTACCTTCAAAAGGTAAAGCTATTTTTCTCTTCAGAATATTTGCTGAACCACATGACAGAATAATCTCTGACATATTTCTGTTGAATCATGGTTTTTTTTATGGACAAAGGCATTCTAAATTCTTATTAAAAGAAGAACCATGTTAAAATGGAGATTACATTGAAGATAGTATGTCCAGAATTCTGCATGCTTGACAGTGATAAATTAGACCATTTAACATATCATTAATTCAGTGAAGCAGTATTTCAAGAGAATCCCTACAACCAGTAAGTTCTATAAATTAATGAAGGCACGTAGAAACTGGAGTGCAAAACTCAATTTAAAAAAGAACATCTTTCTTTAAAAAAACTAGAGGATATAGCATGGTTTATATATTTAGTCCATGTATTCTCCCATGAGTAAAGTATATTCCTGAGTGAGCAAGAAAACTTTCAGGTTATGTTCAGTTCCATAATTTTTTTGAATTTATTAATCATAAAATATGTCATGAGAAGATGCATGACACCCATTGCTTCTACTTTTGGCAAGACTAGAAAGGAGGCTGCATGTTATATACTGAGAAATACCACTTCTGAGAATAATATTGAGTCTAATGCCTTTTCACACACTGGAAAAGAGAGCAGAAACTACTGCTCATGTGAGGTACTGTTTCCTCATATGCTTTCTGGTTTTGTTGTTAGAGAGCCTCTGGCAGAAGTCATACTAGCTATAAAAAATTGGTGGCAGGGACTGAGCTCTTTGCATCAGAAGCAGCAGCAGTTCTTGACATTTCTTGTCATCTACACCAGACATGCCTTCACCAGGTATTAAAAATTAACCTAATCCTGCAGCTGAGTCTTCTGGGAGTTTGTTTGCCTTTGGGAGCTCTGTAGTGGCAGAGGAAAAAGAAGAAATCAGGGAAAAACAACAAGAATGAAAAAGAAATCAGCCTTGACTCAGAAATAGGCTTCTCTTCCTCTAAGACTATTGGAAGACTATTTTCTCAGCTTTCTTTATAGAATCATATAATTATTTAGGTTAGAAAGGACCTTTGAATCTAGCTATTGAAGTCCACTGCTAAAACATGTTCCTTAGTGCATATACATATACATGACTTTTAAATACCAGGATTAGAAATAAAGTCTTTGCAATAGCAGCTCACAGTTCAGGCTGTTGCTCTGAATACTGTGCTTTGGCATAATCAAAGTTTACTCAGGGAACATGAAACTTCAGAATTCTGTTGCACCCTCAATATTCAGTAGGTTGTGGCTCTTTGCTTTTTATACTCTTCCCCAGAACTCTGGACTGGCAGGGACTTTTTTTCTAGTGTCTGGTGTGTATGATGATCATGACTTTGGTTTCTGGAACTTTGTCTACAAGGCAGCATTTTTCTATAAGGATTATGCAATTGTCAGTGCATAATATCCTTTATAATACAAGCCTGTTTTTATAAGCTCACTAGGTACAAAAATTCCAGAAACAGTCTAATGGTGTTTTTTCTGACCCGGAGTTCTGTCACCCGCTCTTGCCACAGCAGTGACTGCAGTAGTCCCGGTGTCTCTGCAGCAGCAGTGCTAAACAAAGGTACCACACAGGCACAAAGATGGAATGGATCTTCCCAGTGCAGTCATCTGTCACTGATGGCTTATCTCCAAAGCAGCACGTGTGGTGTCTGAACAGCGTCTTATCCCATTCCCACCATCATTTGCAGAACTCAGCTGTGGTGTTACGTGTCCTGCCTCAGCTCTGATTCTTTATTCATCAGCCCTTCTTCCTAGGCTCAACAGAGAGACACAGAGATAGCAAAAAATAGTACCAAAAAAGGCAGGGTTTAGTTGCGGTTTTCTTTCCTCTTGGGAAATTCATCTGAAAGATTCAAGAGGAGACAGCAGGACCCACAGTGAACACACGTACACAAAGTAAAGTCTGCATCCTCATTATCCTTAACAAACCTCAGCTGTTGCCAGTAAATATCTACTCTGCAAAACATATCACAGATCTGAGAGGTGTTAAGATAGATGAGCTAAAACTCCTTACTAGTTATTAGATACAAATCAAGGAAACTGTCTCAAAACTCTGCTCTTCCCCCCCCCCCCCCCTTTTTTTTTTTTTTTTTTTTTTAAGGCACAGCACATACCCAAGGGAATAACGAGTGAAAACAGCCAGCCTGGATCAAGATAAGAAGGCCCATAGAGTTAAATTCTCCTTTGAACCTGGAGCTCAGTAGAGCCTTGCTGTAAATGCTAGAAGCAAGTAAAGACATTATAAAAACACCAGTTCAAATAAAAAATACTGTTAAATTCCTCAACAAAGTGAGATTAGAAGAGGTTAACAGTGAAAATGATAGGAATTTGGAGAAAAAGAAAGGAGTTAATTTTTTTCTTTTTTTTCCTACATTTACAAATCATTAAGCTCTGATAAAAGCCCTCCAAATAACAGAGCACTCACTTCTGCACACATAGCCTGCAAGAATTGTTGCCTATGCTGTACCATGGAACAGTTCAACAATAGCACCACTTGAGTTACTTTGCCAGTGCCAACAAAGCTCCTCCTGTTTTGGGATTAGGAACTGATGGTCTAGAATTGGCATTACATCCTTCACACATTGTGTTCTGTGTCAAGCCTTGGCTTGTCTTTTTAGTTTTATTTCTTAAGGCTGAGAGGCTCTTTGGATTTTTAACTTTTTTCCAAAATTTTCAGAATTTGTACTACCAATATCTAATCATGTTTCAGCCTTGAGTTTTCAGAGTATGAAGTATACATAGGCAGGTATTAATTTTCACATATCCTTATGGAAGTTTTCTGCTTCTATGTAAATAAAGCACATCAGTTTTTTAATGATTAGTCTTAAAACCATTAATTTCAAGTTAAGAGCATTATTTAAATAAAAATTCTAATGTGTATTTCTGTCTTCCTTTCATGGTTTAACCCCAACCAGCATCCAAGCCCCACTCAGCTGCTCACTCACTCCCATACCAGTGGGACTGAGGAGAATGTTGGAAGGATAAAAGCTGGAAACCTCCTGGGTTAAGATAAAGACACTTCAATAGAGAAAGCAAAAGCCGTTAAGACGAGCCAATCAAAACAAGGAATTAGTGGTTGGGCAGACAGGAGGTCAGCCATGGCCTGGACAGCAGGGTCCCATCATGTGTGATGGTGACTTGGGGAGACAAACACCATCACTCCAAACATTCCCCCTCCCTCCTACTTTCCCCACTTTATATACTGAGCATGGTGTTGCGTGGCCTGGAATATCCCTTTGGTCAGTTGAGGTCACCTCCTCCCAGCCTCCTCACCAATGTGGCAGTACAAAAAGCAGGAAAGCCCTTGGCTCTGTGTGAGCCCTGTTCAGCAATAACAAAAACATCTCTAGATTATTGATCCTGTGTTCAGCATAAAACCAAAGTAAGCCCCATACCAGCCACTGAGAAAAAAATTAACTGTACTTCAACCAAAACTAGCACATTTCCCCGCCTGTGTTATAGTTTGTCTCCTGTTTTAATTTTCCTATTTGGTATTGATTAAATCTCATCTACAGTTTGTAAGAACAGAATGGTTTAGAAGGTGGTTTGTAAGCCAGATCTGGACTCCAGTTTTTATCATAAATATAATAATCTTTTCTCTTCTAGGTTCAGTGCACTTAGAGATTCAAAGATCTTTGTCCTTCTTGCCTACCTTTATCTAAAATTTCCAGTGAGTGAGGCTGATGATCAATTGCTCTGTCCTTTAGTCAGTGGCCACAGGTCAACATTTAGAGGTTGAACCCACTCAATGCATGGAAATTTTTCTTATTATCATCTTCCTTGTTGTCCTAAATACTCATTTCATGGGACAGTTCAGGTTTATCTGAATGAAAGCAGAAAACAACACAAGAACAGTCTTTGAAAGAGTGGGAGACCTCTGCCTGGTGTACCATGCTGTTTTTTCTTGTATTTTCATTATTGTATCTTTAGTAAAGTGACAGTTTTAATTAAAACCTATTTTTGGGTAGTTGAGGAATTTATATTGGCTATCTCCCAGATATTTCAGTTATTTTCAGAGAAAGTAGTTGAGCAGCTTTTTAAAGCTCAGCATTAATATGTGTCATGTTTTCTATCACATTTATTTTTTATATCTCACGTAGTCAGTACTTTCAGAAATAGACCTCAGAGAATGTCCCGCTCCTTTAAATTTCATTAAAGTTAACTGGTAAACTTAAAGGTATTTAAAAAAGGTTTGTTGGACAACAAGCTTGGTGCTTAGGCTTCATTTATTTAGTCAGGTGTGTGAGAGTAAAGAGTTCATTCCTGCAGTGCCCAGTAGAATCTGCTCTGAATTTGGAAAGTATGCATTTTCAATTTTTAATGGAAATTTTGAGTAGTATGAAGTTTCTTGGTCATCCTCTTTCCTTGGACAGAAACATGTCAGGAAATGGAAGCTGTTGGAGCCAGTTTTACAATGGATGAGGATGAACCAGTTCCACAACATCACCCCATGCCTTCATGGAATTTGGTGAAAGACTCAGGTCCATGGAATTGTGGTTCTCATGCTTTGTAGACTTTATGGAAAGAAAAGAGAACTTCCATTTACCTTTTCTCTTTTGTCAAGAACACTAAACCAGGTAAAAATGGGAAGAAGTTATCTCATTGCCACTGTCAGCATGCTGAAAGCCTGCAACCCTCTGTGCTGTGCAGCTCCCAAATCCAGAGCACAGCCTCCCCAAAGGAGATGTTGAAGGAGTCCTCCCAGTTCCTGGAGACTGGAAAGCAAGAAGAACAGTCTTGTCAATACCCATTTTAGTTCAATATTGCACATAAGCATCAGTTGATGCCCAAGAAATGCAAAAGAAAAAAAAAAAGCATATTTCTATCATTATTGAAGTCAATTTGGCTGTCATACTGTTTTCATCTAGATAAAAGGAAGTGCTCTGAGAATGTCCATTATTATAAGAATGATGATTGCATTACTATAATACATTTCAGCTCAAAGCACTTCACAAAGCACAGAGCTTTACAAGCATAGATATATAAGCCTCTATAGATGGAGAAAAAATAATGGTCATATTAGAGCACAAGCAACAAAAGTGGGAAGAATACACGGTGCATAAAAATGTCTTGTAATTAAAAAAAATAGATAGGAGAGGTACTTCGTGGTTTTTATGCTATTTAATGTCCTGCATTCAATTTGCTACCATGTAAACAAAAAAAAACCCCATGCAAATGCCAAAAATGCCTCTTCCAAATTTACCTTCATTTACAGCAAAATTTATCACGTCATTGACTTCTTGTTTAATTTAGCGTTAACAGTTGTTTTCTTTGGCAGTCTATAATTAACTATTCTTGTTTTCAGCTTACATGAGAGTCTCAGTTGCTGAACAGGTAAGGGAGATCTGGTCCTGTGTACTTAAGTATAAAAAATCCAATTATTTTTGACACTTTGATCTCTCAGACTGAAAGGCCCATGAAATACAATTCCAATTTTGACACTTTCCTACTGTAACAGCAAAAAATCTCCAGAGTGTTCTGAACTTGAGTTTTCACTGTTCATACTTCTCTAGTCATGCTCGATGTACCTGAGAAATGAAGTGGTAAACGCTTGCATTGATTTGTACAGAATTGTACAGAGAAATACAAATTTAATCTTACTTTTTCTAGGAAAGACTATTTGGAATGCTTGGAGATTAGAGCACCTCCTTCTGAATATAATGGCAAACAGCCTTAGGTGGCATGATTTTTTTATATTTTTGATGCTTACCTTCCATTATTTGGTTTATGTGGATCTGATGCAGTATCTTGTCACATACATGATGTGACATATGCAATTAAAACCAGTTTAATTTTGCATCTTGAACAACTGATAAAAGGAGCATAGCTTGTTTGTGGACAAAATAGTTTATCATCAAAAAACTTCAAATTGTTCTTGCTTTCATCATTTATTTTATAAAACTCAATAGTTAGAACAATCTGCAGTGTTAACAATTGTTTTTAAAGTTTCCCTCAATAAGTACATAATTTCCTAATTTTATAATAGACATCTTGCTTTCTAGTCTAAGTGACCTTCACTGCCTTGAAGTAATTTTTATTGAACACCTTATGAAGTGGTTGCCATTATAAATTTTACACATCTTTTAAATCAATGTGAAGAAATACAGCATCATTGGAATGTTGCAATGGAATCTGCCAACTAGATTTTGTCTGTCTCATCTCTCACTCTATGTCTCACACTTTACAGCTTTACTCTATTCAAAGTAAAAAAAAATCACACTGTTCTAGATTTAGTAGTAAAGCAAGAAC
This sequence comes from Regulus satrapa, assembly GCA_013396955.1. Classification (NCBI taxonomy): domain Eukaryota; kingdom Metazoa; phylum Chordata; class Aves; order Passeriformes; family Regulidae; genus Regulus; species Regulus satrapa. The sequence goes on along the minus strand of VWZN01012762.1, from coordinate 177,014 downwards.
CCCAAAAGAAGAAACATTAGCAATGATAAAATTGTGTAAATTATAAGTGTGTCTGTGTTTTGAAAAGCTAATGCATCATATTCAGCCTTGAAGGATAGAAGCTTTATGGAATAAGATGTTCAGTTCCTTGGATTTAAATATCTAGCATCTTACAAGTTTCTCCTAATTACCTTTTTGTAATCTGTGGGAACTCCGGAAAACCTCCAGAATTCATGAATTGCAACTGTGAAGTGTTCGTAAAAATAATATACCACATACATGGAAATAATTAATTGTTCAGATGGCTGAGTTACATCTTCGTAACAGGGTCTGCGTAAAGGGAGGCAGAAACTGCCAGAGACCTAGGCCAGTGTCCAAAAATAAGTCAATAAATTGTTCCCAAGAACTGCAACTTAGTAGGAATAACTTGATGGAAAATAGAACTTTCTGTTTTATGAGCACATAGTGAAGACATTGTCCTTTTTAATTGAAACTCAAAAATCTTTAACCTAAGAGTTCACCCAGTGACTTGGAAAAATTGTAAAACGTTAGCATTTACAGAAATCCAGTTCAAGACCTGTTAAGATTGACTGGATTCTGAAAGCAGAACATGGACCTCAGCATTGGTTTGACCCTCCCAAAGAGATTAACATCTTATGTGACTGAGGAACATAATGTATAGGTGATAAACTGACAAAGAATAATGATGTATAAAAGATGAATAATTAGTTGGGACAAGGCACCAGAAGGCATACTGTTGAGAATTTAAATAAAATAATGAAATCCTAGTATAATGTAGCTACATTTGTATGATTAAAGAGCAGTGGTAAGACAGGCAAGATGCAAAAGAATGGGAATGGTAATTGGGAAAGGGACAGGGATGCTCTTTTCAGTAGGTTTTCTTCCACGTGTTCCTGAGAGGCTGGACTGCTTTTGCCTCTGCAGATTGGAAGATTATTCAAGATTCAGAAATGTTTGACCACATATCATGCACTTCAGCTACTTGTATCATATTAAGCCTTTATTTGTTTCCAAACTTAGGCCACTCTAAAATACAAGAGCTCTGATTCCAAGACTGCAAAAAAATTTGCACATATAACTGCAGGATTTTTTTGGGGGGATTTTAGGAAGTCTTACACAAGAAAATAATTGTCTGTGTTTCCATCTTCTTTCCATTTTTTCTGTGAAGCTGGTGTGGTCTCTAGATATTGTGGGAAAGAAGCACTGAACCACAGAGGCAAATGCCTTTTCTCCCTGCAGTGGAACTGTGTATGGAAAATCCTTTAAAGACAGATGGAAATTGTTCCTTCTCCCTTCTAAGCACACTCACCTTAAGGTTGTAAAATATGCAGATCATTCATGAGCACTCTAGTAAATTTCCAGAACCAATTTTGAACTTCTATTCAATGGTGAATAATCAGAACAGATATATACTTCTTAACTCACTGCACTGCAGAACAAAGATAGCCATCATCACCCAAAATGAGGACAAAGAGAAGAAACTTTGCCTTTTTATGTGGCTGCTCAAATTACTAAGAATAAAAAAATCTTTAAGTGAAAGTTATTTTTTCTAGATTAGGATCAGTAAATATAACCAAAAGAGCCAGTTTTCAAGTGATAAATCTTAAAGCTTAGCACAAAGCCTCAAAAAAGGCAATTTATACTGTGGACATCAACCGTAATTTTCTTTCTTTATGTGCAAATCAGACTAAGAAGTTTAATACATAATTCATGTATGTGAGTAAATTTATTTATTTTCATGGCATGGAATGATATTGTCTAAATAGAAAAGGATGTGAAAGCACAGCTATTCAGTAGGATCATAAGATAGGATTCATTATCTCCAAATGTATTCTGTGTGTGTTGCCGATGGATGATTTAATATAATGCAGCTCCATTGCCAGTATTCTTTATGCCACACAAGCTTTAAAAGGCATTATCTGGCTAAAAGGCAGAGATGGCCTTATTTAGAGCTGTACTTATTATCTGATCTCTGAAAGTGAAGGGAGAAAAAGTCCACAGACTTTAAAGGTTTTTCATGTTAAGGGGAGATATTGAAAACCATTAATGTAAAGCTGAGAAATCTTCCAATGGTCCTGGGATGTTGAGATGATATATAAAGGGACAGCTTTGTAATTTAAATTCCTACCTATTGTTATTATTTTGCCAACAACATTTTCAGCCTACTTTGTATAAATTCCTGTCTTACTTATTTCACAGTCGACTGTGCTTCAGGAATACCAGCAAGTCAAAGATAGGTATCTAGATAAAGGTAATGTTATATATCCTGAGAAAAACCACTTTTAAAAAGAAAGTGGTCCAGAGTAACTGTTCAGTGGATGTTACATTAACAGTAAAAGATCAGCTGTTTAGTCTTCATCCATTCCTAGGGCTGCAAAACCAGAAGTCATGATGCAGACCTTGAGAGCTCAGACCTCCCAGACACACTGGGCTCTGGTGGAGAGGGTCTGAGAGAACATTATGAAAATGTCTTTTGTTTGATAGACAGGGCATCCTGCTTCTTAAAGTGTTCACAGCTTCTCATCACCCAAATCATGCAATGATAGTCTTGCCTATATTGGACAGAACTCAGCTACTTAATTTTTTTTTTTTTTTGAGAAAAATATAGTCTGAGGGTTCGGGCAAGAAACTCTTTGGATTCCAAGCAGGGAAAAGCAGATTTGCAGAGCGATGTTGTTTGCTGAAGCCTAGAAGATATGATTTTTTTTTTTTTTAAAGATTCTTGTGGGAGGCAAATAGTCAGGCTAGCCACATCTTATAATGACACTTGGCATGTTTACATGAATTTTAATGCATCCCTAAATTTTTTGCTAACTTCTCATATTTGTCTGGTTTTCCTGTATGAAGCATCTTGTATGAGTTACATGCTTGGCTATTCCACACATGGTAAGAATGGAGGCCTGTTCATTTGAAAGGTTCAGATTTTTGTTACAGCCTCACGTTTTTGATGCAGAGTTATTTCATGTGTTTTTTTTAAATTCTAGTTGTTTGTCCACAAAAAAAATGTGGTATCCTTTAACAGGTCTATTTCTTGCTCACTGCCAATTCATGGTATCCAGAAGCTGATGTCTGAGCTGAAAATACAGAAGTCAACATTATTTAAGGCTGTTTTGATCTCCATGACATTGTTGGCTGTAACTTCTTATCCCAGTAGTATTGTCATTGTGGGTACAGGAATGACCTGCTGGAGAATTTCCAAATAGGCTTGTGCTTGTGATTCATTATTCATTAAAGGAGACAATCTATACAAGGTTTTTAGGGTAGTCTAGTATGATGTGCTGCTTTCTTCTTCATCCCTTGTTCTCTTTTCTGCTGATTAGAAACAGAGTCTGAGTTTTCTGGGATAGAAGGACAGCTTGATTAAAACAAAAGCCAAGAATATGACTTCAAAAAATGAAAGGCCTTATTTCACAAGGAGAAGTTAATGATGTGTAGAATGAGTTTAAGTGACAGAACTCAAACCAAGAGCCATGTTCTCAGCATGCAGATTATTACTTGCTGGTACTTGTTTTATCTCAGCACCAAGGCAGAGGTGGTCCTGGAAGGCTTTTTTGATTGCCCTTGGATGAAGGGCAGAGCTCTAGAAGGTGATACTTGATTCCCTGGGTCAAAAAAAACCAATGAAACAGGTGACTCTGAGTTGACAAGGACAAAGGGCACCTCTGTTGGCAAATCTCCTGATAAAATAACTGGATTATTGATGATGATGATGATGAATATTGTGAAACAAAAGGCATGATTAGTGGAAAAATTACTAATAAATAAATTATTAAAGGAAAATTAACTACTAAAAGAGAAAGTGATATACTGAAAGAAATGAACTTTCTGCAGTTACTTAAGTTATTCTGATGTCTCTGTTTTGTGTTTGAATGTCCCTATAACAGCCATTTTTCAAACAGCTGAAGAAGGACATTCTTTCTCTCATACTAAGCATCTCTCAGACAAACAAATGTAATAAGTGATGTGAGTCAGCACTTCATTCATTTTCCAGAATTTAAGAATGTGAGGTACTTAGCTTATTTTTGGTTAGTCATATACCTTAATTGAGAGTAGAAAATGCATAGTTTTAATATAAATATTTAATGTTTGTGCTCTGTAAGTAGTGAATAGTGATACTGAATGTCAAATTTTGAATAATACACATCTCATTTTCTGGAGGGTAGGGCATCTGTGACTTTTTACAAGTGCTTTAATTTGTCCCACGCAAAGACTGTAGTTCAACAAATTACCTACATGTATGAATAGTTTAATGTGTGGATACTCATTGATTTTAGATTAAAATTTTGATCTTTGAAGCCTTAATTTTTTAAATTGCATTACTGAATTAAGGCAAGAGTTGTTTAAAAAATGTCTTGAACTGAGCTATTTGTGATTGCCATAACATTAAATTAAAATTTGTAAATAATTTCCTATAGCATCAGCCATTACCATTAATTTGTACTTTATTTACTGTCAAGCACAGGATAAAAGCACCACAAGTGGAGCACACTGCTTTGCAATGATTCCACTGTGTACCACCTACGGAGGAAATGAAGTTTTGAGACATTTTCCTATGGCGGCATTTTCCATCATCTCTAGAAAACAGGGCTGTCCCACAATCAGAATGTTGAAAGAGAGGAGAAGAGACTAAAGAAGAGGAAGGAAGCATTCACAGACTGCTGGGGGAGAAAAAACAGTTGTAGAAGTGGGATGTGATACGATTTTCCTAGGCCGTTTTTTTGTGGTTTTGTGTTTGTTGGTTTGGTTGGTTTTTCTTTTCAGGTAAACAACTCCCTTGACATCGTTTTATCTGTAATTGTAAATAAGCTGTGCATAGGACTGAAGTGATCTCTAGGGTCAAGTCTATAACTAGTCAGAGCTTATTTAAATCAGGGGAGTTGCGACAGAGCTTTGGCACATGGAGGTTTAGTTAGTCAGAAATGTCTCCTCTGATGGAAAGCAAAAGAAAACCAGCTTGAAAGATACTGCACCCTTTGAGGGTTGGTATAATCCTGCCAGTATTTAAAATTGATTTCAGTATTGGTAATGTGAGTGAAGTTGGTCTGCACCAGATTCCTGGTTCAGTGAACAAAACTTAAGAGTCTTTGTCACTTTGAAGATAAAATAATCTCTCTCAGGACATGCTGTCAAAAGTCTGATGAGATGAAGTGCTGCAGCTTTGACTGGTTCTTTAGTTGTGCTTTGACTTCGGAGTCCTTTGGGTTATTCTTTATTAATCTAAAGAAATCACACCTTCTGGCTATTTCACATTGTTTGAATTGCTAAACAAGTCTGGCTCCTTGATTTCTCATTCCAATGGAGTTCTCTAGATCATATGAATGACCTCAGGCAGTATTGCTAGTACCTGAAAACAATTCTCTGGATTTAGTTACTAGCAGTATAGTCAATACAATAGGCTTGTTTCAGGAATTTCTTTGGATGCAGAAAAGTCACAGTAGCAATACTTTGGGACTCCAACTGCAGTTCTGGTCTCTTCCACAGTTCTGGACTTAATATTTCATTCTCCATGCTCTTGTTGCTATACTAGCAACACACTGAAATAAATGACTGTTCCAAATTAACTATAGTCACTAGGTTTCTTTGATTTTGAAAGTGTCTTTGCAGAGTCTTCACCTTCCCACATGGACCCTCTAAAACCCTGTGTACAGTTGAAAAACCCCTTCTTTCAGAGAACAAGGGATCAGGTGACTTTTTTATTAGTTTCTTACTCTCGATGTAGCAGAGGCCTTAAGTCACTTGCTATCCCAAAATAGCAAACAAATAATATTATTGGTAATTGCTGATGATTTATGTGGTCAGGAGAATCATCATGGGATTATTCAGGGAGCTATGAATTTATTTCATATCACTGTGTTGCCTGTAAGCTGTCACAGCCAAGTATGAAGACTTAGTCCTCATCCTAATGAATAGTTGGTTGGGCTTTTTCATTTATATTATTTCACTCATTCTTATTGAATGTTGAAGATACTTAATGGCTTAGAAGGCAGTGTATTTTGTCTAGATCTATTCATCCCAGAAGGCAGAGGTTTCGATTTCCTTCTTTTTATGCTACTCAGTACAGAGTAAAGGCAGACTGAGGAAGAATTTAAGAGGCTGACAGTATATATTCCCTTGAGAGTAATTGTTTCTCAGGTTGGAGACATTTGGCTAAAGTTCTTTTCTTTTTAAAAGTTCTTTTCCGTTTTTTTTCTTTTTTTTCTTTAACATTTAAATTCTACTGAGTAATTGTACTCTGATAATATTTTTTTTTCTGAAAAGAGATGTTATTTCTTCTAACTTTATTAGCAGTGATTCCTGATGTAAAACATTGTAGAGAATGAGAGATTTGCAACACAATGGATTATTCATTAGCTGTTCCAGTAGATAAGTTTGGCGCAAAACCATTTCAATCTACTGATTATATGTTTTGAGTAAAATGAGTTTAACACTTTTTATAAAACCTCGTTGATCTGAATATTTTTATCCTTCTATAAAGGATTTCTGTGGAACACATTTTTTTAAAGGTAATATTTGCAAGATGTGGAAAGAGCTTTCCATTCTCTCTATCCATGCTCTGTAACTTTGTTTCCCTAAAGCCACTGTCCCAGCCTTGGATCCCCCAGGTTCTTGGCGTCACTGTGATGGACTCTCAATCCACAGAGTTGTCCTTTTGATTTCTTACTACCTGCAAATTCTCAGACCTCAAGCTTTTTCTGCTTCACTGATGCCTGTTACCTGCTGTGTGCTGGTCCTGCTGTCTCAAGTCCTGATTAAGCCTGTTAAGTTTAGGGCAGCCAGCAGGATGAAGAGAAACGGGGCGGCATTTCAGGCTCTCAGAAATGTGGAGCAAACCGCTGAAATCAAACTGAAATTGCAAATTTTGTTTGCAGCGTAGAGGCAGACCTGACCTGCACAAGTAAATCCGTAGTTATTGTGGGTATTTCAGGCCTGCAGACCTCGGTGTGTGGAGCCATCATGGCACACAGAGCTTAACCTGGGGCCGATGGTCTGCAAGGAGTCCCTCAGTCCCATGGCCTTTGCTGGTACCAAAAGTACCGGTGCTGGTACCAAAGCTAACTGACTGAAAGTTCCCGTGGACATCTCTGTGGGCAAGGTAAGTAGAATAGATGTCTCCTGAGGCTGGCAGGAGTTACCTGTTAGGATCATCAGAAAATGGTGGGAATATGCTGTGTAAGGGAAATTTATTTTTTCTATGACAAAGAGTCAATATTTTTCACTGAAAAATCTAATGAGAATGAAACTTGGTATTCTGGGAAAGTATCTGCAGGGCAAAAATAAATTCTAATAAACTTTCTGAGTTTTATTCAAACATTAATTTTCTTCTCTTCTCTTTCCACTAATTTCTTTTTCATTTTTCCTCATGCCAACTGCATTACTTATGACCCTCACATTCCCGTATTATATTCTTTCAGTGCATTTGTTACCTCTTCTGACAGCACCAAACACATTTTATCTCACTGTATTTTTACATGTTTCTTCCTGCCACAAAATAAACTCTCCTATTTTCTCAGTTGTTTCTGAATCATCACTTTATGCTTAAGCTCTTCAGACGTACACCTTTAGCAATAAACCCTATTTATTCCTTCATTTATGAGATTCTTATTGTCCCTGGTAATCCTGTTCCTTTGCTTTGTAAATTCCTTTTGTATTGGTTCTACAAGAATTTATAGTGCATCTGTTGCTCTGACTCTATGCCTGGGTTTCTGTTAATGATACTGAGCTACTTTATTTAAATCTGTGGCAGTGAACAACTGTATGACCTTCAAACATGCTTTGAAATTGGGGAGTAAACATTCCGGATGATCAACAGTTTTCACTGGAATCATCAGAAGATTACATTATTTGTGGAAAGATGTGACTGTGATATTGAACCTCAAGTTCATGAATCTTGAACATGAATCTTGATCCAAAAAAGTTGATTCCACTTTAATGTCACATTTATGGCCATCCCCCTGCTAAATCAAAGGCTGTTGGTATTGTCCTCAAGAGGAAATACTGCTTATGTAGATTCATTTTTTTCTGAGTATGAAAGGCCACAAATATTTCCAGAATGCTAATGACATTTAGCACTGTTTAGTTGTTGTGTTGCCTCATACCCTGTGCTGCTACTTTTTGTCTTTTATTCTTTCTCTTTTCTTTCTTCAGAGCATAGAAAATAAAATCTTAAAATTTTAAAGCTTTATTATTTGTGTTGTCAGAGGTGAGCCAGCACCTAGATGGAAGAGAATTGTCTCCTGATGGAATAATAGAATTCTGTAACCGAGATGTTGGGAGTAATTCTTTTCAATTATGGCTAAAACAAACATGTGACTCCTCTCTAAATTTCTTCTATGGTAATAATGTTTCATGAAGCATAGCGCATGAGAGGCAGAAGGAAAAAAGAGAAGGAAGACGTGTCTGGGGTGTGTTTCATTTGTTTGATGAGCACTTTGGTACTCTAAAGACATGGGTTTAAGAGCTTACTTTTCTTTTCCATTATGGAAGGTTTACTGGAAGTCTGCTACATATTAAAATAACATATTTTCATTTAACAACATCAGAATGTATGCCTTCTGGTAGGTATTGATAGTAACAGGAGGACTTTTAATGTATACAAATTGAACCCAACTCTAGGGTGCTCATAGTTATTTTGGTTTTTCCACCTTGATAGCTGGGTATCTGGTAGTGTTTGAAACCCAAATTCAAACAAGCTTGCTGTTGTTTGTAGCTGCATCATCTGGTGTCCTCAAATTTGGAGGGAATTTTTTAACAAAAATTCCTACTGCATGTTACATCAATTCCCAAACCATATCAAATTTTCTGTTATGCCATATCTCACTTCCTTTTATTTTCATGCCTAGAAGTTCAATACTTATATTCTCCTGTCCTGTCATTGGAGGTTGTGATACAATCTCATTATATCCTCTGTACCTGGTGACTACAGCATATTGCAGATATATTTGCTATATGCCTATTGCTTATTTATGCAACATATGCCCAGTGTTTGTCCAATACTCTGGAACACTTCATGGGAGGCAACATATGGCACCTGTTCATAGTTAAGGAAAATGTTGCTGAATCAGAAACTGATTAACGATTCCTTTGCTTCACACCCAAAATTCTACTGCCTGAGGGAAGGAAAAAAAAAACCAAAACAACAAAAAACCAACTTTGACTGAAAGCACCATTCTGTTGACAAATGTCTGCCTAGCTGCTATGCTTTGCTCATTCAAATCCTTCCTTAGAATTTCCTACCATGCTGCTGCACATTCATGGAGTTCAGTAGCAGCCAGAAATCTCCTAGCTGCTTATGAAGCTAATCATAAATTTATCCTGCTCTACTCCTTTCACAAGTATTTGTGGTTTCCATTAATTGTTTCCTCTCTGACAGTTAATATGATTGTAAAATCATTGTTTTAAGCTTTTTTCCTGTCTGAGTCCATAGTAATTAGTATGTATAGGTGTATGTGTAATTCAAATAAATAAATGTAATACATTTCCAGCTTTCTGCAAGAGAATTTAAATTATGGAGAGCTGTTAGTTTTGTTCACAGGAAATATTTTCCTATCCATCCCCTCAGGCTGTGCAGGAGATATACTTTAGATAAGAGAGCAGGCTTTGTGCAAATAAACTTGAGATTATTCTCTACCTTGAGATGACAAACAGATCATTGTCTGCCTGAAGAATTCCCATGGGCTTGTGGAATTGGGACTTTCCCTCTCTCTAGTTTTATTTAGGGTCTTCTGCTAGTTTTGTGGCCTCATTATCCCATTCCTTCTGTCCCAGTCAGAAATAAACAGTCTGACATTTGATTTTCAATTAGAAGTAATTTGGAATTATTTTTATAAATGTATATGATTTTTCCTAAGATTCTACAAAGGAATGCAAACTGGTCTTAATATACATGTTTTCACCACTAAACTGGTAGAGAAATGGAGCTTTATTTAGAATTTTTTTTTTCCATGCTAAAAAAACCCAACAAACTATTTGTCAATTAATTGTCCATAAGATTAGCATGGTATTACACATGAGGAACATTGAGCTCAGTGCAAGTTAATATAAGTAAAGTAGCCTAAACTCATTGAAACTTATGTTCCTTTCTCTTCTGGGCTAACCATCATTGTTGAGAATGTAAGCAGGGATTTTAGAGTGTCTTTTGTTGTTATTGAGCATTCTTTTTTATTTTTTTGAGCTATTTTTTGCTTGCAATTTATTTCTTATCTAAATCCTTTCCTAGCAATGTTTTCCTTACCACAAGCCTAAATAATCTTCTGTCTGTCTGACCCCACAGTACCAATTGACTCCATCTGAATTTTCCAGAGTAATTTTAAGATAAGGTGTTAAATATTACATGTACAAAAGTATTTTTCATTATTTGCTTGAAGTGTTGTTGAATTAGATACAATGGGCAAAGCTGAGCAGGCAGCAGAGAAAAAACTGTTCAAAAAGTCCAAGAGTGTGGTGTACAGAGATCAAGGACAGAGAATTTGCATTAATCAACCTGCCAGGAAGAGAACCTAAGTCTAAATGAGTAGCCAAATAAAGCAGGTTGTTCTCACATAAAGACTAAATGCCGTATTATAACATTGATCCACACCTTAAACAGTCATTGGTTTTTACAAGGTGTTTCATCCGTAAAAGGATGGTAAAAAGATGTAGATTTTAACAAATTCAGTTGAAGAGGATAAATGAAGGTATAATCACACCATTTCAGATCACTTAAGATCTCAATTTTGGGAACCAGTACATTATATTGGCATGTGCTGTGTCCAGAGTTGTGCTGCCCAGTATATGGGCTGACTGCAGAAGGTCTAAGGAAGGGACACAGAGACACAGGACCTGGAGAATCTCCTTTTTAAGGAGATCCTTAGGGAGCTGGGAAAAGAGAAATGCCATTTGGATCAGCAATGCATGAAGGAAGGGGGAAGAGAAGACAGAGCCAGGCTCTTACCAGTGGTGCTCACTGAAAGGAGAAGGGGCAAAGAAACTCTATTTAAGCATTGGAAAAAACACTTTTGCTGTTAGAGTGGTCAAAAGCCAGGACAGGTTGCCCAGGGAGGTTGTGGAGTATTCATCCCTGGAGATAATGCAATGGACACAGCCCTGAGCAAACAGCTCTGACTCTTTTCTGAGAAGCAGGCTCAATGAGGTGGTCTCCAGAGATGTGTGCCAACCTCATTTGTGATCTAATTGTGCAATTCTGTGACATTGGGCAATTCTCTTATTGTCAGGAAAAGTTTTCTCAGATTTTCTCCAGCTTCTGCAAGGCAAGATTAATTGTATAGATTTTTTAAGGTATGTATAGGAGAAACACCTTTTTCATGGTCACAGCCATGGATTATTTTTGCAAAGAAAAATGTTGTTGTTCTTCCCTAGACTGAGTCGGAAGGACCGTAAAATATTTGCAGAAAAGAAAATACTTCTCAGAGGGTGGAAAACACAAAGAGTTCACTTTGAAAAAAGAGAAGTATTTTTGAAATACGTTGGTTCAGGGTAAACATCTGCAGAATGATAGACTGCATAATTCTGTCTGGGTGCCCAAAATTTCTACATTAAATAATTACTTTTTTTAGTATTTATTCTGTAAGGGAGTGAATTAAGCAACAAAGAATATAAAGAAGCAACGTAGTAACATGGAGGGAGTCATACACAGAAATAGAAACCTATCTAAAATATGTAATTTCTAGACTGTGATTTAAGATTCGATTGCATTAATTGAAAATTACATTGTGTTATACAGTTTTGTAAGGAAGTTCTAATGAATATATTAAATCCATCAGAAGTTATTAATATTAACTTAGTGTTTAAGTGACATTGTAGAGAACAAGTTTGTTTTTGTTCTGTCAAACAACTGGTTTTTGAGGGACCTATAAAGGTGAAGTCACAGCTGAAATTGAAATTTAATAAAACCCAAGATCCCAAGTCCCGGAAATGCTTTAAAAAAATGTATCTTCTGTGTCTAACAATACATATTTCTATAAGCTTACAGAAAAATAGCTGGAAAATAGTGTGAAAAAGATGTTTGCATAAATATGAAGTTGGGTACAGCTGTTCTAAGAAAGCACAAAACTAAAATAGCATAGGAAATGGAAGCAAGGAATTCTAGTATGTTTAAAATATGAGCCTACATAAGAAGAGATTAATGAGAATAGTTGTGAAAATGAATTCATTTAAATATGAGCTGTTTCCTTTTTTGGACCTGGTACGTTACAGTTTCATGAATATTTGTCAAAGTTAATGTTGTGAAGCCGAGCTGTTGCTTTTTCCTGGAGAATAATTCTTGTTGTCTTCCTTTGTGTTGCATATTCTCTTTAAGAAAATGAAGAGAATGCAGTGATTAATATATATGCTGCTAAATCCTCATACATAGCTTGATTCAGCTATGGAGCAAGAACATTTTGCTTCTTGTGAAAAAGTAATGAACTGTATAAATATAGGAATCAAAGCTTAAAGTTGGCTGAAAATGATGAAGGGCTCTTCTTGAAAACTTAATCTTTGTTCTGTTTCTTGACATTCAGATAAGAAGAGCCATTGAGTTTTTCCAGACTCGCTCATGCAGGGTCACATCCATGATGGTGCTGACAGTGTCATGGGAAGAACAATGCTTTGTCCAGTTGTGAGGTGATGTACTTGGAAATAATGCAGCTGCTACTGCAGATGTAAAAACAAACAACAAGCCCCATCATGGTTTCCTACAGTGAAACAATGAAGTAAAACCTTTGTTAAATGCAGTTTGCATATGTATAAAAAGATTATTAGTTTCTAATTTCTAATTGCACCAAGAGCCTCAGATATATGCCTGTAGTTGGTTTTTAAGAAGCCAGTATAATGCTGCATACGGGGCCAGTGGAGTATTGTGCCTGTAGTAAGGGAAGGTATGGCTGCTTGCCCAAGCACTGCTGAATGGTGAGTCAGAGTCTTGACTGTTCACACTAATACCCTTCAACATTCAAACACAAGGAGCTGCATTCTCTTCAGAGTGGTAGGACTCCAAAATGATGTCTTCTGGGTAGACTTTGTCTGTTACATAAGACATACAACTCTATATGTTGTAAAAATCTCAATGTGTGCTTATAGCACAAGACTAATTACTGACACAAAAAAGTCCCTAGCATAGTTTAGGTTAAAAAAAAAAAAAAAAAAGCCATTATCTTTAATCGATTTTTTTTTTTCTGTACAATAGTTGAATGTTGAAAACTTATTTATAGTGTTGTTTAATCCTAAATATTTTCCTGAGGCAGGTAGGTTTTACCCTATGAGATACTTTTGAAAGTTAAAATTAAGGCTTTTGCAGTTTCTAGTCTTATTAAGGAGAAATTCCCCTCCATCTATTGAAGTTGTCTCTTGAGTACTCAAAAATTTGCTTACACATATATTCCTAGTGCCATGCCAGATGGCATAATCTGTGGTATGGAATGTCTAGGAAAGAAATATGGTAGAACACAGGATGATAGAAATCCTGTACTCTTGGGACCATAGGAAAGATATCAAAAACATCTCAACTATTGCTGGAAACCTTTTAGGCAG
>VWZN01012762.1:111924-160476 GCA_013396955.1 Regulus satrapa | reverse complement strand
TCTTTTTAAGATTTTTGTTTCCCCCTGCTTTTCCCTCACTGTGTTAGGGTTTGATCATTGTCTCACTGCTCTGAAAGGCAGCACTGCCACCGACTTAGGGTACAGACTTTGAAGCTCTAGAGTTGGCTGCAAGGCGTGGTGTGCTGTGGAAATCTGCAAAGCTGCTGCTGTATTGCATGATGGACTGCCTGGAGCTGCTGTGGGGCCACCCTCCATACATCTGCCTCTCATATCAGCACTGCAGAGGTTGCCCTCAGTAGAGATTTTGGCATTATCTTTTAAGTCAGCCAGCTCAGTCTGCATGTGGCAGAGCAAGGCTCAGGGCAGGCTGGTTTCATGTGCATGTGCCCTTGGAGAGCAGCTGAAGAAACTGACTGCAGAGGGAACCAAACTGTGCCCAAAGGACCAAAATATGCACAAAGCCATAAATTAGGGGAGAAGAGGAACAGAAATGCTCATGAATAAATTGATAGCTTGTGTTGTGTGCTTGTAAAATTCATCTTATAGCAGACAGACTCTCGAGTGCATCATCTTCCATGAGGTACCTAGAAAACTTGTGAATGTGAGAGCACTACCAGCAGATGGAAAGCTACTACGATGAGTTTACACCAAATTCCCTGTCAGTGTGACTCATCCACCCACCTGGTCTGTGCTGCCAGTGAGGTCAGATTTCACAGGCACTTTGCTTTCTCTGCCTTGTGGGGATTCCCATTCCCATACCAGCACACGGGATGCCTCCCCAGCAGACCTACAGGGACACTGGGCCACCCTTCCCTGTTCTGCTCCCTTCTCACCTGGGTCTGTCCTGGGATGCCTGAAGTAAATGAGGCTACTAGGCATGGGAAAATATCCAGACAACTGGGTAGAACATGGGTACCTGATAAAATTATAATTTCTTTATCAGTAGTATATTAGATTTCCCAGCAGTTACTTACCAGAACGCGTCCTCATCTGCCCTGCTGTCTTTGCACACGTGTGCACATAACCTCTTGGCAGCCAGACGTCCCTCCCACTTCCATTTTGGAGGCAGGATAGTGGCTGAACTGCCTGACACTCATTGACAACTCCCAAGATCACCAACCACTGCCACAGTGCATCAGTTCAACCATTCATCTCCTACAACATCTTGCAATGATCACTTCCAAATACTGCTCAAAAATATCTTACTCTCCCTCAGCATGCAAGTTATGCAACTACAGGCCTTGAAGGGGAGCTTTTTCATTTAACCTCGGGCATCATAGCATCTAACTTTCCCTGTTGACATTTTTTTTCTCTATGCCAGAAGGATGTTTTTGTTTGTCACATGCATACCTTTTCCAGCTTCATGAATATAAAGGTCTTGATAAAAATGACTTTCATTTTTCCTCCAGACCATCTCAGCCAAGAAATGTTTTCTATGTGCTCTGACATTAATCAGTAAAACCCTGTTTCGTGTGATGCATTAAAAAGCCACCTTCAGCACTAAAGTAATCTTTAATTTATGCAATGTTTGAATGATTTTCATCCGTTACTAGATACAATGATTTGATTTTCCTGTATAATCATTTCATCTTAGATATCTCACTTGCCAAAAAAGTGTGACAAATCTTGTGTGAATGCTATTTTTTATTACAGCAAATTACTTTGTATTCAGTTTTTTTTTTTACATTTTGATACTTGATTATGTTAAGAGATAATTCAAAATAATTATACTTTATTTTAATTTTGGAGTTTAATTCTTTTAAATGAATCACTGATAAACCTGTTAATTCCCTAATGTAATTCAGAATCCAATCTGCTATTTTAAATAACCAGTTATTTCACAAGGAGCACAAGTGCCCAATTTCATATTCATATGGTTCAGTCTGCCAACCATAATTTTGGTTTTTTTCCTTTGTATTCAACAGAGGGACCTTTGAAGATGTACAGGATTGAGTCTGCCCCATTTAAATACTCACTGCACTCCTTTGTCTGTGTGGGGTTTTCAGCACCTTGAGAGACTTATTCAGATTTAGTGCCAAGCACCTTCACAGAAATTGAGGGAAACAGTACAAATGTTAGAGAAGTAGATTTTACACCCAGTCAACCCAACCTTTTTTTGGCAGTGTGTAGTAGGATGTCAGCAGCTCCCTATACATTTTGATAAGAGGCTTTTCAAACCATGGGGATATATGGGGATCTTATAAGGAACCAGTGAAAAGGAAGGACAAGACAGATAATTCTGGTCATCTTAAATTCACTGTGCAGAGCCCTGTACTTCTGTATGAATTAAGGTTATAGTCATTTTTGCTCTGAACTTTTGATTTTTATATTATATTACTGTTGTGGAAAACCTCACACTGGTCCAAGAAGCAATGCTTAGATCTCCCCCTTCTCAGTCATGCCAGACTTAAGTGTGCTTTTCCTTAGGACTTCAGCACTCACCTCTGGAGTTAGCTGCTCATGGCATGCTCGGGATTCCAGGAGTGGATGCTCAGGCAAGGTCTGGCAGCATAAAATTCTGTACCAATTTGCAAATACAGAAAAACTAATATAACTAAACCACCTCATACCTTGTTTATTAAATTAAGGCAGGCAATAAATTTTCAGTCTAACTGGGGAAGTACCTAATTTTATGGAAAACAGTCAATGGACCAACATAGAGAAATTTGAGTGGGCTGTATAGGCTCACCTCCCTACTCAGATGGAAACATCCCTTTGGTTTGCCCTTTAATAGAAATAGATTTGTGCAAATGGCATTGCAAGGTTCAAGCTGGCCTTCTGAACTTGACACAAAGGAAGGTCAGGAGATTATCTGAAAGCTAACATTGACATAGTTTGCACCTTACCTACCTTCATTAACACCTTTATTAGGGTTTAAGGCCCACACCTTGGAGGATGGTTGAGCTTTCTGTTATACTTCCTGGGCAGGAGGCAGGTAGGAATAAGAGGAACAGAAGCAGAAACCCTCAGAACAGATTTTTGCCTTAGAGTACCATTTCTGAATGAGCTCTAATTAAAATACATAGAATTTATAAATCAAAGTTTTGATCCTTCAGCAAAATCTTTTTTACTTACTTCTGTGACTAGTTTCAATAAACATAGTTTTCAGAATGAGATACTGAGCAGAGAATTTGATGTACTGCCTGTCTACACAAGGATCAGCTTCAGTTGAGCCTGTAATATTAATACACACATCTACAGATCAAAATTTCCCATTACTTTTTCTTCTAGAGGAGAAAGATTTTTGCCTATATAAAAAAAAAAGAGTAATTACTACAGCACTTATTCCTCAGTATTAATTTTGTATGCTTTTTTAAAACCAAAAGTTTTTACATACTTGTGAGCATATCCTTATAATAATTAAACTTAGATGTATTCATAACCTGACTAGGTATAATTTATTTATGAACTATTCGAGACTTAATTTCTTCTTAATGTTGTTTTGGAGACATATGTAATATACAAGTCTCTTGACTGCTATGGAGAAAAGAACAAAGCTTTTTCTTCACAGAGAGTAAAATAGAAGAGGATATTCCTATTTTGGCTAAGCTTTAAGATGTTTCTGGTTTGTTTGGGGTTTTTGTTTCAATATTTATACTATTTTTAACTCATAGGCAAAGGCAACTTGTATTACTTCACCCATTCCAATTAATACTTCCCTAAACAGCAATGCTGAGGCACTCTTGGCAATTTTTACATGCATTTCATCAAATATATATTTGGGTAACTCTTTCAGCATTTTCTGCTACCCCAGGAGCAGCAGGAACATAATTTATTTCCTTGCAGTAAGTGCCTGAAATCTCACAGAATAAGAGAACAATTTGGGTTGGAAGAGGCCTCTGGAAATCACCTTTTCCAACCTCCTGCTAAAGTGGATTCTCCTAGAGTAGGTCCCATAGGATTGTGGTTTTGAGTGTCTCCAGAGAATGAAACTCCACAGCCTCTCTGAGCAGTCTCTTCCACTGCTCTGTCTTCCTCACAGTAAAGTTTTGCCTCATATTCAGATGGAATTTCCTGTGTTTTCAGTCTGTGCCCATTGACCCTTATCCTGTCACTGGGCAGCACTGAAAAGAATCTGGCCTCATCCATCTCAAGATATTTGTATGCATTGATCGGTTCTCTCTCAGTTTTATCTTCTTCAGACTAAACAGGCCCACGTCCTTAATCCTTTCCTCATATGAGAGCTGCTCCAGTCCCCTCAACATCTTTGTAGCCCTTCACTGGGCAAACTTCTCCATCTGACAGTTGACTTCTTAATAAAAACAAAACAAAACAAAAAAAAAAAATTCAATTTGCATGAAATTACATACTTTTCCAAAACATCAAGCCTCCTGGCACAAGTTATAGATCTCTTCTCTCCCTCCACCCAAAAATACCAAAAAGGTAATTGATTCTACATCCTCTAGTCCTAAGTTCTTCATGGAATTGCACTGCTCACAAATTAACTCCAACAACAACAACCCCTCAAAACCCACTCTGCAGCCTCTGCTCTTTCACAAACACATGCAACTCCTGCCCCATATGCCCCAGGATGCTCCCTCCTGACCCAGCAAGATTCAGGAGTGCTTTACCTCTCCCAGCTTCAACACAGGGCCTCAGGAGAGATGGAAGGTCACAAGGACCAGACAGTGGCCAAGGTGAAAAAGGAAATAACTGTTTAGCAAACCCACTAGCATTACCTATATCCCTATATCTTTGTGTATACTGACTGACAGATGTGTATACTTGAGAGAGGACACTGGTATGAGCTGCTTGTTAATTATTTATCCAAGATCACAGTGCACATCCTATTGACATCTAGCTGTTTGGACTTCTCCTCACCAGATAACTCTGCAGGAATGGTCCTGATTCCCCTCATGATTCCCTTGATGTATCAGAGCCAGGGAAATTATTCTCTCTGTTGCAGGACAGGAAAAAGAAACAGACAGGTCAATGCCACTCTTCCAATAAGTAAATTGGATTCTTAGTCATATACAGTGTGGAGCTTGGAGGTCCTCTTAGTGGCAGAAGAACATTCAGAGATGACTTTGGTGCTTGATCTGGTCTGTGGTGGAGAAGCAGTTAGGAGGTTTTGGTACTATACTCATTTGGAAGGGCTATCCTCAACTTGGAGACAAGTGTGATTATGAATCCACAATGTTCAAATCCTGCACATAACTCAGGTTCCTAAGATCAGATAGTTGCCACGAGTTCCAGATCCTGTCCACATGTTCAGCCTGAAATAACTGGAAAATAATAAAAAAACATTTCAAAGAACTAAACATGGTGCTGTACACTATTTTTTTCCTGAGCCTGCTGCTACTCATTTTTGTAATAGACTTGTCAGTGTGTAAAGATTTGATAGGTTAAAAAACTAAATCATTATTTTTGTGTTGAAGGATGGGCTAGAAAACTACAGGGAGGTAAAACTCAAGTCACATTTGAGCCACTTGAGTTGAAGTGTAGTCTCTGTTACATAATGCCCATCATGAAAAGCCCATGAATTCTTAAATATGTACTTTGATACTGCCTGACAGATTGATTTACTGTACACAGGCTCCTTTGCCAGCGTGCGCCCATCTCTTCATACCAGAGCTCTGATGAGAATGCCAGGGCAATCCATCTCCTGAAATGATTCTAAACTTTAGTAATTCCATTTTTGTTCAGACCTACTGTCAGTGGCTTATATTTTTCTTCCTTCCCCCCCCCATCCTTTTCATTTTTTCATTCTTTAAAGCACTGTACTTTTAATTAGACACAATTTTTGCTTACAGATGTGTAAGTTCTGTTACATAACAGACTTTGCAAAATCCATCTTCATTTCATGGTGTTTTTGTGTAACGTGTGCTAACAAATCTTTGGTTCTTAAGGAATGGAGAATTCTTTTCTTTATTCACATTCCTTAAATGTTCTTATCCATCTTAGTTCAGTTGGACTAAAAGTTTTCCAGAACAAGAACCAGTTCATAAATTGTAAGAAAGTTTTGCACTGAAAGTCCTTGTATTTTTATGAAAGAAGTACAAGTTCTAGTACTAAAATCTTAACTTGTACTGAAAGTCTGTTGACCATTCTGAGGCCTAAGGACATTACTATGGAACAACAACAACAGCAACAAAATATATTAATTTTATTGGTGTTCCTGCAAAACCTGTTCAGTAAAGTACCTGTTCACTCTTAAATCTGTTGTTGTGTAACATTTAATATAGAATGAAGTGTATTCTTGGGCACATCTCATAAATGATTGCTGCCCTTGTTGAATGTATAATACTCCTTGGCTGAAAAACTTCAGGTAAGAAATACTGTTTATTATCTCCCCACGATATGTCAGACCCTGAAGAGCAGCATAAACTTCAACATCCCTAAATATTATGTGGCAAGTTCTAATGTTTAAAACTTTGGTTGCCACAGGTAGAGATTTTACTGTTTCTCGAGCCAGAATTGCATCTCTTTCTACTGCTTTGTTGCTTCTCCATATATTGACATGCAGTGCTTTATAAGACTGTTAAATTGTTGACAGTTATAAGCCACTTAAACAGATATGTAAAAACAATTAAAATTACCAAAATATTTTGTAAGCACATTATTTTTAACATGCTTTTAATCCATTGACTCTTGATTGTTAATTAATTTTCAATAGAGAGAAAAATGTATATTCAAAAGGATAAAAACATTTGCTAGTTCCCAGTCTACTTCCTTCTGTTCTGTCCCCTTCCTGTGCTATCTCTGCAGTCTTTGAACCAAATAAACTTATAAGTCCTCTTTCTGTGCCAGAATTGTCCTCTCCCAGGAACTGAACCACTCCCAGGAATTGCTGCTGTATATAACATGAACTGGTGTATACATCTGACATACAGAAACTGAATGTTTGATCACTGAGCATTCAGCTGGAATATTTCTATTGTGAATAGTTTATAAGCCAGAAAGTGTCAATTTAAATTTTCAAGAAAGTGCAAAACTTCCTTATGTCTCAGTGCTTATGTATGCATGTGTAATATGGTCTAGCTGTTGACTCTGATATATTGATTTTAAATGAAGCTAGTCTATTCTAGAAACATATTGTTCCCTAGAGACATGAGTAAATTTGAATAATCTCATGAACTTTGTTTCTTTGTGTATTTTAGGGATAGCTGCAGATGCTTGTGAATCTGAATACTTTGGTTACCAGGTCAAACTCTTATTTTTACTTTTATATAGAACATTCTGGTATAGGGTTACAATTTTTAAATTTAATTTCTCATATCTCACTGTAATTCATCTTACTTGTATGTTTCAGGGTTTTTTTGTATTCACTGAGTATGCATATCATAAATTGTTGTAGTTATGAAAAAGTAAATAATTGTGTTCCTTAGCAGCAATATAATTTCTTATTATTCTGTTTTAAGTTGTGCCAAATGACAAACAACACTATTGTGTAGTGCTCAGAACACTACAGCAAATAAAACTTTAGGGATAAATAAAAGGCTTTTGTAGAACATGTCAAGTTGAATTTGCTCTAGTCCTTTTGGAGTAGGAAACTTATGCGTGATCATTTAAATAAAGAAGTGGAAAAGAGAAATGCAAACAACACATGAAATTTATGGCATGGAATTTATGCTATCAAAGTAATCAGGTTATTCTGCTTACAAATCAGTTCAAATAAATTCTTTAAACTGTTTTCTCCCACAACAAAAGGTTTATAAAAATCTTAAGGAAATAAACTATATGTATGCAACAGAAAATGGCCACTAGAGACTGCAATCTTTGCAGATCTTTGTACTAAAGCAATAATCTGATAACTAGGAAAGACTGAGTCTTCTGCACAAACATTGCTACATATCTAAAAGAATAATTCAGCTTTTAAAAAAGTCTTCTAAATTCTTTTTTCTTTTTCATTACTATTAGACTGGAACACATCTTTTGTTTGTAAAGTATCATGGACATCTGCAGTGCTAAGACATTTATTAGTAATTAGGTCAATAAAATTCCCATTTAAAATCCTTTAATTATCTATGTAAGTGACAGATTCACCCTCAGAAGAAACCAGATAGATTCATCAGACCTGTAATGCACATTTAAAGGAAATCTCTAAAATTGATCAATAGTAGACCCTAATACAAAAAGCATGCACAGATCATGTTATCAAATAAATCTCCCTTATCTTTACTCAAAAGAAGCTAGACAAGATTTATACTTGCTATCTTTAGAGTTAAATTGTCGTGTTGCTTGGATGTACTTGCTTTCATGTGTAGAGCTGCCCTATTCCATATAAAATGCTTCAGCTGTTCTCCATAGACCTACTTTAATAATGCTTTAATAATAGAAAATTATATTTAGCCCTCCAGAATAACTTTTATGCATTATTGTCAAAAAAAGCTTTTTTTTTTTTTTTTTCCTTGGGTGTGTTATTGAAAACCTCATTGAGAAACCAGTTGGTTCTCTTATATGTCCCCAAACTTTTCTCTGTAGCTAAGAAAATATTCTCTGTGTAGTGTGGCTAGCACTGTCTGTCTCAGTGCTGTCATCAGTGCTCCAGGGTGTGCTGTACCCCATGTCAGTCTCTCTCATTAATATTTCTCTTGCAAAGCTGTCCTTTCAAATCAAATGTTCTTCCACTTTTCATGCAGTCTCCACTGTTACTGAAAGGAATTACCTTGCCAGACAAGGTGAGAATAGAAAAACTGCTTTTCTTCTTATCTTTAAGCTGGCCACAGATTTCCCTCTGAGGTCATAAGAGTCACAAGTGTATTGCATTTTCTACAGTTGAAATTTGGGACTGTGCTCCCTTGCCAGCTCTTTGATGAGATCAGCTGGGATACTGCTACTACAAGGATTAGCATGCTGTGTCCACTGAGAGACAATTAGGTTGTTGCTGGGTACACTTCTTGTTTTCTGAGCACACTTTGTATTGCTTGGGGTTTTTTTCTCCTGAAACATGCATGAATAATAATGAGTTTGCCCCTGAGAGATTACTATTACTTAATATTTGGGTTTGGCAAAGGGTTCCCACCAAACTTCCACTTTATCATCTTTGGCAATTGGTAGAGAGCATTATCTGTTGTTGTTTTTATTATCTCTCTCTCTGTATTTATATTCTATATTAATTTACTTTCCATGTTGCGTTTGTGTTTTTGACAGAAGATCTGCTTTCATTTGAAGGCTCTCAGAAATGTGTTCACTGAACTTCAATTATTTGATTTACCTGCGGGGAAATGTTCTAAAATGATGTTTGATTCTTCTGTGAAAGCACTGTAGTCCTGCAACTTTAATTTGGATGTAAATATTTCAGAGATTGAGGTGATAAAGAGTGTATAAATTTATGTGCATATATTAGCATAATAAAATATATTATTGCCACACACTTTGTGTATGAGTTTAAAGACTTTTGGAGTTTTCACTAATGTTAGTTTATTTATGTCTTTCCCTTTCTAGCCGCAGGATTTTTTTCTCCCTCCCTTTATCAATTTTTCTTTATTTCCCATTGAAAAATGAAAATATTATACGATAGTAGGAAATTTGTCTTTCTTTTCATCCTGGAAACAAGCACTTAACACTCCAATTGGATGACATGCCAGCATTTACTTTGTGTTTTTGGCATGAGTATAATAAATCCTGATTAAAAAGCTTATCTAAATATATTAATATTTTAGGCTGAATACAGATGGAGGGAAACCTCTTGAAGGAGATTAAGATAGCATCCCCCAGGCTGTGAGGCTGGGTGGTTCTGCTGCAGTTACAGTCATTTTCTGAACAGTGCAAAGGCCAGCACTTGAGGCTTGAAGAACAAACTGGGAGCAGACTCAGGAGCACAGGCTATGGCATTAATTGCAATTATGGCACTGTGATAAGAGAGCCAATGAACCATAAAGTCATTGTAGGTTAAACTGTCATAAAGTTTCCCTTTGAAGGTTGCCCTGGTCCTCTTCTAATTCCATGTACTTACTGCAGATGTACCATAAGGAATGAACATGCTTCGAAACCACCACACTTGCCTGATTCAAACTGGAATAACACAACAGCTTGGGCACTGTCACACCTGATGTGTTTGTTAAGTGGACACAGTGCATTTTTGACTTGTGTTCATTGACATGGTGTTGAATTGAGGTCCTAACATCTTAAAAGCATCTTGTTGAGATGATGTACACATGCTGCAACAGCTTAATTCCAGCTACTCTGCTGTCATAACTGGATAAAATGTCTGGTTTGTGGGGGTTTTTTGTTTGGTTGGTTTTTTTTTGTTTTTTTTGTTTTTTTCTTATTTTAAACATGGTACCATTTAGGAATAAGAAGGAAAGAAATACTCTTCAAATGCAACAGAGAGGGTGAAATGAAGCTCATTACTGAAACTTTCAAGTAAGTTACTGTGCTGCCAGACAGACACCTAGACAGCCATCTTCTTACAGAGAAGGCTTTTGTTGAGGGCCAGGAAGATGGTGAAGAGCCAAATGAGGAGCGGCTGAGGGCACTGGGTCTGTTCAGCCTGGAGTAGCCTGAGGGGAGCCCTCACTGCAGTTACAGCTTCCTCATGAGGGAAAGAGGAGGGACAGGCACTGATCTCTGCTCTGTGTGAGCAGTGACAGGACCCGATGGCATGGCCTGAAGCTGTGTCAGGGGAGGGTTGGGGTGGGTGTCAGGAGAAGGTTTTTCCCCCAGAGGGTGGTGGGGCACTGGAACAGCTCCCCAGGGCAGTGGTCACAGCCCCAGCCTGAGAGAGTTCAAGGAGCCTTTGGACAGTGCTCGTGGGCACATGGTGTGACTCTTGGAATGGTGCTGTGCAGGGCCATGAGTTGGACCCGATGATACTTTTGGGATCTTTCCATCTTGTCAGATTCTGCAATCTGAGGGAACCTTTCTTTATGCTTTTTTTAAGTAAAATAAAGTTATTTTGAAAAGATTGAGGTTTCAGAATTATTTGAATGTACTCCTGCCTCGCTGCCTGACTCGACTACACCTTGAGACTTGCTAAAGTCTGTTTTCAAGTCTCTTACCCTTGCTTGCAATTTTTTCAGGAAGACTGTTGTGTTCTAGTTGTCATTTCTCTCCTCTGGCAAGTCAAAATACAGTGCCAGCAATCTGCTTTGCAACCTGTCAGCTCTCCAAGGTTGTCTCTGCTCATGCTGGTTGAACAGATTTTTTGAGCCAATGTTTTTGGGTGCTGGGCTTTTGGTGTTTTTTTCTCTCTTTTTATTTTTTGAATTTAATTCCCTTTCATTTCTGCTGTTGCTTTAACTTCTTGCTTTTTTAGCTACCCAATAGTCAAAACTAGAATCTGTGAGGTGGAATTTGTTACTCTGAAATTCTGGAAAGCCTGGAAGCAGACTACAGATTTGTAGTCAGACTGCTTTTCATGAAGGATTGGCATATGTCTGTTTTTCATCTTACAAGTATCATAGTATTTTTTTGTTAAGAGAATTTTCATGATCAAAAGTGTGATTGTTTAGGAGACTGTGGAGGAGAAAGTCTGTTTCACCAAGACAAATGCTTCCAGTGCTCTCAGAGTCTTCTTAAAGTTACCTTTGCACTAAGTGCCAAGCTACCATGGTAGTAAAGCTGGGGCTGTCTCCGAGGCTTCAAAAAGCTTAAAGTATGATTGTTATGATTGAAGTAAACAGGAGACTATGGAAACACGTTAAGTGAAATGTATCTTTTTAGATGAGCATTTGGATTTCTTTGTTATTTTAAAGTTAATCTTCATAATATTCAGAGACATGTTGTTTAGAGTCATGTCCTTATGGCAGAAGGCCATAAACTACTGAGTCCTTCTCAAGGGCTGTGGCACATGATGCTCCTGTGATATTTGTTAACTCAAAAATTAGGACACACTAACCTGAATTTTGTTGGGTAGGAAATACTTCCTGCTTGATTTTCAGCCACAGATGTGTCCAACAGTCCTTGCAGAGACTGCAAACCCAACCTTCCCATTTCCACCCAAATGTCCCCTGCAGATGGCCACAGACTCAAACCTAACTTTCTGCCTTCATGTGCCAGCAGTTCACAAAGTATGGCCACTCTGCAAGAGCATTGAAACTGAGGTGGTTCATGGGCCAGATTACTGTATACCACAAGATTTAGTCAATGTCTGTAAAAGAGGAATTTAAGTCCCTTGAAATGAGGAACTTATCCTAATTAAAGTTATCCATGGTATAATGCTCAGAGAAACTGCTGGATAAAACTGGGGCAACTAGCTTCAACTTTAGAAAAAAATGATGACTCCTGACCTTCCTTGAAAGAGGACTGTTGAATGTCTGGTGGTGATCTGTGAGTGTAGAAAATAATTCCTAAGACTTTCTGATTAATATTAAAGGTGCACCTCTATCCTCTCTCTGTTGGTAGTAACTGAAATAAATGCCTCCCCGTTCAACCGGTTTTGTCTGCCTTTCTGCCACCTCAGCCCCTGGAGATGCTAATAGAAGTTAAGACAAACCCGATTGCTAATCTTTTAGAAGTGCCTGATTCTCTCCCCAGTGAGTAGGTGAACTCAGGGTGACCAGCTTTGATTTAGATATGTGAATTTTAGCTTACTAGGACTGAAAAATACTGATCTCTTTTTCTGCTAAATGGAAGCCATGTTGCTTACAGAGTAAGTGAATGGCCCTTTCTTTTTTAAATGTCTCTGAATAATTTAATGGCCCTTTCTTTTTTTACTTATAAACAAAATTTATAATATTTTTACTGTTTTCAAGGTTTTCTGTAAACTTTACATGTTAGTTGAAGTTTAATTAGTTATACTACTACAGTAACGTTTGCTTCTCCAGGGCACAGTTGCTCGGAATTGTCAACTGTTGTCTAATGGTACTCTTAAATACCATATTTGTGAATATACTTTAAGTCACATAGTTTTTTTTGTAGGTGCATTTGGGCGATTTTCCTCTTTTTTAAAACTTCCTGTTTATTATTACCTGATCTGAATAGCTATTGTACATCTTACTTTATGTAGTTTAACTACAGTTAAACTGGAGAGTAGGGATAAGGAGTTGGCCAAACAGTTCCTTTCTGATGGATGATCCTGGATAGTGACAAGTGGTTTTCTTAGAATGGTTTGATCAATGAAATTACCCTGAATTTAAGATCTCATTGCCTTTATCTCCTTAGAAAGTAATAGTGCAGTTCTTGTAGGCTTAGTCAAGCGTTTGATTTCTCAGGTGAAATATTCTGCTTTGCCCAGTTGAGAATGTCACTAAAAGGTTTTGCAATTTTAAAAATTATTATTTCTTATTTCAGATCAGGCAAAGAATTTATTCAAATGACAACTGAGAGAAATCTAGCTTACAAAGAAAAAAAGCCTCTCTGTAAAAGGAGGAAAGGTGACTTTGTAGACAGATGGAAGTTAAGGTTATCTAACAGCACAGGTCTGTAAGTGGAGGTAATCAAATATATCAAGTGACATCCCTGAGGTGTTGGTATTGGCTCTGGTACTGTTTAATATTTTTGTTGGCACTCGCAGTCCTGAAAGCCAACTGTGTCCTGGGCTGTGCCACGAGCAGTGTGGCCAGAAGGTTGAGGGAGGTGATTCTCCTCTTGTACTTCACTCTTGTGAAAGCCCACCTGGAATTCAGTGTCCAGTTCTGGGGTCAGCAACATCAGAGGGATGTGACCCTGTTAGAGCAAGTTTGGAAGAGTCCATGAAGATGATCAGAGGGCTGGAACATTTCCTGTGATGACAGACTGAGGGAATTGGGGTTGTTTAGTCTGGAGGAGAGAATGCTCTAGAAACACCTTGCAGCTGCCGTACAGTTCCTAAAGCAGACCTACAAGAGAGCTGCAGAAGAAGATTTACAAGGGCATGTAGCCATAGGTCATGGGGGACTTTGAACTGAAAGAGAGTAGGTTTAGATTGAATGTGAAAAAGAAATTCTTTACTGAGAGGGTGGTGAGTTGTTGGAAGAGGCTGCACAGAGAAGCTGTGGATATCCCTGGAAGCATTCAAGACCAGGGTTGATGCAGCCTGGTGTAGTGGAAGATATCCTTTCCCATGCAGAGGGACTGGAGCTAGATTGTCTCTGAGGTCACTTCCAACCCAACCCATTCTGTGATTCTACTATATGACAAAACAGTTAATGCCAGAAAATATTCTTGCTCATCACAGTAATCTTGTAGCTCTTGATCAAAGAAAAATGTGCCAAGAATTCCTTTTAAATAAAATTAACTGGTTGTGCTAGCTGGCAGAATGCTACCTTATCTTAGTTTTTCTAGATGTGTATCAGAACTTTATAGAATAAAGCCTAATTTCTCATAAATACTGGTCATAAACATATATAAACAATTCATGCAGAGTTATTTTGTGGGAGTTAGACGAGTAGAGGAGTTAATATTTATTGGTACAATGTACTAGGAATGCAGCCAGATATCCTCTGATGCAGTCTGTGCTCGGTAGCAGTGAATATAAGATTAGCAGCATGTGGAGTGAAAGACTGGCAAAGACAGGACTCTAATTCAAAAACAGAGAAGTTGGATTTGTACAATAAAGTTGTTATTGTGCAACACCGTACAAAAGACATCACTGAAGAGACCATTTGCCTTGACTTTCCCCCTACTTAACTAATTGCTCCCTCCTAGCTGCTGCTGTTATGGTTATAAACCTCAGTATAAATGCCTCCAGGTTTCACTGTAATTGATCATAACAAATCTTTTACTGTCAAAGCTCAACTGAACCTTTGAGCTTGTCCAGTGGGGGTTTTTTGTTTGTTTGTTTTTGTTTTTTTTATCACCAAAGGCATTTTTAGGATCTATTGCTTTTACTGGAGATCAGATAAATATATTTCATAATCTTGAAATACCTTTTTTTTTTTTTTAAAGGAAAAATAAATTTCAACCCAGATAGGCTTTTGGATATAATTACCAAGATTAAAATTATGCTCTTAATAGGAGAGAAAAAAATAAAAATAGCCAAATGGCCTGTGGTCTTGCCTAGCAGTTACAGGAGCTGCATGTATGGGAAATGGAATGATTTGGATTTTGGCTGTTCCTCCTACAGGAAGGAGCGGTTTCATGAGGGTAGGGCTAAGGAAGGATGCCTGTTTCTTGCTCAGTTATAGTCTTCCTTTGCATCTGTGCAAACAGTTTTCTCACTAAAAATATCTAGAAAGTGATAGAAAAGGATAAATTATTTGGATTATCTAATTAGAAAAACAAAACAAGATAAATAATCTGTAGACAGTAGGAACAATTTTTTACACAGTGTGTCTGCAATACTGTTCAAATGGCAACTCTTTCTGTTGGCATGGTTGTGCTTGTTCTTTTGGTCCAGGGATCATGCTAACAGCATCATTTATTAAGAACCTTTTCTCACCATTATGGAGAGAGGCAATTCTTATAAGGAGACGTCCTGCATTGTAGGCACTTTTTTTTATTAATGGGACCACTAAGCAGCAACAACTTTTTCATTCCTACATCAACACATCTTGATGTTTTAATGGATTCCACTCCTCTTCTAGAGTCTGCTTCTTCTTGAAATTATGACCTACAGTGGGATTTATTAACAATAGCAATAGATTTTACAACAAGACCAACTTAGAGAAAGTTGTGTGTGAGGTTATTCAGCCAAGGAGGGCACACAGCCTTTGTGTTTTACCCAAAGGAGAGCTCAGAGGACTTGCAGAAAATCCATTTGTGCTCTCACTGTAAGAGTTGTTTAAAATACTTGTACTGTCTTGTCTGTCTCAACAAATATCTGTGACTTCTTCTATTTTTCATTTCTGCTTATTTAGTTTTTTCAGGTACTGTATGTACTGTGATAGTAATGTGCATGAACAGGTGAAAAAGAAGATAAAATCCCAGGCCTTTTTAAAGTCAGCTATGTAATTTGCATGATACCAGATGGTGTGGTAGATCTGGTCAGGTGTCTGTTTGGAATTAAAATATATTTTAATTTTACTTCTTTAGAGATTGAGGGAAAAAAAGGTCTTTTTCAGTTTCTCTAATAGAAAAATTTCAAGTGTATGGCTGAGGATTGCAAAATATATTTTTTCTGTGTGGTTGGGGCTGATTTTTGCATTAGTACTTGAAACTCTTAGATTCTCAGTTTACTGTTTGCATGGATCTGCCTGTCTTCCAGTGAATATCTTGCAATATTAGGGTTTTTTTGCTGACATTAAATATCTAGGTACATTTTCTTCCTGAGCATCTAGGTTTTTCTTTGTGTAGTGGAGGGATTTGAAGTTTATAGCCTGGATATGCCTTTTTACTATGCCTGTAAAAATCCACCCACATTTGGCAAAGTTATGAACATTTGAAAAATTGCATTTCACACATTCTTGGTCAAGTTTTATTAGATTTTTTAGCAGCTGCATTTCCAAAAGATTACATATGTATTGGATGTTTGCCTCCCTTAAGAAGGGACTTTCCTTGAAATTGCTGCTCTGAGTTGAACAGGTCAAACTGAGGAACTGAGACCGAGGAATTTGCCTGTCATGTTTTCTGGTGAGCATCCTGTCAAGATCAGTTAGCAGAATGAATGAAGCATTGGGGATTAAACTTCATAAGGGATAGGAACTGGGCAGGTGGATGGGAGTGATTCTCAGTTAAGTGGTAAGTAAAGACGTTTTATTTGCATGGCCCAACAGGAGTGGGGACAGCACTAAGATAAGATGAAGGATCATAAAGGGGAGCTCTGGCTGATCAAGGGACAGGGGATGAACTGGTGATTGGATTGCTGAGTGCATGAAGAGACTATGCTGCAGGTGGAGATAAACCTGAGAGGGAAGAGAGGCTGGATGGGATGGCCTTGATCTTGTAAAGTTGAGAGACAGCCTGGATGTGCTGGATAAAAATCTCCTGTGTGACTTCAGTCTGAGTTCTTCCAGAAGATAAAGTACTTCAAGTGTGCAAGATGTGTACTTGAGAACAAACCATGTGACACCAAGGATACGTGCAATGAAAATTTCTTATTACAAAATTAATGAGTTCAAATACATTAAAAGGCTAATATAGATTAATCCAGTGTCCTCCAGCAACACTTGCATGTGTTGATACAGAGCTTCTCAGTCATTCAGGTATGTTGGATGCCCCTTTATAGCCAAGATTTTTGTGATCACTCTCTCCCCCATGATTTTGCCTAGACCATTTTTCCTTTGGTTTTGTCTATACATCTTCCTTTATGTTGATTGACAAAGATCCTGGAATTGTTTTTCTGTAACTTCTGGCTATATTTACTACCTGCAATCAGAGAAGAGCCAGCAGGTTGTCCTTGGTGTCAGTAGAGAAGCTTTATGCAGCAGAATATATAAGTTTCCAAGGTTTAAAAAAAGTGTTTATCTATTGATTTAGTTCTCTTAGGAGGTTATGAATTCTGTAAGTGGAGACTATGTGCCTGCCTTTGTTCTTCTTCCTGAAGTCCAGGTTATGGTAACCTTCAGTATCTTACATTTATTTGGAACACTGCTATAGTTGCTTAGTTTTTTCTTGACCTGTTGATATCCTCTGTAAGACAAGAGTGACTTTCACATAAATTTAGCATTCCTTCTGTTATCTCTCAGCAAGAAGAAATTGTCATCTCTACTTTCTTTTTGTTTTTGTTCTCTGCAAGTGTACAGGTTTTATAGGCCTTTTATTTCCTTCTGTCTTTCAAATAGTTTTTGCATACAGAAAAAAAAAAAACAAAACAAAACAACCCAATTCTCTGGCAGAAGTGAATATCAGCTGGTGTGTCAGCAGAACCTGAAACTCCTGAAATAAATTCTGCACCCTGACCCACTGAGCTGAAGCTGATTGATACAGCTCAGCAAGCATAATTGTTTCAAGCAAAAACATGGGGAAACAAAGTGAGCATCAAACAGGTATCTCCTTTGTGACTCACTGTGTAGCTTGAGAAAGAAAACCATTTTGTGACTTTAGGAAATATGCTTTTTCCTCTGTGGATCAGCATCATTGTATTCTTGGCCCATGTGCAGTTGAGGAGGTCCCCAGTCAGAGGAACTTCTCTAAAGACAGGAGTTGTATGCACCTATATCTACACCTTGCATAAAAATTCATGGTCTGAAGCAAGAATGTCTGCTTTTTGACTTAACACCTTCCTTCTGAATGTCAATTAAATGATACCATTCTGGAAGATAGAATAGTCAAAGTATAGCAAAGCCTGATTTCTGTATTAAGTGATGAATTTTTGACTATGACAGAAATTTTCTTAAAAAAAAAAAAAAAAAAAAGATAATGCAGCACCTTACCAAAAATCTTGATATTGAATTATGGGTTACCCCCTTTACTAATAGCATTCAATTGCTTGCTTAAAAGGAAATTGGAAAGAAAGAGCCATAAACTACTGAATTTATTAGATGTTTTAATTTACTTTATCCTGGCCAAGACAAGAAAATCAAGTAAAGATTCAAAACTATGCAGATTTCTCTAACTGTTTACTTTTTCCTGATTATAATGTATTCTTCATATTTTGGAAGAAAAAATGGTTTCTAAACATGCAGCAAAATTCTTTTAAGATATATATAGTGTAAAATCAGTTAATCCCCAACCAAAAGGAGACCCAGGTTAGAATTACTACACTTCTGCCAGGGCACATGATGAAAGTTTGACCTCATGTTTAAAAAGAGAATTTAGGCCCAATTCAAATTGCATTGAATTGAGTGGAAAGTCATTGTACTTTTAATGGAAAGAGAGTTGGGGCCTTTATTAGTAACTTTAATACAGTACTGTCTCAAGAGATTGCATTCTACTGCACTTTATGTTTGAATATGATTGCCTTGCTGCAAATGAGATGGTTATTGCAATTTCAGCAGCAGCAGCAGACAGTTTCTTGAACAGATTACCATTACAAGTAATGGCACACAGGGAGAAAAGTTTATTGCCTGCTTGCATTTTTTTGTGGGTGAAGCACTAGAAATAAAAAGGCTTAGAGAGGAGTTGCATTCCTTAGTTTTAGTGCACACTGCTGCATAGGAAAATGGGAGATAAGGGAAAGTACACGTGCATATGGAAAATAGATCATGAAATAGCTGGTTCACTGACAGCTGGAGCTGAGGTGCTACAAAAGGTGCCAAGAAAATGGTTACAAACCTTTGACCATGGATTAAAAACCTTTGACAATGGTTCTAAACCTTTGGCCTTTGTCTGGTCAAAGTGGAGAGAGTGCAAGTGGAGCAAAACTTCTTCCATTCTAGTAGGAGAAATATCTCCTTTCTTGGCTTGTGAATGGAGCATCTAAATGCCACTGAGCAGTGCTGCTCCGTGGGAGTAGCTCCAAAGCTGGGGAGGAGGCAGTGGTGCCAGTGCTGGGCTTTGTCAGAGCTGCTTTGTGCTGGTGGTTCCATCTGCACAGGACATCCAAAGGGACAGCAAACATGCTGCCTACAAACTTTGGCAGGGGTTAACTTCTTATTTTGCCTTCATCCATCCTGGGAAAGAAAAAGGACCTTAGTAGACTCTGCTCAGCTTTCTTCCTGCCATGCTGGGATAAACTGGGAATAGTTCTCAACTCCAGAGGTGTATTTCCCATTCTACAATATATCTGCAGGCAGGCTTTAGCTCTCACCTGAGAGAGAGTGGCTTCTATCTTTTAAATTTAGACCTAGCTTGTTGGGAAACAAATTACATGTATCTGGATGATTCTGTACTGCCAGTTCTAAGTAATGCCTTTCTGAAGCTTACTTTGGTTTTGGCTCCTGGATGTTTTTGTTTCTGGATTACTTATGTTTTCCTTTAAAAGCAATTTTTTTTTCATTTCTATAAATCAGTAAACACAGTAAAAAGTTAGGTAAATCATACCCAGATGGTTTCCTGACAATTTCATTGTCATATACATAGAAATTAATGTACATCATTGGTTAGAAAAGCAAAAAAGATTTTTTTACTAAAGAAATCCAAGATCTATTTATTAGTTTTTTATATCACTTCCTCCATATTTCAGAATATAAAAACATAACATTGTGAAGTGCTAAAATAATAACAAGTAAACTTTGCATTTCT
Organism: Regulus satrapa; assembly: GCA_013396955.1. Classification (NCBI taxonomy): domain Eukaryota; kingdom Metazoa; phylum Chordata; class Aves; order Passeriformes; family Regulidae; genus Regulus; species Regulus satrapa. The sequence continues at coordinate 140,649 of VWZN01012762.1, read as the reverse complement.
TTACTGATTTCAATGCTGATGTGAGATCATCCTGAAATGAGATAGGAAAACACAAGTTCCTTAAGTGTCATTTTCTAAACATTTAGAAAAACATGTACTTTCACAAAGATATTAATTTTAAATATTGTCCCATAAATTTATCAGGAACCTTTGTTAATATCACTGTGTATATTGAATTTTCTTCAAAGAATTTGACCCACCTTCCTTTATGCAAGCTAATTTCTCAAGCAGGATGGTCTCTAAGTAAGGAGATGAAAGTGGGCTGTGTTATATGCTAAGAACTTCCCCCTTATAATAGTTCTGAAAGGTTGTTTTTTGTTGGTTTTTTTTTTTTGTGGCCACACCCACTTCTATTTCTACTCTTCTGTCTTTATCAAGGTCATAGGCAGTTGGATCAACTTGGTCCAGATCTCAGTTGATGCCACATGAGGAACTTGTTTGACACCCCACAAAGAACTTGGATGTTGGGCAGGGAAGGATAAGAGATGCAGATTGCAAAATTGCTCGGTTAGGGTCAGTCCAAACCAGGGAGGATCTGCCAGTGCATTGGTCACAGGAGGAGGCAGCTGCTGCTTTTCAGTGTTGGGCATTTACTGGTGCATCCATTGCCTGGGTGAAAGAGAGCATTGTTTGGCCCTGGCACCAAATGTTTTGTGTCCCTAATTTTCAGCAGACTGCATGGGCTTAAATACTTACAGATATATATTTACTAATTAGTTGTGTGAGTGTTGTTTGACTTCAGGTTTTACTTCCGAGATATGTAATTTCTGATTTCATTTACTCATTCTAACAATGTGCGTTTGAAACTGCCCTTCATGCTTATGCAGAGCATGAGTTTCTTTGCAGAGCAGTGCCAATGAAACTCCTTATCATCAGCTATTCTAGTGCTTCATTTCCAATTAGTTTATTATTTCAAGCCAAAATGTGCATTACTCTAGCTTACAAATAATCACAAAACAGAGTTTAGACTGAATTTATTCCTTTGTTTCCTTTGCAAGGGTTTGTGTCTGTTTGGTTTTTAGAATGGAGAACGGATGTTCAGATGCAGTGATTTTTCTGCTGTATATAGTATAAAAGGGGCTAAAATAGTTTAGCATTGATGTTTCCATTAAGTAAAAAATATGAAAACTCTCTGTAGGAAGCAACATTAAATTAGTACAATTATGTATCACTCTAATCTCAGCAAAGAGCATTATTATTAGTTGTATTTCTACTAACCAGTGTGGGCATGAAGTAATAAAATATAAATTAGAAAATATAGAGAAAAACGAGAACCAGGGACATGCATATGTTCATTTTTGTTTTTCCTGAAATGATGGGGGAGTCAGTAAGAGCAGAAGGCTTGTAAGAAAGAGACTTAGGGATAAAAAAGCTCTTGGTAAAAATCCTTCAAATATCTGGAGACTTGTTTTCTTTTCCTTGGTGGTACAGAAAGAACACGACTTTTTGGGCTGGGGTGTGAGGTCAGGGAGATTATTACAGTTTTTTCTGGGTTTGGTATTGGTTTTTTGTTTGGTTTTTTGTTTGTTTGTTTGTTTTTTGTTTAGTTGGTTTTTTGTTGTTGTTGTTGTTTTGTTTTGTTTGTTTGTTTGTTTTTAATATAGTAATTTAGTCAATATTCATTATACTAACCCTGCCACTTCTGTGACAAAACAAGGCCACAGGAGTCTAGGGGATCATCAGCGTTTTCTTTCATCACGTTATTAGCTTCCTCTTCTGTCCAGGTTGGCAGGTTTTTTGGTTACATATGCCAAATATTCAGGATTATTTGTTTGGCCACACAGCAAAACTGCATGTGTGATTTTTAACATTTTTTCAGTCACCTTTAATATCCCTCCTTTGATTTTCTTTTCTAACACCACTTTGGTTTTTGCCCAACGATTGCTAATTTCTTTCAATTAAAAAATAACCCTTTTCCAGTGATGAAGTATTCACTTGTTATTCTATTCTATGTATAATTAAATATTTTTTAACTCTTTCTAATATTTTTTTTTTCAAATTGAACTGGATTTCAAGGCTGCATATGATAGGTTTTTGTTTCCTGTTGTTTCATTTACAGTACCCTGAATTAAAAAAAAAAAAAAGTGGCATAAACAGAATAAATTATCCACGATGTGTTGAGAATAGCTACATAGTAAAGGTGTACCTCTTTTGTGAGATGGTATCCAAAAGCTTGTGTGAACTGAGAAATTAGAATTTGTGCTTGGAAAGAAATTCACTTAAATTTTCATTCCATAAGAAATATGATCAAAGAGAGATGTTCTTTAAAAAAAAAATAAAGTAATTTAAATAGTTTTATACTTAGTGAATTATTTGCATTCCTATTTTTTTAGTTCATGCTACCCAAAGTCATTTATTCAGTGCTGATAGTGGGCAGAGGTAAACACAGATTTAGGCTTGTAGGAAACTGCAGAGGAAAATGGGAAGGATTTGGATATATCCAGGTAACAGTAATTGTATCTTCTGCCTATCCTTCCATCAAAAGAAAAATTGTGACTTTTTGATGTGCTCAAATACCTTGTGGAATGTTTCTCTTCTTTAATATTTTTTTTTTCTTAAAATAATGCATTGAAGAATTTTATGATTCTGTGATTCAGTATTTATGGTTTCATTTTGACCCTTCTCAGGATTCAACACAGATTTATGCTATGTACTACTGTGGAAATGCTTTCTTGCATTTCCTTTCAGAGATATTAAATTGAGGAAAGTGACTTAATTTGATGCATAGCTCAATCACTTGACTCTTCCTTCATAATTTTGAACTATGAGTCTTAAATAGACACACAGGCATCTTTCTATCACTGGGTAGATGGAAGTAACTTTTTCGCTTAGCAGAACCCGATTTGACTTGGACCTTTCTCTTATTTATTTTAATGAGTTCCATTTCATGTCTCCAAATGTTTTCACTTTTACCCAGCTCTATGGGTCAGTTCCAAAATTCACATGCTATAACCATTCCTCTCCCCACCTCTACCAGAACGAGCAATCATATTTTATTCCTTATTCTCCCAAGTGAGCTACTTCTGCCAGACTTGTGTTTGTTTTGTTTGCCTGCCAAACTCCACCAAATGTCTTGTTTTAAAGATGATGGGCCTGTCTCCACATGGATTCAGATTGTTCTGCAAATTTTTGAGGGTTTATTTTGGTGAGAGGTTTTTTCTTTTCTTTTCTTTTCTTTTGGGCATCTTTATTCAATTTTTACTTGCAGATTTTTTGTCTGTAAAACACTGCTGCTAAAATGATTTTCAGCTGAGGATTGAATTTTTTTCTGTTCTTCCAGAATGATACTGATTTAAAATATACTTTAAAGCAGTCTGAAATTCAGAGGCCTACATGGCAAGATCTTTCACTCATGTATGAAAGAGCTATCACCTGTCCAGAAATATGTTGTTTAAACACAATATTTATGGCTAGTACATGTTAACAGCTCTTCACTTTGTTTACATGACCTGTTAAGGGCAAAACTGATGTTTACTCATATTCTTCTACAATCAGTGTAATCCTGTAAACTGCCTGAAAGTTTGATTTCAGTAGTTCACTACTGACATTTTTATGAAACTCCTCTGGGATGTGAATTTTTATTTCACTGCTGTGGGTAATGCCTATGTAAATCTGCCTGGGAAAATAAATTGAATTACATGCAAGGCTGAAATTATTATTTTATTTTTTCCCCCTGAACTATTTATAAATTCTATTCCACTCCAGAAAATGATACTGATGTGGCTGTCCCAGCTGTCATGTGAATATTACAGTGGGAGTAGGATATTTTCCACACAGTTGAGAGCTCAGCCAAAAGAAATAGCTATGTTTGAAATATTTTTGGTTTGCTTTTTTAACTTTTTATTTTTAATGTGAATTAAAACCCTTTAGTACCATGGTGCTGTAACATAACTGGCTATATAGGAGAAATAAATCAACGTGTCATATTCCCAGGGAGGCCATACAAGTCCCTGGGGATCAATATGTTACAAGTTTTGGGTGTTGATGAGGGTTGTGTGGCCCCTCTTAGATGCTGCTGTCACTTGCAGTGTTTTAGGGAATGGCTCTGAGTGGGCTCTGAAGAATAACAGGGAATCCTAAGAATGTGTGCTGGTATCAGTAGTGGTTTTCCTCATTTAAACTCTTGCATTGTGCCTGGAGAGGTGAGCCAGATAATTGAGAAGGAGCTCAGTGCAGGGAATGTGTTACAATCTGTGTCTTCTTACTCTGGTAGAGGTGTCTGTGAAGGACTGAGAGAGCTGTCATGACCAATGTTGAGCCCAATTAATATCTAAAAGAGTACATTTTTCCATAATTAAGGCATTTCAATGAGTCCTTTCTTCGACTACTCCCTTTCGTCTTAAAGTTTTCGTGCTTCCTTGATGGTAAATTCAAGGAGAAAACCATTGCTTTAATCCCAGGCAATAAACACAAGAAGAAAGCAGAAGAATGAGTAACTTCCACCAGTTTTCCTATTCCCATCCTGTGAAATCTTACGTCACAAACCAGTTATCAAAAAAGGCAAGGAAGGGAGAAAACAAGATAAATAAAATAATTTCCTTATCCAGTTTTGCAGCCTCCTAACAGTGAAATGAAAAGAAGGATTTGGCATTTTTGAATTGCCCATGGATTTAGCACTTTCAGGCTGCCTATGTTTTGGAAGCATTTATCCTGATTGAGTCTGGTGTCATTCAGGCAAAATAATCTAGGAGAGAAAAACTTTGTGGATCTTTTGATCCCAAAGTAAAAGTAACTGGTACTTCTGATTGTCTTTTGCAGTCCTGACTATTTATTTTATATTAAATGCATAGAATAATTCAGGTTGGAAAAGATCATTAGGATAATTGAGTCTCAGCTATAGATTTGAAGTTTTTTATTTGAAGTTTAAATATAGTCTGCTTCAAGGAATAAATGAAGAGCTCCCTGTGCTTTCCTGGAGCTATGTGGTTGAGTGTTTGCATTTACCCACATGTTTTTTGGGTTTTTTTTCTTATAAAAGAAGCAAAACATAATGAGACAAAAGGGATGTATCACAAACATAAATATTGAAAGGTCAGTGCGATTTTACTTTCTTCTCAGCAAACCTGAGGTAGCTAAAATTAGAAAATTCTGGCCAAATATTTTTAAAAATTAAAAAAAATTTGGATAAGACTTCTGACAGACCTTACTTGGCTCCTCACTTTTTTTCACAGATTCATAGAATATACTGAGTTGGAAGGGACCCATCATGATCATTGATGCTCCTGGCCTGCACAGGTCACCTCAAGAATTGTACCATGCCCAAGAGCATTATCCAAATGCTTTTTGCACATAAGTTTGGTGCTGTGATCACTTCCCTGAAGAGTTTCGATATTTTGTTTCTCTGTTTTTAAAAAGCATGTATTAATCATTGCCTCTGTGCTGTGTGCTGTCCTTTCTAGAGAGTTAAATTTTGTCTATGACAGTCAGTTCTGTTCATCTCTAGGTTGCAGTGTGTAGAGTATGCTTTGTGGAAATTTTAGTCTGTGGTGATTATTCCTGAACATTTGCAACACAAAAATTGCCAAAAAGCTCCATCTCCAGCATTTCTGACAACAGAATTTTCAAGTCCAGCATTTTAAGGCCATTAAGAGAAAGAAGAAAATGGTGCTATAGAGAGAACAGCGACACTGTTTTGCCACATTTTGCCACTAGTATATCATTAAAGTTGAAGAGATGAAAATACAAGGGAGGAAACAAAGGAATACAAGAGAGAAATGGGATCCTACCTCTGCATACAATAACAAGATTAGGAGACAATGCAAGATCAATGAGAAGATGACGAGTCAGAAAGTTTGAAGATGCAAAATGTGTCTTCACTGCTATTTTCTTCATGATGCAGGTAACAGAAGACTAGAGGTATTTTACCATCCTCTGTTACCAAAGAGTGGATTAAAATAGAAGTGCATCAGATAGATTGATTCTTCAGGGCTTTCTGGAGCTTTATGTGTGCTGATTTCCTGTGGCAGTGTTTGCTTGCTTACAGGGAGTTGTTTGTAGAGACTTTAAACCAGGTGTAATATTAAACCAAGAGATCAAATAGCATTATTCCCTTCCTAAGGTGCAGTGGAATGTGATGAAACTGTGGATTTGGAACACTCTTATAACAGCAAATGATGATAAATTAGTTTAAAGACAACCTTTGAACAGGACTAGGATTTCAGTGAACTACCAGAAACAGAAATAACTCATCTGCAATTTCATTTGGCTGCATGATGCACAATGGAGAAGTTACAAATGGTGTTATTTACCACAAGGCTATTTTTAAGTGCATGTACTGAGCCTGCAATGCAAAATTTATAGCCGGGTAGTACTACTTAGTGACTGAAGCTTACACGTGCCCTGTAGGAGGCTGTAACATACCGGGAATTTTTAATCTAGAAGAAAAATTATTTGAAAAATGAGGAAAGGAAAAAATGTGCCTCACATACCCTCTCTTGCTATTTTTACTCTTACTAAGATGGACTTTTCCAGCATGAAAATATTAAGACTTGTCCTCAGAAAAAAATTTTGAGCCAACCACCAAATAAATCATTACATGAGGAGAAGCTATTTGTGTGTGTGCGTGTGCATGTGCGTGTGTGTGTGTGTTTTTCAAGAAAAGCCAACATGCTTGCACTCAAAGATGTGACAAAATATTTCTTCAGACACTTTCAGGACACAGGAAGAACAAACAGAAGTCACTAAATTACATGTTTGACTTTTGCAGGCATACACAGCATGGGCTCTGTGTGCCAGCTCTCCCATCCTCACGGCCGGGGCTGCTGCAGAGCCTGGGCTGTGACTCTCAAGGCTCATTGTCCTGCTGAAGTGTCTGCCTTTTCCAGGGCACGTGCAAAGCCTTATTTTGGCACACACGTGCAAATTTGTGCTGCATGGATGCAATTCTACTGTATTTAGTTTAAAGATGTTTCATTTCTCAAAACAAACACAGGGAACAGTAAGACCTTAAATTCACAGTAGAAGTGAAGAGATTAAAAAACCCCAAAGCCAGCTATATGGTAATGAATACTTTCTGGGATGGTCCTGATTACCTGAAGGTAATTGATTTGATTTTAAAGTCTCTGATTCTCAAAAGTACAGCTTTGTTGTGTAATATCTGTCTGTCTTTTACCTTTTTCTGAAAGGAAAAGCAAATCCTTTTTTCTTTCCTGCTGCCTAATAAATACATCAAGGTACAGGACATTTGAACCAGTGGAACTTCTGTCCACTGATGGTGGCTGTAAGCTGACTACTCCAATAAGAACATGAAAATATCAGATTTGTAGGAACTTGCTGTTTCAGTGCATCCTTATCTGTAAAGGCCGGATTTATTACTAGGCCTATTTCTGTACCTTCTGTAACTGGGTTGGAATAGTTGTCACTGAAGCTTTAATAGACTCACACATCAGACATGCAGAAAGAAGAGGAGAGTGGCAAAAGCTTTTTAATACTTCATCAAAATTTTATTTCTTTGCTTTTAATAAAATCTAGTTAGGGAAATGTATTTATAGGACTTCTAGTATATTTATGAAATCTAAAATATAAGGGGAAAAGTCCCCCACGCTTGCATAGCTCTAAACCAAAACATTGCTCTTCAGACACTTTTTTCATTCTTCTGTTTTGGGTAACATCTTTCTGAATGAATAACAAACTGTGCTAACTCCCACAGTCTGTCACTCTGTACGGCAGCCTCTTCTGTGCCATGCTGGATCGATCCCCTACCTTTGGCTTCTCCAAACTGCACTCTGCACTTTTCAGTGGAGTTGCTGGTCCTTGTCAGGCGTTTGCGCTGGCTCTGTGGGGCAGCTTGCCCCGCTCCATGCTGTCAGAACACATCGGGGCGCCTATCGCAGTACCCACGGCCCTGTTCTGTCAGCTCTCTCTGGGCTCTCCTGCTTCGCTCTCATCTCCTCCTCCCTTTTGGCTGCCAGGAACACAGGAGGACAGTGTGTCGACAGAGGTCTCCTGACAATTTCAGGTGCCCTGTCAGGCAAAGAGATCCGCTCTTTCCTCTGCTTCCAAGCCTGCCTCTCGCTGCCTGCCAGGGCCGCAGTCTGGTGGAGGGGTGCTTGGCTGCTCCCTCTGAAACACATGTATAAGGTGTTGTGGGTGCCTGGGAAGCCATGAATCTCTCTGATGATGTTGTTCCCATCCTTAATTCTCATCAACATGAACATTTTGCAGGCTCGCTGTTAGAACCCTGGGCACAGAAATTTGGGCTTCCTGTGCTGACAGGTGCACATCCTCAGCAGAACACTACTTTTGACCTGAGGCCATGGAGAAGGCTTCCAAAACTGAGTGACAGAATTGGTATTATGGGGGTGTAGTTTGAATAGAAGTGTGTAATGTCACTGAGTGAAAACTCATCGCTTTAGGTTTTACGTTATAATGGTGTCTCTTTAGTAAGATGGAGGTTTTAGGGTGTTGGCTTCTTGTTCTTCCTTTTCTTCATGGATTTGGGTGATAATGTGTAATTGGGTGCAAGATGCCGCCCTGCAGGTCAAAGTTGTCTGGTTATTGGATTAGAAGTAAAAATAATTTAGCTGACAATTATTCATTAGTTTAGTTTACTCTTAAAAGACCTTGTAGTTAGAAGCCATCATCGCCATTTCTACTTGGAAGATGAGGTGCTGGGAACTCACTCCTTTGTAACACTGATAAAAAGAATAAACATCTAAGTCTGAACATGAAAAACTGTCTCCTGCATTTCAATCTTGACCCTGGACTCAGCTGGGAAAAACTCCCACAGCTCGCTCCTCGTCCCAGGCATCTCTGATTAACTGAAGGCTGCATTGATGCTGCTGAGCTCTTCCCAGGAGTTAAGGTTTACCAGTATATAACCCTGAGTGGTCTTGAAAAACTCAGCATGTAAATGGAGAATAAATGATAAAGGTTCTTTCATAAATACTTCTTCATGGGAAATTTGGAAGCACTCTCTTATGGATGAGGGATTGCTTGCTGTGTCTAACAAGAAATCATGAAGAATAAGGCATTTATGTCATGATTTATGATTAAATATTCATGATGTTAACAAACATTTTGTATTTTGGTCACTTAAAAAAACCAAAAATAACTAAGTTATAGCTTGGTTTTTTCCCCCTACTTTTTGCTTACTTACTTACTTTTTAAAGTTAGTGAAATAGCTCATTATTTGACTGCCCAGGATTTCACAAAATGGTTTTACTTCAAAATATTCACTTTCTTCTAAATTTTGGTCCTGACTAATAAGTGTCAAAAGACCTAAATTTCTTTCTAGGAATAATATCTGCACATGAGCTTTGTATTTAAATGAAGGTGTCAGTCTGAGAGTCTGTACAATTCTGATCTTGCCCTTTCTCAAGTAAGTTGTGTTGAGAGAGCTTAATTATAAATTAAGGCAGGCTGAAGGAGCAAATTCAGCACTGCAGGTAAAATATTTGTGCTTGGTTTAAGGGTTTGGTTTTTTTTAAATTTCAATTTTTTTGGAAATTATTTTTATAGTGATTTATAATGAAATATTCATGCTTCATTTTATTTGAGTTGTAATTTGGTCATATGCTTCTGGAGGAGAAGACTGCCAGGCATGACTGAGCTGTTGGATCTTTCAGTGTTGGTCCATTTCTGTTTTACAGATTTAATTGACTCCAGATTCCCTCTGCATAGTGAATACAAACGTATTGTTTGCTTAAAGTCCTGGAATGCAAATCAGACATAGGTCCCTCTGAATCAATGGGATATCATTCCCAAGAATTTTAGGGCTGAACTAGTTGAACCTGTTGTGCTTCAGGGAATCAAAAGCAGTGTTAATCTCTTTCATATCAGAATTGCATAGAAAAATATTATCAGTCTCTCAGTTAAGCAGCAGCAGCAGCTCTTCAAGTTTTCACTCCAGTTTTACTTCCTTTGTAGTTACACAAAAATCCCCATTGGTGGGGTGGGGTAAAGCTCTGTGAGGACTGAGACTGAGTGAGATATTTTAGGTTTTTTCTGTTTCTCCCAAATTCTTCACAGAGACATTCTCCTTTATTGATTGGTTTTGGTTTCCTCATCCCAAGGAAACCAGGCTGGAGCCAGGAAGGTGTATCAGGCAATCCAGGCTTGCCAGTTTATCTGGCCCGTGGGAAGGCTCAGCAGTGGAGTGCGCTGAGTGCTGCCCTGAGCTGTCCTGGCACGGATGGCAGCGAGCTCAGGACCTGCCACACTGAGGACCCGTCACAGCTCCTGGCTGAGCTGGCAGACACAGGTCACTCACGGTGTGCAGGACTCCTGAATGCAAACTCACAGATGAGGTGTCTCATGTTGATCTGGAAATTAAAAAGGATTCACGTGTCAGCAGAAAGGTCCTATCCTGGCTTATTCCTTTCCACATGTCTGCAGAAACAAATTAACAATAGGCACTTAAATTCAGTGGGAATGAGAACAATCAAATTAACATCTTTGCTGGTGCCAAATACAGTTACAGATTCTCACTAGGCAAATTTCCCCAAAATTTGAAAAAATATGACAGTAATTTAGGGTAAGAATCAAGGCTGCACTAACTATACTCTGGTAGTAAAATCACTAAAGCCTCATTAAAATTATTATGTAAAATTTCTTGTCTGTTCATAACTACTTTCTTAAATAAGAGCACAAGCTTGTCATTTAGATGTTTACTGAAAGGAATTTCTTTAAAACGTATTATACAGCAAGGGCCTTAAATGGATTCCTCAGTCAGAGTAGCTCTGATAAGATACACTCTGTGTTTTGAGCAAAGGTGATGTAGTAAATAAAATGAGAATCTTAATTTTGGTGCTGTGGCAGTTGATAGGTTGCACCATGGTCTTTTTATTTCTATGTGCTTTAGGATCTAGCAATTTCCTGGAAGAATTAATTAGGACTAATGCTGCAGTTACTGTGTGTTGCAAGAGGATGAGAAGAGCTACTGCTGCCCGTTGCTCTCAGTTTCAGAAGGTTTCTGTAGGTTATTTGTGTAAAGCAGAAAAAGCTTCAGCTTCACATTTTAAATTCAATTGTGGCTGAGAGCAGGGAAGAGCTGGGATCAGGTAGTCACAGGAAAAAAGCCTTGGCTGGAAGAGCCAGGTCTTGGAGAATAATGCTTACTAGATCTCATGTCTGGGAGAGTGGGAAGGTGGAAGCAAAAGTGCTTCTCCAGCTGTAGGGTAACTTGTAGGGCTACAGAACTTCCAGGATAAAGTCAGTTTTCAGAGCAGTGCACTTCCCAGACTTACTGCCGTGTGTCCTGATGTAAAAGGAAAATTAAAGGATTAACTGGTGATGGGACTTCTTCCCCTCTCTAATTAATTAAATTACTTTTATTCCGGAATGAAATTCTGACTTCATCTCAGCATTTCTGCTGATTGGCCAATCTACACCTAGTTTGGACAATTGAATTTAAGCACATTTCTGTGAAATGAAATTTCAAGAAGTCTTCACATTCCTCTGAAGTTTGGCTCAGCTGTGGCTTCCTTTTCCCCTTTTGAAAGAGGAAAAGAGGCATAAAGATTTGAATGTTATTCAGGAATGTGTGCTTTGGGAAATAAAGGGTGCAATCTTTGCTCTAAAAAAACCCCAACTGCTTGAAATCGGTGAAATGAGAGAGGCAAAAACAAAACAAAAACAAAAACAAACCCCCCCCTCCCCCCCCCCCAAAAAAAAAAAAAAGGAATGTTGGGAAGATTCCAAATCCACAAACCCCACAGACATTCCACATCAGCAAATACCTTTTGTTTTTGATGATGTTCTAAATTATATATTAGAAGTAGACTTAGCTGTTTCTCCACATAAATCCAAATGATGGTTGCATGATAAAAAGTAAATATGTAAGTAGTGATGTTGTTGAGAGAGGGTGATAAAGATCTAATGCCAGGTAACCAAAGAGAAATATTGAAAATATGTAGATAATTGATGGTCTCACTCCTTAGTGCTACATTTCTGCTGTAGATGTGAGTAGGAGGATGCTGACTAACTCTCACACATAGTTCATAGAGGTTGTGATCCACCCAGACCCGTGTGTGTGCCTAACTTACACAAACACAAGTGGTGTTTACCTAGTAGGATTTTTCACGTTCTTGAGCTTACTGAGATGCTGTCATGTTAGAAGCAGCCGCTGTTTTCGCTCACAGGAGTGTCGAGGTGAGCAGCACTGGGCAGAAACCAGCTATGTGTGTACCCCCTAAAATTCAGTGAGGATAAGTCTCAGGTTCAAGACACAGTCCAAAGCATGCAGTTGTTTGAGTGCAGGTGCACATGTACATAGTGTTTGGCAATGAAATAGGAAAACACACTCTGTGTTTTGACAGATATTAGAGCATTCACATGATAAAAGTTCCAGTCCATTGCATAAAATTATCTGTGAAATGGGATCTCCTTCACTAACTTTCTTTCATTACGGAAAACTTTACATTAGCATCAAAGATCAAATCAATCCCATTTTGTTTATAATATACTTTATTTTGGCTTGTAGCTTAGTAGCTGTATTCTGCAGATAGTATTTATGATTAAAATGTTAACTGATAAAAGTTATTGTAGAAAAATTGATTGTAAGAATTTATTGGGGAGGGGGGTGTTGAGATTTTTTATTTTGAGAGGTAGAAAAAGAAAATTTAGTGTCTTTTGAATTCTTCAGTGAGAGCATACCAGAAGTTTCTGATAAAATAATTTAGAAATGGGTAGTAGAATTACTTTACTAAAAATATAGAAATGATATCTCTGTTACTTAGAATTAAAATAAGGAGAGGGTTGCCTGGGGACTTGAGAACTCATCCATCTCCTCTCTTATCTGGATCAACTATACCTATGTACTTCCTGACAGATGTTTATCTGACTCTTTACTAAAGATTTGCAGTAATGGAAATTCCATAGTGCTTGAAGCCAGGCAGTCTGTTCTGGTGCCTCTCTTACACCAGAAATGTTTTTTTCCAGCTCTCTTACCTGAATGTGCCTTACTGCAGTTCAAGGTCATTCCATAGGCAACAAGAAGAGATTATTTTATTTGTAGCAGCACTTACATATATTTATTACTTACATATATTTATTTAAAGATTATTATTTTCCTTCCAAGTTTTCTGTAAGTTAAACATTATTAATTCTTCACTTAACATTTATCCCAGGATTATACCGAAATCTAGAATCTGCAGTGTAGGGGATATAATTGCACTTACTGTGAGACTGATTTGGAGTACTTTAATTACAGCTCTTAATTATACCTGCTTATTCCAGCAGATAGCTGCAATGTCACCAGTGATTGTCATGCCAGAATGGGAAGAACAGAAACTGTGTAGAGTATCAAGGGCTTTTTGCCTTTTGGTTTGTGATTGTAGAATTTGGTAACGTGGCATTTCTGTACTACTCTGTAGCACTAGAGTAGTGCTCTAGTCTGGATATTGTATTGCTGTTATAAGATTTTTGTATAATATTGAAATGAAGCAGATAAACTGTAAATACAAACTCATATTAATTGTATCAATTATAGTATTTTGGGCAATTTTGTTATAGAAACAATGTGAGATAAAAGTTTTGGTTTTGGGTTTTTTTTAATTATAAGGAACGTGTTAGGAGGTTGAAGGGGGTTCAATTAAAAGATTGCAGCAAACATTAAGATTAATTTGTAATGCAATGGCAAGCAGTAGGCAGACTTTTCTAGCTCTTACTGATCTTGATTTAATTTCTTTTAGTAATGCTGCAATTTCAAAAGCTGGAAATTTTCTTCTTTTTTTTCTTTTTTCTTTTTTTTTTCTTCTTTCTTGTAAATGCAGAGTAAATTGCAACTTGAAGTATGTGTTTTGAATTATTTTGAATGCCTCAAATTTGCATTTGTGTTTGGCTGCTTGTTTGGTTTTATTTTCTTTTTGTTTTCATCTGGGAATAAAAGGAGAATGATCCTAAAAGATATATATTACTTTTTTTTTTCTTTTTTTCTTCAAATTTTTTTCCTTAAATTTTTTCCCCTGTTTCTTTCCCCTGAAGGCATAGGCCAATAGCAAACAGAAAGAATCTACTTTAACTTCTGGTCTATGCAAGCTTCTGAAAACCTCATGAGCTTCACAGCTGTGGTACTCATCTGCCTTTTATCTAATTCACTGTCATTCTGTGGTATCTCAGCGACCACAGCTGTTAGCAAACATGTTTTTCTCTTTCCTGTGGGGTGGCAGGCTCTTCACATGGAGACCTGGACGCAGGTCATTCTCACAGCGACAGGAGCCTGGGGATCAGGAGCTGAGGGTGGGAGTGGGGCCCAACATCCCGATCTCTGTGCAGGTATCGGATGTTGGGGATCACGGAGAGAGGAACCCATTGATCTGAGAGCTGTTAAGTGCCTGCTTGGCCGTGTTCTTGAGATGCAGGAAGCCTATTGATCTCTGAACTCAGTAGGTCAGCAATCCATTATTGTAGGTCAGAGGGACAGCCTTCCTTTTACATTTGTGATGCTTTTAGCCAATGCGTTGGGATGTTTTTTCACAGTGAATTTTTAAATGATTCCAAAGAATCATCTCTTTTAAGTCTTTCCTGTTTGTGGCCATTGTTCCTTGCTATTTATGTTGGTAGATCATATATAGAGAGACTTAGATGGTATAGATATGAACATATGTAGTAACCCAAATTATGATTTCATCTCCAGTAAAGTGAAGATTATTGCAAAAATTATTCCAAAAATTGCTAAATTAATAATAAATTTATTTTTCAAAATATTAAATTAAAGGTGGACCATTAATTATTAATTAAATGTGGACCAATAGTATTCAGCTAACATAGATTAAAAAAAAGTGTTTTCATATTCTTAGAGAATATGAAAGAAACTTGAGAACTAAATATATGTATCCCCAAAAGAGATTTTAGGGTTGCTTTGCTTTGGGGTGTTGGGTGGGGGAGGAGGATAGAATGTTCTCTAGATCTTGCTGTAATTGATTTCTCATGTAGAAGAGTGGGGGTTTTTTTCATATATGTATATATTTTCATTGTTGTATCTATATCTATATCTCTATCTATCGATCTATCTATCTATCTATAAAATTCTGATGCAACTGTGTTTATATAATTAAGCTTAGACTTGACTAGCATAAATAAGAAGGAGCCTGTAGATAAATACAAGTGTAAAAGAATGTGTTGATCCAAACACCAGCAGAGCTGCTGCCTAGTTCTGCATTTTAAATATGTAAGATAAATAAAAAAGCTAACATGATTGTGAAACATTTAAATTGAGTTACATGGCAAAAATAATTCCTTCTTTGAAAACAAGAACATTGCTAGCAGAAATTCAAGTTGCCATTATTAAATTAATGCAATTTCAAGAATGTAATTAAAAATTCAAGTTTCAGTCATTGAATTAATGCAATTTTAGCAAACTAATTAAAGTTAAAGCAGAAAATTACTGTTTTGGCATTGTATCAAGCTATAGTTTTAGGTGGTATAATCCTAAACATATGAATAACAAGCAGATACTTAAATGAAGCATGTGCCAATAAATTAGGAGACTTTCACAAGTAGAATTTTTTATGGTGACTAATTAAAAAAAACCCCATAGAATACAGTCAAGAAAATGTAACCGTGGAAGTTAAACCATCAACAAAAGCCCTCAGTATTGTAATGCATATAGAATTTACTGGTGCCATCTACTGTTGGCAAAATAGAGATGACAGAAAGATGTTATAAGACTGGTGAAAATGAGCATAAAGAAAGAGAGATCAAATAATTCCACTCCTGAATGTCAAACTGAAGGAAAACATGACAGAAATGTCAGATTAGTTTTTTCATGTTTCTCAGTTCTTACCGAGGAAAAAAAAAAGAAATAGAAATAAGTGAGACTGTATTTGAAGATGTCACACTTTTAAAATCCCTCAAACTCCAAGATTGTTCACTGAGGAAAGGCAGAACTGGACATGTGCAGTTCTCATTGTGGGATTGGAGTTTGTCTTGGTAGCTTTACCCTGTTTTGCTTTAGGTTTTAAATGTAATGGAGTCAGTTCTTCAGCTTATACAAACAGGTGTTGTTTAACTAATGTTAGTGTTGAAATGCCATACTAAAACGTGACTGTGAAGAATGCTCTTTCTGCTCCACCCTTTTCCTGCTTGTCAGGAACAAATTTCCTTCTTTGGATTCTAAGGAAGTAGATAAATGTTGGAGTAGTTTGAGAAGTTTCAGCAAAAATAGCACAGAGATCAAAAGGATAACTGCAATAGAAATAATTCAAGCTTTTCATAATAAAAACAACAGTAAAGGACAAGTCTCTCAACATAAGAAAGCATCTTAGGAATGTAAGAAATTCACTGCTTGTGCTTTCCAAGTGAGCTTGAAGCTGTGACAGAGGCAAGCACAAGATGTCTGCTTGCGTGCAGAGAACTTTGAGTGCTCTCCTGCTGCAGATTTAATGTCTCTCATTATGGGCTGGGCTGGGCTGGGTGCTTTTTTACCTTTTAAAACTTAACACTGTTTTCATTGCAATTACCATCAAAGGCCTTGATTACTTTAGCCCAGGTAGAGTTTCACCCACAAGTGACCTAGAAATAGGAAACTTGTCCATCTCCTTGACAGAGCCATGCTCTGGATTGTAAGCTGCTGTTCCCTTCTGGTGTACTTACCGAGGATGTGAGATGACTCTTAATGTGACTAAGAATTCATTAAAAGTTCAAGGTCAAGTAGGGGACCATTCTGTCACTGGCCAGATTGAAATATTATTTTAGAGGTCAAATATTTTTCCTTCGTGTTGCTAGGAACTTGCCTGTAAAACTCAGCAGGACTTTAAACACTACTGATGAAACAGAAATACCACAGAGAAACACAGAAAACACATTGGATCTTTTTTAGGAAAACTTTAAAAACTTCATTTTATTTCAGGTGGGAAAAAAACCGGCAAAAATCTAAAACATAAACTTGCGCTCTCTCATTGTTCATACATGATTTAAATTCAGAACAGCTGTCCAGCAAAGCAGGATCCCAAGTGTGAACTGTTGCTCAGGCTCCTTTGGAGATTGTGGGTGAGAATGGAGCAGCTCTGATTGCTTATCTGGAAATCTGTGTCTGGAGCTAAGAACTGCTGCGCGTTTCCTGTTCGCTGGCTCCTGGGCCTGAGGGAGGATTTGAAATGCTCCAAATGGACAGAAGGCATTTGCAGTGAACATGGTTAGAAATGGTGCAGGTGATCTGCAGGTACCAGTGTCCTTCACTGGTTGTAGAAAGTGAATGGTAAGAACTTCCCACATAAAGGGATTCAAGGCAGTGTTTCAGCTCCAGAGCTGTGCCCTTCCTCCTCAGGGTGAGGAGCATCATTCTCCTGTTTCTCCAGCTGTCTACTGAAGATGGCTGTGGTACAGCCTAGGGAATAAGGTCAGGGCATTTGGTTTAGGACAGAGACACCTGTCCTGATGTCCCCAGACTGCTTGTGCAGTTCATCTTATGCAGCCATTTGGTTGCCAGTGCTGCCACTTCCCTGGACAGGGAGGAAGCCCCTGCAGTGCCACTGCCATCGGACCACGTCCAGCTGGTCTGGTGGTGTCTCATTGCCCAGTGTCAAGGTTGGTGACACAGCAAGCTGTGCTTGCCTGCCAGAAGCAGCTTGGGTCTGTGCAGATGTTGGTATAATTGCAATAATACCTTCACAGTTGTCTCAGTTTTAATGTACGCAGTGCTGAGTTGATGCTCTCCTGCCTGAAATGCCAGACAGAGGGGTTTGCCCACTTCCTTGTGGTGGCACTAGATGCATCACTGGAGGAGAGGATGGAGGGGATTTAGGCTGAAGGATTCCTGCACATAGGGAGAGAAAGAAATTGGAGGCTTGATGTGAAGGACTGGATTATAGCAATGCCACTGAACTCCTATATTGTTTTAATCAATGTTTTTCAGTGTGAATTTTCACAGAAAATAGAAGCTGGGATTGCAGTAACAGCCATGCTGAGCACTCAGAATTGACAGAGAAGTTGAATGCTTTGGATTGTAAGATGTAGAGTTCTAAAAAATAACAGATTGTATTCCTTGCCAACTGGGCACAAAATCACTAAATATGTGCTCTTTTTTTTCTGTCTTGAGTTCTTAATCTGAAAATTTCAGATAATATAATTATTTTCCTAGAAGGAGTCTGATGAAAATGAACTAATATTTCTGATGTTTGAGATCATATCAAGGAATACTAGAAAAATCCCACTAGCAAATTAATCACTTCTGTGTGCAGAGCATGTTTGAATGGGACATGGTAGACTAAAGCATATGGTCACACAGTGAACACTGAAGAGAAAGATTTTAAGTATCTGTTCACTGAATGAACTTTGCCATCCATCTTTTACATTAAAATGGACAAAGGTCTTGCAGAAGAGTTTGAATAAGGTCATGCAGATAAGAATGACATCATATTGCAGACACATGGAAAACTATCCCTTAAGTATGGCTTTCTGTAAGGTTTTTGAATATTTCTTAAGATATAGCTGAAGTTGCTGTAAACAACTTTTTTAAAAAAAATATATTCTAACCTTTTGCTTTTACAGCCCTTGCCCATTTAGTTTGTCTATGCTGTGTTGCAGCTGCTTTGCAAACACTGTTAAACTTGTCTGTTAAATTGCTGATTCAAGAGTGAATCAATATATATCAATGTATATAGACTGAAACTGCATCTTAAAATGATTCAAGGCAAACCTAGGGAAAAAAATAAATCTTACACTGAATCTGTTTTCTTTGCCCAGATAATTGATGATCAGATATATTTTAAGTCTGTGCCAGAAGTACAAATCACCGCATAGATGTCTCTCTACTGTGAAATTGCTCAGCCCATCCAAGGTCTCCACTACTTAAAATATTGAGTATTAAATATATTTTCACCTGAAAATCTGAATAACAGCATTGTACCTTCTTGCTACTTTTCAAGGTTTTTCCACAGTTTTGATTAACTCCCATCCAGGACTTAGGTAATGCAGATAAAACAGGTGGATTAATCTGCTTTTTGCTGTGCATGCTTTAGTATATGTTTTAGTATATGCTGCAACAAAAGCTTTTCTGTGCTGTATGTGTATGGTTTTTGTTTGAACATTGCTAGCATTAGCTATTGTTCAATTTTTGTTAGTGTTGGATTAATGCTGCAGCACTGCTGTAAAGTTGTGCTGGTGCAAAGGCACAGCACTGATCTGTGTGTATGGGTAGGGACCAGCTTCCTCTTTGGTGGCTTTTTGATGTGTATGTGTTTATTTGTATTTTGTGGGGGGTGGGGGGAAGAGGTTTATTTGATGATGATTTTTTTTTTTTTTTCTGTTCTGGGGTGAGTTTTATGTAGTTTTATTTTGATTATGTGTGTTGATGCTTTAGGATTAGCCAATTTATTGTCTGCTGCAGAAGTACTTGTTTGTCCTTGGGGAGATGAGAGGTATTTTCAGAAGAGTGTTGTACACACTCTGAATAAATGATTTGTGCCAGTATCTTCCCTTCGAAGTAGATGGCTCCCAGCCCTGATGGGAGTGAGCAGTGATTTCTTCTGTGCGACTCAATGATTTGATAGCATCTCTAAACCTGGATGGGTCAGGGGGAGAAGTCCATGTGAAGGTTAAAATTTGGCATGAATCCAGATTAAAGTCTTCAGCAGATTAAATACCCTTAAATGAGCAGGGGCACTGCAGGTGCACTGCTCTAATAACACTGCTTTGTTTATGGCAAAGTTCAGGTTTATCCTTTTTCAAAAAACATTTTGAATTTTTTAGTGGTTTAGTATTTAATCACTCCTTGTTGGTAATGGAAAGTCTTAGATGTAATACATTACCAGACTTTCCTTTTGAGATGTTTCCATACAAACTTCATAATGATGTTTGAGCCAGATGGGTAGGATTGGAAACTTAAATAATTTTTACCCTAATTATGTTAGAGGTACTTTGCCAACAGGTATAGTAACCAAGCACATAACAGTAATGTATAGGGTTTTTTTCAGTTTGTGCATCTAAATTATAGGGTTTTTATATTGTCAAACTGGTAGAAATCTATTTTAGATCCAGCTCAGCTAAATATCAATAACGTAAATTTACATCCCTTCCCTTCCTGTCTGGAGAAGCTTCCTTAGCTGTTCTGGTGGCTGCATCAGGCTGCACATTTAAACAGCAATAATTTTTCAAGTGTGAGAAACTCTGGAAACTGTCAATTTTAAGTTATTATAGTAGATAGCATATTGAAAACTCTGAAATTGAGATAGCAGCAGCCACAGTCAGTACATGTGGGGTTTTTTCAATGTAGCTTTCTCAAATGATTTCTATTCTGGTCTAACTTGAGTGGGAAAAAAAAAAAAATCTAGGTTTCATTTTAGCGGATTCAGTATGTTTTTTTTTTAAGGCTTTGGATTTAAGTTTGCGATCCCACTAGAAGATAAACTTGATAACATTTCTGGTTTTCTGGTTCAGGGAGTTGGTTGCAGAATGCTTCCTTGCTTTTTTTTAAGCAATTTTTCCTTCTCAATCAATAGAAATTTCTTCTGGTGGGGTGGGGGAGGAAAGATCAATTTAAGCTTTGCAATATGTTGTTGCTGTTGTTGTTTTTAGTTCAAAGCAAAGTAATTTTAGATGTGATACCCAGACTCCTGGTGAATGAGCTGTTCCTTGCAGTGGCCACTTTCTGGTGACTTGGCTGTCAGTGTATTTTCCAACAGCAAGGTGACACTGCCATGAAGAGATGTCAGATTTGGCAATAATTAGCATCACTAGAGGCTTAGCAAAAAGCTCAAGGTCGAATTGTTTCCTTGCACTATTTCTTTTTTCCTCTTCTAGAGATGTGATCCTTGCAGAAAGGGGTTGAGGCATTCCTGGGGTTAAATAGGGAAGGATAGACTTTTGCACTTTCCTAGATAATTAGAGGCCTTTAGTCTCTGAAGTTCTCATTCTGCAGCTTTCATGAGCATTGATTTTTAACTGGAAAAAATTGGAGATGGAAGAGAGAGAGAGAAAGCAGAGGAGGCTGCAGGAAACTTAATTTATGAGAACTTAAGCTAAAATCTCAAACATATGCAAGGAGAAAATGTCCTTAGTGGACTTGGTGTATTTTAAGTGTTTGTTTTCCTCAGAAGATCAGCCTGCCACTGGGTTGTTTTAGCAGTGTCCAGTCAGCAGAGTCCCAGCCATGAAACAGCAGTGACCTTGCCAGTGCAGAGATATTTCTTTAGCAGTGTTTAAGCACTTCAGATCCTTCTCTCTCTGTGGTCGTGCTCAGGTTAGTGATTTTATATTATTTTTTTTTTCTTTTGAGAGCTTAATGTTGCATTTTTAAAAGGGAAAATGTAAATTAAGAAAGTAGATTGAAGAGATATATTTTGGACTTCTCAATTTGAAATATTGCTTTAAATACAAAGACTTAAATTAAGCATATTCATCTTTTCTCAGAGTCAAGGTTTCCTCACTCTTCACTGCCAGAGTAATTGTGGAGTTGTTCCCACCATTGCTGTCTGCATGGTGTGTAAAGGAAGAAGGTGATATTGCCAGTAATTATGTTGGCCTGGAAAATTATTGATTCAAATGTTAATTTTTAAAAGCTTTAGGATAAAGAACTGAATAAGACCTATTATTCTATGATATTAACTACACTCTTAAAAACCATGTGTTTCTGGAGTCCTCTTGGTAAAGGGTCTTGGCAGTTTCTGCCTTGCTCCTGAGTTCTCATGAGTGATCTGTTTACAACATACAAGGTTAATTATTTTAAAGTATTGATGAAAAATTATCAGCCACTTTTTTTTTCTTTTTTTTTTCAGAGTAGATACTGCAATAAAACAGTAAAATACTTTAAAAAACATGGTGTTGCTTATTGATGATATGACCAAAGGAAAGGCCAAATAATCAATTAGAACATTTTATGACATATAACTCTTAAATTTAGCTCTTGGTTTGGAGCATTCTTACTTATTGGCAAACAAGCATTTGGAAATAGATCAGACCACTGCTCCCTGCTCTTTTTGACTGTTGTTCTTTTTGAAGCTGTTTCCAATTCTTTTTCGAAAGAAAAGAGAAATCGGATGGGGTCCGTTTTATATGTGGACTGGTACTTCTGGGCTCCCACGTTCAAACAGGATGATCTGCGAGTGTGGATTATTTACACATGCTCACAGTTTAGTTTATAGAAAAACTGCAGCATTCCCATTGCCAGGGATTCCTGGGCTCTGTGGCCAGGGAGCTGTGGGTGGGGGACAGGATCAGACACAGAGAGGGGCAGCAGTCAGATCCAGCCAAAAGTGGATGGGCAAGGCAGAGGGGACAGGGATGGGCCAGGACAGAGGTGTCTGGTTTGGTGGGGTGAG
Organism: Regulus satrapa; assembly: GCA_013396955.1. Classification (NCBI taxonomy): domain Eukaryota; kingdom Metazoa; phylum Chordata; class Aves; order Passeriformes; family Regulidae; genus Regulus; species Regulus satrapa. The sequence continues at coordinate 118,453 of VWZN01012762.1, read as the reverse complement.
ATTTGCAGGCTGACATCTTAATTCCTGCCATTGATACATACAGTGTAACACAATGGACAGTATTAACTCTGACAACCTCAGAGCCATTACCTGACATGATGGGCCACAAAACCTCAGGTTGAGTTTTAGGAACTGAGGCCAACTCCATGCAACACTATTTTACCTATTATGGACATCATTGACAGTAAATGCACCCACTGGCTCACAAATGTGCCATCCTGTAACTGCTTCATTTCTCTGAGAGAAATGAGGGATGTCACAGAGAAGGACAGGCTTTCCAGGACACCTGAGTGAGAGATACACTACAGTATCCCTTCAGTAGCTTGGGCAGTGACTGTGCTGAATGTGGACTGGAGGTTTCTGTTTTGCTGCTCAAGAGAGCACCGTTGGGTTCCAGCTGTGAAAGAAAAGGCATATGTGCTCTAGTTTTCTCAGAAGAGATGAGTGCTAAGTTCTCTTCACTTAAATTTATGTTGAAAGTTGAAGAATGTGTACAGTGCCTTTTCAGGCTTGAATGCTTATTTCACAAGGTTTATTACAAGCTTTTTATAATCTCTGCTAGCTTTTTAAACTCTGTATTTGTCTAAACAGCATCATTTTATTCTCTGTACATCATTGATTTCTAAATACAGGAACATTTGACTAAAACAACAGGGGGCGAAAAACCCTTATTTAGTCATTTATAATTTGTACATTCCTATTTTGAGCTCCAAAGTGTCTTCTAAAACCAAAGATATGGAATTAATGTAAGTGTTCTGTATTGTCTTACTGAGCTCTGTGATTCATGTAGAGTCTCAGAGATCTTGCTTTAAGAAAACCTGGGGTTAGTCTCTTCCTTAATGCTACTGTGCTTGAGTAGACTTGTATCTTGTCCAGCAGTTCTTGCACAGAGCAGGCCATCAGACACAGTCTGTGCTTCTTCCTGTGCGACAGGAAAACAAAGCAACAGGCCTGAAAGTTGACTGGACCGCAAGGCAGAAACTGCCTGGAAGAATTTGATCTGAAATGAAGATCTGTGCTCTGAAGAGCAGTGGCATCTGAGTGTGCTTGATGGAATCTGCTTTATGTCTCTTGGGTGTCTAGCAAAAAAACCAGTCCCTAAGTTACATTATTGTGCAAAATATAAAATAAGAGTAGCGACAATAAATTGGATAGATTAAAAGTGGGGTTTTTATATTTTTAAGCATCTGTCAATGTTACAATATTAGAACTATTAAACAAGATTTTTTATTTTTATAGTTCGAAGTGTATTAGTATTAAAATACACTTTTTCATTACTTTGAGTTGCAAAGAGAGTAACACTGTTATACTGTTATTGAAATCCTTCTCATCACTGGAGAGATGTTCCTCCATGGACACTTCATGCAGTGTTCTCCAAATTATTCTAAATATAACACTGCAATGTTTATTTATTTATTCCTTTATATCATTTCAGTCCACTGGAATTTGTGGCCCCACCTGTGTAATAGTAAAGTTTGGCTATTGATTTATTGCTCAGTACCTCCTTGCTGGCACGCTGAACTCATGGGCATGATTCCCTTTTGAATCCCACTGGGAACAGAGTTCAAGGATTGCATTATTTGCCTAAAATATCCTAATTACAGAGTGGTCATCGATCACAGGTTTGGCGTGTGCAATTCCTCCTACTGGTAGCTTTTACAGGGTCTGTCCTGCAGGCTGTGAATGGATTTGGTCTTGTACTTGTTCTGAGATCTTTCAATTAATTTCCCTGTCCTCACAGGAAACCATATTAGTTTATAAAACCCCAAGATCCTTTCCAACCGAAAAAATTCTAGGATTCTTTGAAGCGATTAGATTTGAAGAGATTTAAGCAGGGAAAACATATTCACCTGCCTGCTCTACTCAGTCTGCTTTTTGTTCAAGGACATTTTGCCTCTACAGAATACCTGTCAACCCTCAGGACAGGGATGTTTTTGTCTCACTGAGACCCTGATCTGCTTTATTGCTTTGGGCAGATGCATGCAAAAGCTGTGTAACATGGCCACTGTGGGAGCGATGGGCAGGTAGTAGGGTTTTTTTGGTTTTTTGTTTGTTTGTTCGTTTTTTATTTGTTTTTGTTTTCCAGAGGAGTGTATCATTTGCAGAAGGATTAACAGTCTTTGATTCTGGTGTTAGGATGAGCATTTCCAGAATGGCAGTGGATGGATCTTAGTTTGTGCACAAAACTCATTTCTGGTTTTTCATCACTGTGGTTTGTCATCCTCATTGTTGTAACACATGGCAGTTCTTTGAAAGAGAGAAGTTACTTGTTCTAAGCTTAGAAAAAGTAATTTGTTATTCTAATTTTATTTTTATGAGCTGGTAGATAAAATTGAATCACCCTTTTTACCTATTTCTGTTTTGGCTCTGAAAATCTGATATGTACAAGATGTCTTTAAAAAAAATAGCGTATCAATATAATTCTGATAGGTAGTAGTGTGCTGTTCCTGTCTTTCACCTCACAGAGGCAGGATCCAAAATGACAGAGCATTTTATGATGCTCCAAAAATCCTCATAGAGGTGTTCTGTGCATTGGCTTCACATATTAGCTGGTGGGGGACTTAGGTGTTTTCCTTGTGTTTTTTTCAAGTTACTTTTCTTTGTGCATATTTGCCAAGAGCACTCTCATGACAGGAATATGTGCATATTAATTTATTAAGGGTTAAACTCCTGCAGATCAGGAGTTCCCTCAGCTGCAAACTATTTTGAAATGCAGAATATGCTAAGCAAATACACTTCTTTCACATTGTTTCTATATCTAGTTTTGGTGTCGGTTGGAGGCAGAAAGTGGATCTTTATAAGAATGTTTGTACTGAGCCAGATCCTCTTTTATGTAGTGTTGTCATGATATTCAGGATGGAGCTGTACGATAGGCAAAATCTCAACTCCGAATATGTTAACCAAGTTTTCTATAAAGTCATTCCACGATGATGCAGATATTCTGTCCTATGATATTTGAATTCATTAAAGATGAATAGTACAGCTTTTGTCAAACATTAGAGAGTGTTAGTGAATATAAAAGCAGGGGACCTTTTGGCCTCAGAGTCACTGGAGAGGTAATTACTGTAATTGTGCTACACTGTTTCTTTTCATCACAGCTTGATGCATATACTGTGGATTTTGCTTAATATTTGTATAAAACCTGTAATCTTAAATAACACGTGCTGTTCTTTGGTGCATGAAGGTCTACAGCCTGTTTAAAAGGAAAAAATTATGTACTTCATGGTTGGAGAGATGCAGTGTGAGCAGTGACAGCAGACAGAAAGATGGATCGGAGCTACCAATCATTACCTTTAGAGGAGTGTTGATTAAAGCTCTCTGAGCTTTGTAAAAACCCAATGGGTCAGCTTCAAAAGTTCTAACACTTTGGCTAATCATTTAGATTAGTAATCCAATTCTAGGTCTTCCTTTTTCCTTCATTTTCTGCCTGGATGCTGACAGCACTGTTTTCAAATGGAGGAGAGAGAGCCAGGAGAAAAAGCAGATAGCTACTTCAGTAGCTTTTCATAGCACACAGAGTAGCTTTGGGCCAGGAGAGAAAGAACATGATTTGGTAACCGTTGGCCCAAGTGTGAAAACTTCAGGTGTGAAAGGTGCCTGCCTGCTTCCTTTCCCTTAAGAGACTCACTCTGCCAGTCAGTCTGCCACCTGTGTCCTCTCAGCTGTGCTGGAAGTCATTTGTCTGTCTGAAGAGCTCAGCTTTCTGTACTCAGGCTTGAGCATGCAGTCAGAGCTTAGTGCTGCCTTTCTTTTCCAGGGCAGCCTTCTCAGGAGATCAGTCCTGGTATCCCAGTCCTTCAGGGGCAAAGCTGATCACAGGGTTTGGGTTTTGATTTTATATCATGTCCTGACCTTCAAATGCTTCAAGAGTTGTTTGAAGAAAAATGAATTGCTAGAAATGTCTGCATTCAATTTTGCTCATCTTTCCACCAGAGAACCGTAAGAACAGATTTCCCACAGTATATAAACAGGTAGTCTAAAAGATAATCTGTTGGCACCATTTTTCTTATATTTTGCAATCCACTAGGGAGGGCTGATTTTTTGGCCTTCAGTTCCCCTTCTGCACTCCCAATGAATGACAGAGAAGAAAGAATAAGGCACAGGTCTAAGCTGATTTGCCAAGATTTTTTTGGATTATGTTGGTTGTTTTTCTCCTTTCTACAGGAAATACAGCTCCTATCTGAACTGGGAGATTAAGTGGAAACATTTGTATATAAGTAGTAGTAGAATTTCAAGGCCTGTGAATGTATTCTTAAAAGGATTGTGAGTATAGCTGCCCCAGAAAAGCAATAGCCACTCCCATGTTTAATGCTGCTTGGGAAGCTGGAACTGAAGGAAGAAGTCTTTATTCCACTCGTGGAAATCCAAACCAGTACCTGGGTGTTTTCAGAAAGTAAAGGTACCACTGTTAGTTTCTGTGCCCTTATGTCCACAGCTGCAGATGACAATGTTTTATTCCTGCTGCAGATGACAATGTTTTATTCCTGCTTCTTTCTTCCCGTGACTAAAGGGAAAAAACCTAATACAGAGAAGGAAGTGCCCTCTTGCTAACAACACATTTACCAGACTACTGTCCTGCCTGCTTCAACCCCCAGAGACAAAATCTTCCCTGTATTTTGTGAGGCTATGTAATTTATCATTCCTAGTAATGGTCTGATGTACATGGCTGTCTGAAGAGGGTTTTTCCCTTGGAATTTTATTTTTTATTAAAGTTTTTTTAAACTTTTCCAGACTGCAAGTAAAAGATGTAACTTCAGCTTCCATGTCTGCATGTTAAAAAATCTTCAGAACCAAAATTTTGTTTCTTAATACCAAGGTAGATAAAAGCCTGAAAGGTCATGAAACACTGTCACTTGATTTCACCAGTGATCTAACTGTTGTTCAGTGTATAATTTCTTCTCTTTTTAAATTTAAAAAAAAACCAAAACACTTTAATAGGGATGATATACAGTTGTGTCAGCATGTTTCACACAGTTCTCTGCATCCCCTCTTCCGCAGGTTTATATGTGAAAGTGATACATGGACACTGAAATTAGATGCCTTGGAAAATCCCAGCTCTCAGTGCCAGAGCAGAAAATTGTGCTGAAAGCGTGAGACTAACCAGAATCCATTACAGTTTTTGGAGCTTTTTTGGAATTTATTTTTTTCTTTTCTGTCAGAATCCACAGAAAGGACTAAGGTTGAGTGACAAGTTTGACATGGCCCCCAAAGGAAAACAAGAGGGAGTATCACTTTGCAAGAGGTTTCTGGATTAACTGCAGATCATAGAGCAAGCTGTATGGCTGCTAACCCTTCCTGGACTCAGTCTTTGCAATTAACAAGGAGCTTTTAGTCAGGGAAATGACAGCCAGTTATAGCTTCAGACAAAAGGAGAAAAATAGGCATTTTTCAGTGGGGGCAACTACTGTAGCTGTACAAGAACCTTGCTGCAAAGTTGTCTGTGGAGTAGAAACCATGAAACATTAATGTTGGATCCTAATGGTGTAGGATCTTCGAGCATCTTTGGATAAAGCCATGAGAAACAATTAATAGATTCTTTCTATAAATACCCCCAAAGCAGGTGCTGTTGTTAGATCCCTACTCACTGTCCTCACGCACTCAGTACACAGGGGATTTTATTAATTTAGGGCATTGGCTTTTATTTGCTAAACATAAATATAAATAATAAATCTAAATATGTTTCACTTTATCTTTAAAAATATTTCTAAATATTGAAAAGTCTCCTGGGTTACAGAAATATTTAAGTTAATGTTTAGAAAAATAGAAGATGGAAATGCTTTCTACTGATCATTCCCCCCAGAGATAGCAAAAATCCTATATGCTTTTTTGTGCAGTATCATAATTTGTGATTAAAAATGGACCTGATGTAGTAAGTGCTATACAAGGAATCCTGAATGGAATATGCAGCTTCATTTAATAGAAACTGATTTTGGAAGGATGTTGGCTGATCTTGAAAAGATTGTCAATAAAGACATGTCTGTGTCAGCAAAAAAACTCCTATAGCTTCTAGGGAAATCATCTGGGAACCATGATTTCATTTGCAAGTGTGCTTCAGTGACTTGGTGTTCATGTTAATTCTCTCCAGTAATTTCTCCGTGCATCATGTCACTCTACAGACAAAAGTCAAGATTCTAAATTTCATTAATTTATAAGAGATTCACCTGTTTAGCTGGTGAATGATCCTTAACCTTATGCTATCAGGAAGTGAAGTGGTTTGGAGACTGCATAGCTAATTGAGAAGTTATAATAACCCCTGAATGTCAAAGGACCATTGTCATCTCTCATGAATAACTGGTTTGTTCCTGCTAGGACAGCCAGTATGTGTGGCAGGCTTTGTGTAAAGAAATTGGAAGATATATAATAGTACCTTGCAGATGAAAAAAAACAGCATATTTTATGGACTAGGTAGCAATACCAAGGAGAAAACTTGCCCCAAGGTTTACAGGGTCAATAGCATGTAGAAAAACCTGTCCCTAGAATATCCTTGTTCATTGTGTATATATTTATTTATTTATTTATTTATTCCCCC
>VWZN01012762.1:39129-111906 GCA_013396955.1 Regulus satrapa | reverse complement strand
TATTTTTTAATTTCCCCCCCCCCCCCATTCTTTCCCTCTCTCTGTTTTTGGGTTTGGTTTTTTTTTCTTTAACTTGATACTAGCTATGAAACACCTTGTAGTCTCTTCAAGCGTCAGAACTCGTCTGAACAGGTGATAGATGATGTTTCGCAGATTGGAAAGGTTGCTGCTGTATATCTTCACAGACCTCTTTAGAGCCAGATAAAATACACAAAGGAAGCAACAGAAGAAATATTCGTGCCAAGAAGGCCTGGTAATGCTGATTAGGATAAGAGGAGGATTATAAACTAATTTCTTTCTTCATTTGGACATTACAAGTTATCAAACTCAGCTCTGAGGTCGTAGCAACTCAAATAGATACCAGCATGAGAAAGTGGTCACTTTCCTGAATTTCATAACAAAGACAGAAAACCTAACTAATTCTCCTGTTGAAGTCAAAGCATGACTGTGAATTTATTGTCTCTAGTATCTTAGTACTTACATGTTTTCGTTCCACTGCTGCCTTTCATGCATTTTTCTTACATTCATTAAAATGATCATTTTAAGTAGGTCTATTTTAGCCTATTAAGGGACGAGAATCTGTCTAAAAGGTTAATATATCCTGGTGGAAGCCATTCTGGCAGTGTTAGCTATGTGAATATACAGATGAAGCAAACATTCTCTTTGGTCCTAAACTAAAGCATTGATTATTTTGGTCATTTGTTGAATTGGAAGTCTTCTTGGATGAGACCCAGAATTATACTTGTATTTTGGCAAAGTGCCCCTAATAACCATAAGAAAAATTTTCCTTAGTAAATGTGAGAAATATTTATTTTTCTTTACAAGTATAAGCATTAAGAACTTTAGTACTGTTACTGTTACAATGGAGGTGAGGAAATTGTATGTCCTCCAGTGAGATCTGCTTGTTAAAATGTCATGGTGTACTGAAAACATTAATATGGGTTTTTGGCAAGTAATTTATGATGGTCACTTAGTGGCAGATTTGTGCAGGTGTCTTTTTCAGTGGTCAGAATTAAATAAAAATAGTTTATTCTTAATTCTGAGCTCTCCATATTTTAAGAGTAATTACATTTCATACACTGGAGTTGATAATGCAGCAAAAATCCTCTTTTGATAATTCTCATAGAATCATTACAATAAAGAATAGGGAAATTTCCCTCTTCTTCTTCCTCTGCTTTTCCCTTTCCTTTTCCTTCTCTGATCCAGCAAGATGCATTTGCTTGGTCATCACAGAGAATATTTTCCAGGTTTAAAAATGTAATTTTCTATCAGAAGTTTTTCATTACATTGAATTGGAGACCTGCCGTGCCTGTGATCTGTGATAAGAGACACTAAGGAAAAACACCAGGTAGGCATAACTCCTCTGTAATTGAGGAAAGCAGAGTGAAATAATGGTTATAAAGGTAGTACCAGCAGATTAATTTCCAGGGGTGCTTATTATCATCAGAAGAATGTGACAGTTATTGTTATGATGGAAAGCTGCCATCCATTTTAATAGATGTGCACACATTATTAAAGAGCATAGGAAGAAAAGCAAGTAGCTTACAGTTGGAGTAGGGTAGATGTCTTAATCTGTTATTTTGTGAAGCTTTGAGTGCTGACAAAGATTTTCAAACAGAAAAAGTGTAGCAGTGTGGATTTGCCAACACTATTTGCACGAGGAAAAAAAAAAGAAAAAGAAAAAGTTCTCTCAGATAAAAAGGCTTCAGAGGTTTTCTGATAATTTGGCCCTCTTTTGGTGCTAAAATGTTAATGAGAATTAGTGGCTCATTTCCATTCACCTCCCCAAGGGAAATGAGACTTTTGCACTTAGAGGGTCTCCCAATATAGGTAGTGGGATGCAGGTGATAGTTTCAAAATCAATTATCCAATTTAAGCTGGGTTGGATAGAGAAATGAAATTCCAGTGATTATGGTACTGAAGGCTTTGGAAAAGGGAGAGTCAGATGTAATTCAGTTTGAGCACAGAAATATTAGACACTGGAGAATTCACATGGGAAAGAGCTGGTGGAGAGGGCCCATGCTTGATTACCAATACTTTCCTTATTCTGCTTCTTGTAAATAAAAGGTTGTCAAATGGAGATCAGAACAACCTTATCAGCCTCTGGTTTTTTCCTGTGTCTGATCTAGTTCTAGGATTCACACTGGCACAAGGAGCCAGTAGTAGAGCTGTGTGCAGCATCATGTTCTGCTTAGCTTCTTTCAGAAGATAAGTTTTTTTCTAACATTGCTTCAGATATTTGTAAATATCACTCCTATTGTTTGTAGATTTTTTGAGGAAAAAAATAGAAGCTCATTTTTCAAAATGCATATTTGACTTAAGGCTCATGTTACAAAGTCAAGCTAAGAAACACATTTGCGTTTATATTGTCCCTGAAAGTTTTTTAGAAGGGGTGTCCTTTTTAAAGGACCATGGGAGTCTTGTTCCAGCCTCAGAGTAGTTTGATTCCACAGTATGCACTGCCTCATCTTCCATGTTTTTGAGGTTCTGCAGCAGGGAAGGCAGGGAAATTCCAGGAAAATCCCACCTAAGTTACACTTGAGGATTCCAAGTGTTTGACACTGTCTGTGGGTGCTGTCCCTTGAGTTGACCTTCATCAGAAGAAGAAAGATTATCTCTTTACCAGTATTTCTCTCAATTCAAATGTCTTTTATAGAGGCTTACAGATGTGTAAAGCCATTTCTTTTTCTTCTTCCAACTACTCCTATATTCATGTCCGTACCTCCCTTAATTGCATTGGATGCAGAAATCTCTCTTAATAGAATGAGCACCACATTTTTCAGTGTCACTGCAGTCCCATCCATCAAGAACTTTATCCATCATAATTGTATTAACCTTGAGTGATTTCATTAGGTCAGCAGAGCACAGAAAGAAAAAAGGCTTTACCAGTTCTGTCTCTATATTTTAAATGTAGAAACTGCTTATATATACATAGGCAAATAAGCACAAAGCCTATCAAACGGGAAGTCAGACTGTTACCCCATAGTAAGAAAAAAAAAGGCAAGAAAAAAAAAATCATACCTTTCTGGGATTCCTTTTGACTTCTTCCTAGAACATACTTTCAGAAGCCATGTCTGTATTTGTTCTAATTTTATTGAAGATGCTAAACAAGGAAACATATATATTTCCTTGATAAAATACAAGGCTAGTTAAGTCCTTGTAGAAAACAGCAGTCCCCACTGGCTTCTCTTTTACTACGAGCTCCGGTGTGATCTAAGAAATCTAGAAAAAATGGTCATGGAAGTTTCTGGACATCATAAAATGATTCTGTGACTTTTCTTTGTATAAAAGACAGAAATGTGGTATTTGGGTACAGATTTGAAGGAAAAAAAAATTATTAAGAATTTTTTGGGGGGCAGAGACCGATGGTGTATTTCTTATGATCCCAGAAATATGTTGTCTTATTATATAGGTCATCTCAGTCTGCTTTTGACACAAAATAATCATTGAAAATAATTCTATTCCTTTGTGAAAATGTGTCCTAGATTTTGCTGAACACTTGTATTTTTTGAAGAGTCCATTTAAAAAACCCAGTCAAACCATTAGCAGGACTTACAAAGCCCTGGAATCTCTATTTAAAGACTTTAGTTCTTAATTTGACCCAGCTTTGATGTAATTATGTCTGGGAAGATTCTACATACTAAGTCCCTAGCTTCATTGAACATGAGCAACACTTTCCACTGTTCCAATTACAGCAAGCAGGTCTAATTCAGTTGCAGTGTGTAAATCCATCAAGAGTAGTGTGAGATGTGGTTATCACAAAATGCTGTAACATACAGAAAGAAGCAAATGAAAAAATCCCTTCACGTACACACAGGTCACTGCTCAGGACCATTTAATCCTGGGGTGATAGCAGGAAAATGTTTTTCTCTCTGCCATGCTATAATTTCTGCTGCATGTTAAATACAATGAACAAGAATAATGGTAAAAAATTCAGGTCTGTTGTATGTGCTTTTAAGTAATCTGACAGTAATTGTGCTTATTCTAGACATCATAAATGCTTATCATAAGACATTGCTATATAACCCTCTGTATCTTCTAACTTTTTCTTTCCTGGAGAAAGTGAGCTTGACACAAAATGTCTTTCATTTCTTATTTGCAGCGAGTGTTAAGAAACAGGTATTAGCCTTTTGAATAAAGGCATTGAAATTAATAAATAATTTAATTAAAAATGGAGAATTATCTGGGCATAAAATTTGTTCAGAAATTTGTCTTCACACTGCCACTGTGTGTGTATTTCTTTTCTGCATGATAGTTGATTAATCTGTTTTGACAGCGACTTAATTTTACTAGCTAAGATATAGGGCTGAGCATCTATTAGCAAGTATTTCTTGTGAGGCACTTGCCTGGGGCTAGTTTCTTATTTAAATGAAGAACCCTATAAAACATATCAGCTAAGTAAATGTACCTGGGTGTGTTTGAAATATTATGCATGTCTCTTATTACTAATCAAAGAACAGCATAAAAATGAGACTGACAATCAGTGTGTGAAAACTAGTTTTAAGATGGGGTTCTTTCTCTCTTCTTTTGAAGAGAAACTAATTATTTGAGCTATCCCCATATGCATAGAAAATTCTGATTTTAAAAAAAAATATTTAAAAATATGATTTAAAAAGTCACAAAATTTGTGCTATTCACACTGATCAGAGATGGACTGTTGAGTAATCCTAGCATTTGAAGGAAAAAGGAAGCAGCAGCCTCTCTTGTCCACATTTTTATCCTGAGCAGGGAAATTAAGAGTAAATGCAGAAGTAGCAATTGAGAGTGGAAATGTAACAGGAGTGAAGGGTGCAGCAGCCAAGGGACAGCGCAGTGTCACACTCACTGCACCCAAAGGGGCCATGGGACAGCACAGTGTCACACTCAGTGCACCCACAGGGGCCATGGGACAGCACAGTGTCACACCCACTGCACTCACAGTACACAAGGACAGCACAGTGTCACACTCACTGCATCCACAGCTGCCTCTTGCACCAAGCCAGGGCCACCCAAACTTCTCTGAGGAACAATCTGTGCAGATAGAGTCACGGCTGTTAAAATAGGAAGAGCTGCTCCATGTGCCAGAGAGAGATTAAATTATTTTGTATACAGGTGATGTTCTAGTCTGCTGCTGGTAAAGGCATTTTTAATATTTTTTTCGATGCTCAAATGAAGCCAGAAATTTCACCGTTGTGGGGAAGAAACACCCACAAGCAAACCAATCAACCAACATCAACAACAACAAAAAACAAGGAAAGACCAAACAAAACTCAGAAAAGGGACTTTTTTTTTTTTTTTTTTTTTTTTTTTGCTTGTCTACCATAATAAATTTCTCAGGTAACTGTGATGACTGTGAGACTAGAAAAGATCTGGTAGGTTAAGGAATAATTTTGAACATCTGAGTAGGAAGAAAAATCTGTGATGCTTCTGAATTCCCTTTTTATGTGGGATTAATCACCAAAATATTTAGAGAAAAGGAAACAGCTCTTTGAAGAAGCATGAGTTGTATTTGGGTCTAGATAAAAATAAAAAATGTGTGTGCTGGAAAGATGGAATGGATGAAGGGAAATACCTTCTGATCATAACTTACCTGCTAGAATTTAAAAATTTAATTTCTTAAAGAAAAGTCCTTGGAAGCTGACCTCTAAGCCTATTTTTGACTTTTTTATCTTTATTTTCTAACAGACGTTAAAGAGCCATTTTAATTCCTACTGAAATATTTTATTTCCTTTCAATTTACTTTCAGTCTTAAAATGCCTATTCGTCATCCTGACCTCGTGGCATTTAAATAAAATAGAAGAAAATGTGTATATTATCTGAACAGAAGTCACAAGAAGCCATAAGGAGAAGCACATTTGTGTAAAATTGTTTGAGCTGTGATGTTCTTTTGCAGTGCATAACCAAATGCAAATATTGTGTTGAACGAAAAATGCTAAAGGGAGCCACAAAGACTGCAGAATAACTGGAAAAAAAAAAAAAAAGGGCACATGAGGTAAAAACAAAAGATACCCCATAAAGTGGATTCTGTCAGAGCAAGCGGGACACCGAGGATGCAAAAATACAGAAAGAAGCAGTATGTACAGGAGAGGACAAGAAAAGTGAAAGTAATAGAGATTAAAGGGAACAAAAGAAAAAGTGGAATAAAAAAGCAACAGAAAGATGAAGAAAAAAAGCATTATAAGACTTGAAGTAAGATAAAATTTAATTTTAAATGGCTAAAAGGGGAATTAAAGCAATAAGGAAATATAATCCAGAGTTGGGGTAAATTGCTGTCTTTAACAGTTGATTCCTCATATACTTTGAATGTTGCATGTAAATTTTCTCAAATACCATGTAAATCTGGTGGCACTAATATTATTTAACCTTGTAAAAATTGCTTCTTTCAGGGAACACTTGCCACAAAAGTAATTTACTGGACAACCCTAGCAATTCTGAGTTTTAATAAACAAAAAGCTACAAGCAATTAATGGAACTGCTCAGTTAAGTACTTGCTAGTAAAAATCCCTCCTAAAATACTGTTTCTAGGATTATGCCCCCTGTAGTTTTTTAAATATCCCAGAAGTGGTAGAGTTCTACAACTCTCCTCAAGCAATTATTTCACAGTTTAAGAAAGCTGTGAAGATAACTTCTGAGCTCAGCTTCGGTCTTTGTCTTTTACTCAGTTAATTGCACAGACAAGGGCTAATGAGAAACAACTCGTTCAGTATTAGCTTTTGTCCCTTGGAAAACTGTTTCCAAGTCCCTTCACAAGTTGTTGTTTAGCTGAATTGCAGATGTATTTGAAACTAATTTCTTAGCTCTTTCATTTCCCAGGTCATCCTGTAGCTTTCCTGTGGTTCTTTTGTACATTCTCTGCAGTTTTTCCTTCCTTCCCCTTCACTCTGCAAAATTAAGTCTAGATTTTATGTGGGTGCCATGAGGTATTACAATTACCCATGGCATATTTTTATCTGCATTGTCTCTAACATCTAATATGAAGGTCAGAATTAAGTACAAGTAATCAAAGTTTGATCATATCTGGGGGTTTTGGGGGTTTTTTGTTAGTCAGGTGGTGGATAGTTTAAGTTTTTTTCTTTTTTTTTTTCTTTTTTTGTCCTCAATCTATGGCACAATGCAAGCATTTCCCCCACCTCCACCCCAAAGAAAATCCAAACAGGGCTCTCACAGCAAGCCCTGTGCTGCTCTGGTGCTTCCCCCAATATGGATGTGAGCAAAGGCTGCAACCTGCCAGGGGATTCTTTAGCATCCACATGTGGAATGTGCTTGGAAGTGGTGTCAGCAGGCCCTGAGGTTGGATGTGCCCCAGGCCTCGCAGACTGTGGAGGGAGAGGGGACCTGTGTGAATCTGGAGCCCTGGGATCTGGCAGCTCCTCAGACCTCTGCTTCCAGGCTAGAGATTAGATCAGGGAGGGCCTAAGGAGCAGCAATAAGGCAGAAGGCAAGCCTGATCTGTCAGCTGAGAGCTTGACTAGGTAGAGTTTGACTAAGTAGTCTGTTTTTTTATAGACTGCAGACAATATTGTTAAACCTCTGAGATCCCCTCCGTGCCCTGGAGGGGATCTCAGTAGCTGGATTTGGTTTTCTATGCTGAACTGTTACCATTTAATTACAGGCATGTTCAGCCTGTGTATCTAAGTAAGATGCTGCTTTCATGGAAAAGTAGTTGATAGGTAGTTAGAGATACCACAAATAAACAGGGATTGTTGGACGGCAAACAGCATTTTTGGACAGGTATTAAATATTCCAATAAGACAATGGTGCAGTAGTAAGCCTGAGTTACTGCAGGCCTACAATTAATTTGTTCACCAGGATTTTTGAATTTTTTTGAGTCCTGCTCTGAATAGAGCATAGTTTTCCATGGGGATTTTGAATTTGCTTTGTTTGACCATGCAAGTCACTAATTCCAATTTCACATTTCCAGTATTCCACCTGCAGAAAAACTCCTTGTTCTTTCAGTGCAAGTTGCTCCAGGCTTGCTCTGTTCTAAACAAAGATTTAATTACCACATCCATTCAACAAAGACCACAAGTAGGTAATTTTTACCTGAGTAACCTGGTTTTGGTTGTACTAAACCTAGACCTGAAGTCTATCCACACCCTCAGCAGTGCCTGCCACAGGTGTTTCAGAAGGCCTTCAAGACAGGATCATCTGATTGTGAGACTACTCTAGAATACTTTGATGGCTTCCAGCACATCATAATCACAGATTTCATAAAGTTTAGCAGAGGGCTTGCTATTCAATAGTTGTCAATGGATGTTTCTTCAATAAAGTTGTCCAGCCGTTTTGTGAACAGAGGTAAACATTGTAAATCCTTTGGAAAGTAATAACATCTTTATAGTGAGATATATAGAGGAATATCTTTTGTTCTAACCTGCTATATGATGCCATTTTTGATGCCCCCTAATCCTTGTTTAAGAAGGCAGTGAACAAATATTACCTATTCATTCATCATTCCAGATTTGTTTTTCCGGTCTCACTCCAATTTTAACTTTTCCAGGTTCAAAAGTCCCATTGTATACTTTCTATGTTCTCTGCTGCAATATTTCCTATTTTGCTTTATTTCTGTTTGGGTTACTGTGCCTAATGGACTTTTGCATTCATTCCATCAGTAGTTCAAAACAGTCGATATGGTCAATGAGTTTCTTTCTCTGAAATCCTAACCTTGAGATCTCATTTCTTTGTGGTGAAAACTATTTCAGACCCAACCACAGCATCCAGTTTTTTTCCTTATATATATTACTTTGCTTTGATTTATATTTAATTTTGTCTTTCTTTTCACTCAGTGCCTTGAAGCTCTTCTGCAGCATATTGAATTTGCCTTAGTCTACTCCATGAAATAGTTTATATTATCCCTCACATTTGCTGCTGCATTCCCTTATCCAGACAAAACTTACCCTTTTCCTAATTTTTTTCCCTTTCTTTTTTGCTCTTCTGGCTTTAAATATGCAAGAGAAAATAAAATTGAGATCTCTCTCAATCTTGAAGAGGTTTCCTAAAGCTTCATGCAAATTTGACTCAAGCCTGTGGGTAAACCTTAACAACTCTAAAAGTAACAGCTTTACCTTCTCCTATCACTGACAGGCTTTTCCACCTGCCCAGCTAAGATAAACTCTATGCCTAAAGGAGGCACAGCAAAGACAAGAGCAGATACTGCAGAACATTTAGCAGATGAGGTATTCACATCAGAAGGCACAGAAGAGGCAGATGCCACAAATCAAGGCAGAGGTAGAGAGGACTGGGCAGACGGCAGCCAGGATAACAGCAGAGCAGTCAGATGTGGTTTCTCCTCCAGCTGCTGCTGAGCTGAGGTGATCTCAGTTTTCACAGTGTGTCTTTGCAAGGTTTTGAGGAACTCAGAGGCTGCCAATGCCCTGGCTTTTTGCTAAACTGTGGTGGTGGTAGTTATACTCCAAGGAATAGCAAGGGTTTCTAACAAGTTATTTCATATAAACTGGTAGTTTATAGATCATTGCCTGTCAGTTCATTACACAGTCCTTGATTATTTTAGAGGAAATTATTAAGTGTGGAAAATAGTTTCAGTTTGACCATTTGAAACTGCTTGAAAGGTATGATTAATGTAGTCATTTAACATTTTATGTCATGATGTTTGCTTTATCTTTTTTTTTTTCCCACTTCCAGACTCTAGGTACAGCTCATTAAGCACACCTGTGCCCTAAAACTACGAAATATTTTTTCATTCAAGATGCATCCCTCTGGTATTAAACTAGTGCTCATATCCTACAGGGTTTGTTTTCTCTATTAACAAAATAGCCACAAATGTGTTTTTTAAAGAAATGCTACAAGGAGCTCTGCTGTTTCCAGCTTGCTCACCAAATGGACATTGTGTATTGTGAGGAATGAATGCAATCAAATTCACTGGAGTCAGAAATTTTCATATGCCTGTTTCTCATTCACAAAGAACAACTGACTGTTTATTGCCCAGATATTATTTGTGTAATTTACTTTTCTAAAGGACCAGCAGAAATGTTATTTCTACTAAAGGTAAAATAACGATTAAAAGCAAGTTTGGCTTAACAGCGAATTTACTGATTAAGAATTTGACTGTTCAGTTTCAGGGTCAGTTCAAGAAACACCATAGAAACATCACAGAATGGTTTGGGTTGGAAGGGACCATAAGAATTATCCAGTACCAAGCCCCCTTGCAAGGGGAGTTCAAGTCCTTTTGCTTCCCAAAATAACCATTACTATGTAATTTTCTTTGACTAGTGTTATTTATTATATAGCCTGTGCTTGTCTCTACAGTTTTGGATAACTTAGGCTGTATTTGGCTAAACAAAAAATGTTATTTCTAAGTAGGTAGACTCCTACTCCTTTATTCCAAAGAAAGCCAAACACTGAGTGAACTTGGAATATGCACAATGCAGTGGTTTGACTTAGCTGACAATTTCAAAAAGATCTGTCATCAAGTACAGCAGCTGTCCTTTACATATAATTGAAATTATTGTTATAATGGGAAAACAACGTAGAACAATTTACTTTTCCATTCAAGGTCTATTCTTTGTGGTTTGGTTTATGGCTTAGCTTCTTGCTTTTTTTTTTTTTTGGTTTTTGTTTGTTTGTTTTCCCTAAGACACCCAAGGCAACTCAGTCTGAAAAAGAATACTTAGTAGATTTAAGTAAAAGAAAATTGCCAGGCTTTAATTTTAGTGGATGCATTCCATACTTATTTGTCACAAAGCCTTAAGAGTCCAGCAGGTCACAATCTTTTGTTACTCACACTGTTCTGATAATCTTTCTCTGTCATATCTGGATTGTTTGGTTTAAAATTATTGTTTTCTTCTATTAGAATCTGGACAGTCCAAATTTCCCATACATTGGCAGTGGTTTTTTTACTGTTACCTATAATCCTAGAGATATGAAAAATAAGAATATTATGACAAGATTGATTACACAAGTTAATAATCTACAAAAAACTATAGCAAAGCTTGTAAAATAAAACCTGTTTATTAATCCTGTTTGTCCAAAGAGATGAAGGAGAATTTGAGCTTTTTAACCAAGGCAGTAGATTACCATCCACAATGGGCTATTTAAGAATATTTGCTTGATACTATTGTAGATTTTCCAGTATTTATTCAGTTCTCAAAACTATTTTTATTTGTCTTAACTCCATAATGCCTTTAAAATTCGTAAATTCGACTGCACTAAATGTATCTTCAGTTTTTACGGATATAAATCCTACCCTGTTTGCACCTGTCTTCTAAAACCAGAAGAGAACAAATACCCAGTTTTCCTAACAAAGCCTCTTAACTAGTGTCTGGCAGGAGTGCTGGCAGCGGCCCAAGGCATTCCTAGAACACGCTGTTAAGGCTTTGCACCAGGTGACAGGCAGTAAAGGTACCGAGGCCTACAGGTAGCATTTAGCTCCCAGCAGGCAATTCCCAGCTGTGCTGCTTTGTGTGCCGACCATAAAATGCGTGTTGTCTTTCTGAAGCCTGACTAAGCAGCTTTGGATATTACAAAGGCTCGGCTGCATGTTTTAATTTACATAGATTAGTCTTTCTCCTTTTTTATTACATTGACTAATCAGGAGAATATCTTAGCCCAGACATGTTTATAACCTTGTGTAGCGGTGTTTGGCTACACAGATAAAATATCCCCTCATTTGCATGATTATTGCATGAAAGCAGTACTCTTAGAAGGCCAAAACACTAATTTAATAGTCCTTCCCTGCCTCTCTTTTTACTTCCAGAACCAAATAGTCCAAATCCTCATCTTCTTCCACTTCTTCACTTTGGTGAAATCTTTTCGTGGCATAGGCCAAACTACTTGGCTCCATTCTCAGGCTGAAAACCAGTGGGAATATTGGATACTGATTATGTCAGGGATGGGGTTTGCTGTGGCTGAACTTTTGCTGCTCAGCATTTGCCCTTCCCCAGGTAGTGCTGGGCAAGGAGGACATTCCCAGTGCAAGGATGGAGGTGAGGCCGTGGTGGGAACAGAGAAAGGGAAATACGGAGCAGTAGCTTACTGTGGAGAAGGTCTTGGGAAAGCTGAGCACAGTCTTCTGGGCATTTAAAGCCCACATTTGAGTGGCTTTTGTGTCAGGCTGCAGCTGCTTCACAGGCCAGGGCTGACAGGCAGGAGGAAATACCTCAATGCTGAGCTGCTTCTCCATGATCAAAACATAAACTGCTCTAAGTAGAAAAAGAAACAGTTGGTTTCACATAAAGTTGAGTAAAATAATAGTTTCATGTCTTTTTATTTCAGGAAAGAAAATTGTGTCAGAGTGTTACCAAGTCTGCAGTAATACAGCTACAGTAGCTGACTCACTGAGCTTTATGAATGTGGGATAAATTCACAAAAAACATCTGGCCTTTCAATTTTTCTAACAGATGGATATGAGAATGGCACAAATTCAGGCCTGAATATTCCTTCCAAGTTTTCTTTGAGGTTTGTATTAGCAGATTTAAGCTTTGGTATTTCATATCAAGTGTTCAAACCTCCATAATGAAAACAGAAGACATTGGCTTAGATTCTGATTATAAGGAGTGAAGCCTAGAAATAATAAATCAGTCAAAAGTAAAACAAATTTAAGGATGCCACATCTAAACCAATCTGTCATCTTAGTTTTTTAAGATTTTCATAAAGCATACTGGATAAACTTTCAGCAATGACTACTAACAGTTCTGAGAGATGAGAATGCCATTTGAAAATGTAGGATTTTTTGAATCTTATTTGGTAAATGGGAAGTTTTATTGTGGAAATAGAAATCATGTGTGAGTTTAACCTGAACTCAACAAATAGTTATGGTAAAATACTTGAAAATGCTTTGGAAAACCTTTGGAAAAGTAATGAATCTTAAAATTAAGTGATTCCCAAATCTATGGGAATAGATACAAGAATTTTTCAAAACAGTGGTTAAATTTAAATGAATTTAACCTAAACGTTGCTTAACTTATTTAATTTCAAACTTCCTTTTTTCTTATTTCACCAGAAAAGGTAAGACACTCCTCTTCCCAACAAGTGAGCTAGTTACAGCAGCTGCCTGAGCAACTGGGAAGAGCAGCAGTGACTCTCTTTAAGTGCTTTGGGGAGACCTATCTGTCACAGCTCCAGCTTATCACATCTAACCCCATTACAAACCAGCATTGGCTGCTTGCTCCCAGCGCTGTCGTAAACAATTCACTTCGTTTCCTTATACAGTCATCTAAACATCGTTCCTAGCAAAGGAAACAGAGTAAACTGTCTTCACAGATGGATGGCTCTGCACTCTGATTTATTCCATCGATTCTGCAAGAACAGCTGTTTGAGTTAAACCGGGGACCGTGAACTACAGGCCAAGTGGCCATCAGAGAGCAAGGGAGAATGGCTGATGATTTCTGAGACAGGTTGAGTTGTCCTTGTCCTTATGCTGTCACAATAAAAACAGTCAGGATGAGGTGGTTTTGTGTAGTCATGTACATTCTTGCTCTTCATGTGGACTTTGACATTTATTTTGCAGTTCTATCAATCTGTGTGTTATCAGTTCCAGTGCTGACATATTCACACTTTCAAGTCAAAGCACAGGATCACGGGGCCCTTATTTGTTCCAAATATACTTGTATTTGAAATAAATACAGTGCACAGTAGAAGGGTTAACTGCAGAACTGTACCAACACTTGCTGTTTTCCTCTGCTCTTCTTTCTCTTTTGTCTTTTAATATGGAATGCAGAATGCACATTTTACCAGCCTAACATCTTTCCCTTTATATACCTATTGCCTTTCACAGTGGGATCTCAATTTTAGGTTGAGCATCTGCGCACTGCCAAAATACAAATGCTTCCAGACATGTCCTAGATGAGTGGGAAAGTGTGTCACTGTACCACACCAGAACACTCCTTAATAGCACTTCTAATAATGGTTTCCTGAAAATGTTCCCTGATAATTGCAAAGATCCATTCTTTACCCTTAGCTTCACCTACATTCAGAGCCTTTTTGCTAGAGCTTGTGTGGTAAAGTGTCTGATATTATTATTAATACTTATTCAAAAGATGGTTATGAGAAGCCAAATGTGTAATTTTGTATTCATGGCTTTTAACAAATTTCCGATCTATTTTCTGATCTTACTCTGTCTAGTATTGTACAAATCATCTGAGCTTGTCTGGAAGACTAATTTTGTGTTACTTGTTCAGAATAGTAAGTTTTAAGGTTTCTTTTTTTGTATGCATGCAAGTAAAATTTCTTGTTGCCACAGTTTTAGGGAGAAAAATGAGAGAGCGGGGATAATGACTTGTGTCAGGATTTCCTATGCCTCTCGTTTTTTAATTTCCCTAGGGCATGGTGAATTGTGGAGAACACTGTATGGTTAGGACATGGTAGCTTTTTTTCTTGTTGTTCATTGTATTTAAATTATAGAAATGAGGACAGCTTTTCAAGAAACAGGAATTGTCCGTCCAGGTTAGGCGGTCAGTGCTACTTTGAAATTCAGACCCATATTACTATGACAGTAATAATTTAAAAGCGAATTTATTGAAACTTAGTCAATTTTTTGTAAGAATTAAGTTCAATGAACACCTGAACAATTTTGCCAGTGACCAATCTGTCATAAAGTTGAGTATTTAGCAAGTAAGCATACCTAGGCCTGGAAGTCTTTTCCGCATTCTGTGTCTTGCAGATTATTCCATTTTAAATCCCATTAATATGTTGCAGGATAAAGCTCTCAGATTTCTGTTTCACTTATTGTTACAAACTGAGTGCTATTACAAGTAAATCAGAAAATTTAAGGCAACACCTCTTTGGTTTGTCTTAAGCTGTTTATATTTCAAGTCAGTTGATTTGCATTAACCTGGCTTAATTTTTTCTTACTCAGCGGAAAATAATGTTTATATTAATATAAAACTTGGAACATGCAGCATCTTGCATTCTGTGTGATAGCTTTCATTACATTAATAATGAAAATTGATTTTCATTTGTCAAAATAAATGATACAATCATCAAAATAAATAGCACAACTCACAAATTAGAGTTTGACAATATTCCCTAGTCAGTGATTCAAAAAAGTAATTTGCTTATGATTCATTCATGTGCATCTGTGATGGCCTGTCAAACCACCTGACTCTAAAATGACTCATTAAAATATAGAGTTGTGTCAAATGCATCTCAGTGAATTGCATTCCTAAATGTTTTCACTTTGGTCTCTCAGTTTCTGCAATGTGTAAGAGAAATGTTTGCTGCCTTCCATGTGGCTGGAAGCCGTTCTAATGTCTTGTTTCTTCAGTATTGCCTTGAATACTGTCAGACCTAACTTTTAGTTCCTTCCTGCTTTTGGCTGACTTTACACAGTGACTAAAGTGTTGATGTTGATCTCTGTGTTTAATCCCTTTATTGAGTGGAATTTTGCATATCTGTGTTGTACAATGATTCTTTTTCCTATCACCAACTTTAATCATGACTGTGAGTAATCAGGGTCAGACTAGATTTTCACTTAAAAGGTGTTCCCAGTAATCATGCTGATTTCAGATAATAAAAAAGATTAATTACTGTACTCATCCTGGCTACTGTTGGAGATTTTGATAGAAGGAACAAGTGAGAAAGAGTGCAAAGCAATTAATTAATTGTGCTGTATGCATTCCACTGCTTGTTCTTTTATTCCTTTTAATACTTTGGAGTGCTATTATCTTTTCTGAAGCTTTTATGAACTCTTGTGCATATTTAAGCACTTTTGAAAAATTACCTAACAAATATAATCTGTGGCACTCATCCATTATAGCCTCCTTTCCCTCCAAATTGTGTGAGATTAGTAAAGCACATTGTAAAGAAAATAAAATGGCTATTAGCCTTTTCCCTCCACATCAGATATTCTATGTGGCAGCAGTTGAGTGCAATTTTAGCTTAAAATATAAATCCATAAGCAAACATTAATATAGAAAGCATTTACAGTGATTTATCTACCTTGTTATGAAGAGTAAAACAGGTGCAAAACATATCTGGGATTTTGTACATGACTAAATTTATTTGACTAGCATTTCTCACTTTACATTAAACCCACAACCAACCACACCACACACCAATTTTACACAGTGCCTGTAGACTACAAGTATGAGACATCAGTGCATTTCCTACTCCTTAAGTTGACCTCTGCAGATTGAAGGTATCAGTTTTTAGTAGAAACTGCTCAGAGATGGTGCAGGATGTGGAAGAAACATAAAGCCCACCTAAATTGCTGCTGCTGCCGCAGGGATGTCAGTGAGGTTTGATGGAGTCAGGGTGATAGGTAACTGAGGAGCTCCTGGGCAGGGCAGTTCTTTCCTTGGGCAGCAAAATCCTCCCTCCTAGCCTGCAGCAGCAGTGGGAAGGAATACGGATATTTTGATGACCTGAGTGATATCCTCAGCTGTTGTGGTCCATGGTTCTCTGCGCAGCCTCCCCTCATTCTTGGGCTGCTACTCTTGCTTTCTGCATTTCTTGGTATTGGCATGGCACTCTTTTAACTCAATTTCTTAAATAATGTGCAGTGGAACTGCTTGATCTTAGTGGAGATATTTCTGTTCATGAAGGCATAGATTGATGTCATTTATTAATTGTTATACTATGGTAGATAAGCCCTAACTAATGATGGCCCCACTACACAAGCCAGTGATTCAGCACAAAACCAGAATGTTGTTCTGTCCAAAAGTTTTACTGTTCTTTCTTGTCTGTTTTATAGAAGGGAATGAAGGCGGGGGCATGGAGATAAATATTTTTTAATGTCACATAGCAAGACATTGAGGGAATCTGGAATTTAAGACCTTATTAATCTTAGTCCACTGCTGTAACCAGAACAGCATTTTCTTGCGTTGCAGTGGCTGGTGTTATTTACTTAGTGTAGCTAAGCTTTATTGCTTGGTTGGTAAGAAACACTATTAAACTGTGGTATACGAACACCATAAATCTAAAACAATTAACATTATATTCACTCGGGCAAAGACTTTTGTGGTTTTAATATTTAGAGGGTGTTTAGGTTATTTATTTTTCCTTTAAAGCAAAAACGTGTGTGCATGTTGTGTGCAAAAACTGTATTTGCGGGTGTTTTGCTTTCTCCCTCAAGGAATGAACCAATTACTTCTCTCAAACAGAGCATGACATTCTGAAGTAAATGTTAGGAAAAAAATTAGTCAAAGTAAAATAAATAGTTATCGTAAAGACAAAATAAGAGTCCTCTTTGAATTCAGGAAATTTGAAGTGAGACTGTAACATGTCAAGAAGAAAATTACAATAGGAAATTTCACTGTTATAAATGATGCTGCTCTGCAAGCAAGGATTATTTAGATCTTTCTACTTCATTAGGATGCATTCACCTGTGAGATTATGGGATTCCCTGCAATCCAAATGAGGATATACCCTCCCATAGGTGTCTGAAACACAGCTCTGTGGCAGTGCAGGGGGAGAGAAGAAATCTAAGCAAAATAATATTGATTTTTATTACTTGCAATTCATTTGTACAACAGGAAGAAGAAGAAATTATGCTGTTTCTCAGACCTGGTGTTTGTTATGGTCTTTGAATATTTTGCAGAGACCTAAGCAATTTAAGTGCATTTACTCTTAGGAATTTAAACCCAGCAGTCAGTCTGGGAGATGTTAGGGTGTTCTCAGGTCCAGCAACCCCCCCCAGAGCTTTGCTAAACTCATATTCAGGGCTTTGCTAAATTTCACAAATTGTAACTGTGTTTTGTGAACAGTGTTTATAGACTATAATCACAGATTGGTTTGGGTTGGAAGGGACATAAAGGGCCAGTTAGTCCAATCCCCCTTCAATGTAAAGGGACGTGTTCAACTAGATTGGGTTGCTCAGAGCCCTGTCCAACCTGGCCTTGAATGTTTTCAAGAGGTTAGAGTCTCTGAATTTCATTGTACCCAAACATTATTACCCTTGTCAAGTTGTTTGGTTTTTTGGGGTTTTTTTGTTTGTTTGTTTGTTTGGTTGGTTGGTTGGTTGGTTGGTTGGTTGGTTGGTTGGTTGGTTGGTTTTTTTTGGTTTTTTTTTGGTTTTGTGTTGTGTCGTTTGGGTTGGTTTGGTTAGGGTTTTTTGGTCAAGAAGGTCTGGTAGTTAAAGACTAGGACTCCCTCTGTATGGGTGATCCATTAAAAAAACCCCAAAAATCTCTGTCAGGATTGTGACTGTAGACAAAAGTATCAGGAAAATCGGTTTTGGAGCATTTATAATGTTCCTGCTAAAATTCTCCTGCCTTGCATATCCATATTGGTTTGCTTGTTTGTTCTGGTCACTGTGCAGAGCAGCAGGAAAGGCTGTGCAGGTACGGAGGATCCCCCATAAGAGCACCCTAGTAGGAAAACTGGTGCATGGAGAAAACATCTCCAAAGCTCCCTGTTTGCTCTTGGAAAAGAAGAGTTTGAGGACAAGTGGCATCAGGCTAGAAGAGCTGGAGGTGTGAGCAGCCATGGCTGGGGAGAGCCTCTGGTGTGACAAGGGAGTGGTCACTGCCACAAAGTCCCTGTGGCTCTGGAGGTGGGAGGGACTCCCCAGCTCAGGGGGTTTGAGTTCATCTGGGAGCACATCCTGAGCTAAGGAGAGCCTACACACTTACAGGTAATAAATGTACTTTTGAGCCACTGTACCTCCTAAAAGATATTTCCTCTCCCTTGAAAACTTGGCTCTGATAGTTGAGATGGTCTCAAGATACTACATTTAATGCAACAGCACTTCACTGTATCTGCATATTTATGTGTACAAAGAACTGGCTGTTTGGTCCTCTATAAAATTCCCTTTAAAAAAAAAAAAAAAAAGGTCATTTAATCTTTCTGAATTTGAGACAATGATGTACAGCAGAAATAAGAAGTTAATACCTCAATAATGTTTTACTAATTAATGAAATATTTAGCTAAACTGAATATATACTCTGATAAAACTAGAATTTTAAATGTCATTTCCCTGCTGATAGGCTGACAAAATTTTTGACCATGCAATGACTTTTTTTCTGGAAAAAATCAAAGCAAACAAATGAACAACAAAATCTGCAAAACTTTATTCTGATGACTACCAGGGAAAGTTATAAGCCTTTAATTTTTTTTTTTCTCCCCAGCATATGAAATCACTCTCCAAATTCAAAAGAAAGAAAGGGTAGTATACTTGAAACTCTAGAAAATAGCTTTCTAGTTCAAATTCAATGCTATAACTGAATGGAATTATTTAAAGGATGTATGTATTCGTATTAGTATAGCCAAGATTAAATGGCTATGGTACTTATATTGTAAGCACAGAGAACCAGTAATCCTGCTAATAAGAAAAGAATGTTTATTTATGAAAAATTATGTTTTTATGTAGAGCTGAATTCTGTTGCCTATATTCAATTTAAAAATGAAAAGTTTTGTACTGTAGTAATGAAACTTGCAATTTTTGCTAAAACTATTTGTGAGATCAATCACTGAAGTTAGTGTTAGTTTTCATCTGGATAAAGGCTGCTGGTTTCAGTTCATAATTATGAAGGCATTGTAAATGACTGTAATTGCAGCTCCATTATGGAAAGACCAGGCACTGTGGCTCTCATTCTGATCTTAAGGTGGGATAAATGAGGCATGAGGTCAGTGAAGTCGCAGGTTCATAAAATACAGGAGTAAAGCCTGTCCTGCCATCTCTGACCTGGGGAGAATCAGCCTAGAAATTATCCTTCTCACAAGTCAGTCCTGGCTGCATGTTTTGTGCAAAATTCTAGAAAAACATTAATGGTCAAGGCCTAAAGTCATTTGATCTTGATTCATTGCCCCCTGCCTTGTCTGTGGTTTACCTGAGACCACAGGCTGCAGAACTGTTTTCTTAGCATGCTAAATTCCTTGGAGATGAGAGCAATGCACACACAGCATCACGATAAACTTTTCAACTGTCTTTGCACTCTGGACGTTAAAGAGAGAAATATTTGAATTTCAAAGCCCTGCAGAGCAGGTGGAACAAAAGTTAATGGAAGTTTTTCCATTAACTGCCTCTGGCAGACTCTGGCATCATCAGCCATTGTTTCTGTGGAAGCTGATGTTCATTCAGGAGACCAGTGGCTGTAGGATTTCATTATTCTAAGAAGTTACATATAAGCTTATATACAGAGGAAAGGCTAATAAAATTCATTGTTTTAAAGGAAGGGAACTTTAAAATTTAAAATTTGTAACAAGTACAAAATTCTTACAGTCCCTCTTGGACCCTGCTTTTTAAATAAGTATACCCTGCTTTACTTCTGAAACATGAACGGGTAATGTGTGTGTAGCAAATTAGGAAGCCGGAAGCTTTAATTCTGCAGTTCCTTCACTGGGTTCTCTTAACCCTCAGCAAGTTAAAATATGTGCTAACTTGTACAGTCACTGTCTATATCTGTATCCAGCTACCTCCTTATTAAGATGAACAAGATTTGCTCTATGAGAGCAGGTGGATAACTAGTTTTTAATAATATTGCCCACCGAAAAAGTAATTATTTCTGTGCCATATTTAAAGGCTTTGTTTTAAACTTTTCATGCTGCCTTGGTTATTTTCCTAACTTAATACTCCTTTTATTAACTATGATCTATCTGTTAGCCAGACTAAAGGCAACCACTTGGTTGGACAAATAGAATGTAGTATTTTTCAAGTAGTTGTCCATTATAAGGGATTTATCTCTCCCAATTTTTTTATTCGTAGGATATAAATGGGCATTATAGTTGAATTAAAGCAGAATTATTTTTGATCATAACAATCTCTGAATATTTTAAAACTTTATTTTTCCTCAAAATTATTTAAAACTAAAAAAAAAAAAATACCTATACCTTCATAGTCAGAGTTCAGGTCTGTATCCATAAACCTTATCTGCAAGAAGCCAACATGTGTGGTAAAGATCAAGAGGAAGAATAAAGATTATTTTAATTTTTTAAAATATAATGTATGACATAATAAGGAAGATAGATTGAAAAATACCAAATTTACCAAAGAAGGAAAAGCAAATTTCTCTGGTCAAGAAACATAATTTTCTAAATGAAGTCTGAGCTGCCTGAGTTAGTAACTGGTTTTGTACCAGACTAAGCTCTCCTGCAATGAAATTCTCAGATATGTAACTAAAAATTCAACCTGTGTATGGCCAACATCTGAGGAATGACACAGTATAAGAGCTTACAAAAGGAGCATGAGTCAAACGGTGAAGTTCTGTTGTGGGCATTTTGAGTGCAAATTCGCATTATTCCAACATAGGCAAATGTTTTTTGTTTGGAAAAAAAAAA
The DNA here is from genome assembly GCA_013396955.1 of Regulus satrapa. NCBI lineage: Eukaryota > Metazoa > Chordata > Aves > Passeriformes > Regulidae > Regulus > Regulus satrapa. Next base: position 90,759 of record VWZN01012762.1, on the reverse strand, counting down.
AAAAAAACCAAAACAAAACCAACCATGCAGTTTTTAATAGGATAAAGTCCACTAAATAAGAGTTAAGAATTTTTTACATCTGTGGGTAAGTCTAGTTGATGGGCTGCTCTTAAAAAGTTATTTCTGTTAGGTACTGCTGACCTCTATTGGCTTATTCCCACTATATGCTGATGTTGTGGCACTGCTGTTTTCCTCCCATGGGAGATATGAGCTTATGTTGGATTTAATTTAGGAAGTTTTGTAGCAGAATGACAAAAATTTGATCATATATATATATATATATATATGTGTGTATGTGTGTGTGTGTGTTTCTTGTAATGCACAATTACACCCATTAAGTTACTTTTCAGTTTCAGGTAAGTCAATGGAAAAGCCATTACCTTGGAATAGTGATTTGGTAGGGGATTCCTATGTCCATTAATTTACAAATATGCTTAAATGGTTTTATTGAGGTGTGGCCCTAGATATACTACACTATAAAAGTGAAAATAAATTCTATAATTTCAGCTTTCCTTTGCCTCTGTTAGTCAAAAATTTATTTTGTTTTAGAAAGGATAATTTGGCATCTCATCAAATTGTAGCATAGTCTAATTGGGTTTGAAGCCACAACTTAAAATTTAAATTGGGGGAGATATTTAACTGTGTCAAATTTCTCTTCATTCCCTCATAGAAGTCAATGCCATAATATAATTTTTGCATTTGCTCCTATCACTTTTTAAGGCTATTTCTGGTTGATGAGAAGCTCAGTATGACCTGGCAGTGTGAACTGGCAGCCCAGAAAGCCAAAAAGATTCTGGACTGCATCAAGTGTGGCCAGTAAGTCAAGGTTTAGATTAGATATTAGAGAGAAATTCTTTCTTGTGATGGTGGCAATGCACAGGTTGTCCAGAGCAGCTGTGGCTGCCTCATCCCTGGAAATGTTCAAGGCCAGGCTAGGTGGGGTTTTGAGCCCTGTGGAAGGTGTCCCTGTCCTTGCTGGGAGGGTGGAACAATATGATCTTTGAGATCCCTTCCAACCCAAACTATTCTACAATTCTAGGATTCAGATACTTTACATCATCTTTTTGATATTTCTACACAGACACATAATTTTATTGGCTTTTGTACTAACAGTCATGTCTTGGATCAATTAATAGCCTAAAGCCTCATGCATCGACAAATGCAAGTATTAAGATATTCTAGCTCATACTGAGTCTCCCTACCCCAGCCTCATCCCCAAGATAAGACTTTTATAAGGCCATTCTTTTGATCTTTGAGAAGTGCAGATGGTAATGGAGGTTTAATTTCCAAGTTTGCTTTTCTCAGAGAGAGAGCCTGTGGTTAGCTCTGTGACAATGTACATAGCCCTGCGGAGTGCATGCAGTAGGTAAAGTTATGCTCAGTGTGTGCTTTTTAGAAGAAAATTTGGTTTGGAATATTTTTAAAGGAATATTTGCTTTAAAAATTAATTGTAAAAATTAACTTTTAAGCATCTCTAGGATCTTTCTGTTTGGAGTATTGTACCAGAATTTCAGTTCTTAATGACTTCCATGTGTGGAGCGGACAATCCAAGGAAATTAATGTCTAAGAAACAGGTTTTTGCATCATGGCAGAGTGTGCATGGGTTGTAAGTGCAGCCTGTAAGAGCATGATGATTCTCCATGTAAGTGTTCTGTAATCACTCAAACCAGTGGCAGCAGATGTAAGAAACAGGTTTCTATATCTACATTAGGCTCAAAATTTTAGAGAATCAGGCCCAAAATAGTTTGGGAATTTCTTATTTAATTATCTGCACAGAAACATAGGAAAAAGCACTGAGAGGATGAATAATAAGGCTTAGGAAATGCCATGTTTTTTGGGTAAATTATACAACACATGCCTAAATAGGAGATTCTTTTTTTTTTTCTTATTCTGTCTTAGAGCTTCCAGAGAAAGACCAAGAAATTTATAAACCCTTGGGATTCTTTCATATCTAAACCTACTTCATTGTTATGTAGTCCTAAAACATGCAAGGCATTCTTTTTGAAAAGGAAACTGCTGATCTGGCTGTTCCCTACAGAAATTTCTATTGGGAAGAAGCATTTCAAAGGTTAGTTGCATTTCCAAAGAAACGTTTCATATTCTTGACTTTCCTAGCAATCAAACCTTTGCCATTGCCCACTAAGTCAAAAATATCCCATTCGTAGCAAGCTGAATGTAACTGTATCAAAATTCTTTAAAGACCATGATTATTAGTGCTCTTGCTATATCCTGAAGATTTTTCCAGACAAGTAATCCAAGCTAGTGAAACTCTGATGATGGGGCTACTCATGGTGAAACCTTAGGTTTAGGGTTTGGGCATGTAGCCAGGATAATGAATAGCAGAAATCAGAAAGATGTGCTGTGGGTGATGCAAGGCACAAGGTCGGGCACACAAAACATGCATGCAGCAAGTGGAGTCAGATGGGCAGATCAGGGACAGCTTCAAACGAGGCAGAGAACAATGGTGAAAGAGACCCAGGATTAGATGCAGACTGAGGTGAGGATCAGAAGCAAATGCTGAGCAGCACTGACTCCATGCTGGGCTGGCTGCCTGTGCTTTGGGAAATGGAATAAATCCCCCAAAAGAAGGGTGGTACCTGCCTACCCATCTCCAGCAATCGCTGCAGGTGCTGTGTAATTGTCTACAGGTGTCTGCCTTTCTGGAGCTTCCTGGAAATAGGTTTGGGATAGGAATGACCCCGAGCAGGGAGATTGTGGTGTAAGAGCCTCTGTGAGCACAGCTCAGTGTGGTTGCATTACAGTGAGTGGAGAAGAGCCACCAAAGCAGGAAATCTGCCATTCTTTTGTCATGGGCTGCATCCTCAACTAACTGGATCTGATGCCTGAAATATCCAGGTAAGGTCCTTTTAAATTTTTGTGTTAAGAGCTAAATATCTCTATTCATCAGACCACTATGCATGCAGCTAACCGTATTTTATCATCATGAGAAGGAATTTCGAAGTGTCTTGTTTAGTCTTGCCTCATGTGGTATTCCATGACTGTGCTACACATATGCTAATGACCTACATGCTGTCTTTTCTGATTTTGTTTCTTTTGTATTTTTTTTTCACCATAAGAAGCTTCATATTAATATTATTTTCTGAGGAAAAAAAGTATTAAATAATTGCAGGAGAAATTCACTATTTACCCCTGAAAAACATTTAAAATTAAAGTGAGAAAAGTCACTCTCCCATTTCCTTTTCTTATTTGAATAATCAGTCTAGAAAAGCTTCAGATTAATAGAACATGAAAATCTGAAAGCAACTCAGACTTGTTTATCTGATTCTCACAAGAATTTTAGAAATTTGATTTCTCAGTGTCTTGGTTACTATACAGTTTCATAATGATAAGTACCCCTGCATTGGTTTCAGAATAAGATCAAACCCCATACTGAAAAACATCTGATAGGCTGGTACAGCTCAGCTTTCAGGTGGGGAGAAGTCTTTTTTAAAAGGCTTACCCATTTTTTTAGTAGTTTTCTTGTGGAAAGGCAGTGAGGCATTATGCAACAGTATGGTGCTATTAAGATAGTTTTAGAAAGCTCAAACTATACTTGCCCTTCAAGTTTGTATTCTTGTTTAGTTTTATTCCAGAAGTCTAGAAAAACTATTGTGCACTGAGTCTCTGTTAAGCCTTTGTCAGGAGTGTTTGATATTTTAATCTTGCAGAGAGCAGTGAGTGATTTGTGTTAATTAGCACTACAGTTCTCCTGTCTCAGTGGTAGAAAGAATGTTTGTTAAGAAAAATGTCTTTTATAAGGTATCTTTTATACATCTAATGTGTAAATTTATCCACTTAAAGTATTTATAATAGAGGGATTATTACCCCGAGGTAGGCTTGTAAAGAGGACAGAGCAGTGTGGTATGTGCAGTGGGTAATTGGCCACTGGTGAGAGGGGCAGAAAGCTTTTTGTGTTTCCCTGTACAACTGCCAGAACAACATGGTTCACAGCAAAGGTGGCCTGAGGAAAAGTCTTCTGCATTCTGTAGGACTCAGTCTTGTGAATAGGATTAAGTTTTAAGAGTATGCATTACAGCAATAGATTTGCATGAAGCTTAGAATTTAGAATTTTTGTCCCTCAGAAACCAAAGAAAAATCCAACCATTAAATAATAAAAGTCACCCTTCCCCAAGATCATCCCCATGGTTTGGCACAAGACTAAACAAGTCTAACATCTGTGTGACAAGACATGAGTAACTCAACATTTTCTTCTTCAAAGAGACTTTCCCTCAAAGAAATTTCTGCCAGCATTGTCCCTCACACCACGGGCACATGAGCCCTCTAAAAAGTTCCAGGGCTCCATGCGTTTGCTGCACGTTGTGGCTATAGGGGCTGTTTTCCTCATGCTGTGCAGAAGCCACAAGAGTCTGATGTTTTCTTGAAAAAGCCCTTTTGTTCCAGAAATAGATTTAGTGTTCACTTGTTTTCACACCTTCACGGTGCACATTCCCTACAGCTCCTTCTTTTTTCTGCTTCATCTGGCCATGGGTTTTTAAGTGTTGACTGGGCAACAGTGGGTGATACATCCAGAAAGCAATTAGTTAGCATTAAAAGTGTTGTTGTCAGAAGTGGATCAATCTGATTGGGTAAGAGTGTGTCCAGATTCAGTTTGTTGGGGGTTTTTTAGTGCCATCAGTCTGATGGCTATTTGTATCCAGTTTGAGTTGTAAGAAAGTGGTTATTTCCTTGGCAGTTTTTGCAAAGATGAGAACAGTTGCAATGAAAGGCTGGCTATAAAGTACTCATTCCTACAGGATTTCAGACTTCTGTCTTAACTTTTAGGATAAGATAAGCTTTGCATGTTTGTTTTAAGAAGCCTGTCATCTGTATAAATAATAACTCTTAGCACTTTTCAGCTTCAAAGTGCCTTACAAATTATAATTTCCCAACACCCCAATAACAGAGTAAGCATTTCACTTGCCCAAAGCAATGAAGGGAGTCACCACCAGCACTAGGGTTAAAGTGAAAAGCAGAAGGATATATATGGAGAGAAATATTTTTAGGAGAACTCTACAACAATTCTCCATTTCCTGTGGGTTCCTCTTCTTTCTTCTCCTTTTCCAAAATACCCATTTCAATGCTGAAGTGCTGAGAGCAGTAGAGCAAAACTAAGAGAGATGATTTAAGGTTTTCATTTGTTCATGGACTTCTCACCTTCCACAGCTCATAGTACACAGAGATTTGTCACCTTTCTGTATTATTTCAGTATCACTCTTAAACGACCACACCAAGGTAAATCTACCTTTTGGGGAGGCGAGAAGGAAATTCAGTGCTTGAGATTATTTAATGTACTGAAAACAATGTGTAATACTGCATGTCCTTTAGTGAATAACCCAGCATGTAAAAGTTAGAGAGAAGTTGCAATTCGATTTTCATTGTTCCAAATTTCCAGTTTTTGCTTGAATCTAGAGAGGGCAGCAAAGAGCTGCAGTTTGAAACTACTGCAGCAGGTAACCTGCCCTGTCTGCTTTTTCTTTGATTACAGCCTTAAAATAACTCATAATGAAGATATTTTCAAAGTGTTTCTTGGTTTTCTGACTCCAAGATTTTTGGGGGTAGCTCTAAGTTATGAGACAGAATGGTGAGAATTAACAACTTGACCACAGGCAGAGGATGTTGGCAAATGAAGACAATGTCTTGTAATCACAACCTAAGCTCAGTTTATCAGCCTCAGTGCCTCCAGGAAATTTGGGATATTAGAAACAGAATTTTTGTTAAACCTCTGGGAACCTATTCAGTGTCAAATGCATTGCCCTGAAAGAGAAGGCTGGATGTGTATCCCAGACAGACTTAGCAGACATTAAAGTGAAATTCACTGGTTTCATTGCTCTGCAAAAGGAAATCCTGCTCCCTCATGCACAAACACTGCAGGAGCAGATGAACTGCTGGCAGAGGGGACGAGTCTTTAAAAGTGAAGGAAGGGAGGTGATCTGTGGGATATTTGGAGGGCAAACTCATGAACGTCACATCATTAAAGAAAAGGGAGTGGATTTCAATGGGTTCAACAGAGAAGACTCCTTTGGAGCAGAGATGTAAGAACAGACATTACTCTGAAGTCCAGGCACTTAAAACACCTGAGCTTTCCCTCCACTGTTCATTATTCCCAGATGTCTGGCTTAGGTACAAATTTTTGTCTTAAATGAGTTAGTGGGAATTCTGCCACTAATTTCTGGAAGACTGACACCTGAGATTAGCAGAAGTTTCTCACTGAATGTCCTGGGTTCCCCTGTGCTTATCTACAGCATGGCTGGAATCATCACGTACACAGCCACCCCTGATTGCCAGCTTGTGGCATGCAGCTATGCCTGTCAGCCTGAACAAGCCATGGTTTTAAACCAGTTGCATTTTAAACCAGTTGTATTTTTTTCATATTCTGGGACCTAAAAGGGCTCTATTTTTACTGGAAATGCACTTTGATTCTTTAGACAGCTGGCCCTGACCTCATGTGCTGATTAGAATTGATTTTCATAACATCCCTCTTAAAGGAAGGGTGTTTTATCATCTCTAAGTGGGAATTGCCTGATGGAGGGGGATCAGTGGGGTGTTATTTACATGTACAAACAGGGCTGTACAGAAGGCAAAACTCAGACTGCTCAGCCGCAGGGCAAAAAGGCAACAGGCTCAAAAAATATAGAAAAATATGTTCATGCATAAAAATAAATATTTTTGTTTTTTAAACTGTTAGTATGGATGGGAACTTGGCATGGATAGCTCAGAAATCTTGTAAAATGAGAGCTCATGGAGATATCCAAGAGCTGTTCATGACCCAGATGGTCATAGATGGTTATAGGTGTCAAATGGTTATAGGTGACCTTGCTTTGAGCAGAGGGGCAGGGTAGAAGGATCTCTGGAGTTCTCTGCATATTTCAACCGTTCTCTCAACCATAGATCTTAATATCATAACCTGCTGGAAAAAAGTCAACAATTGTGCAAATGCAGTTAAAGCTGTATGAAATGTTTATTTAAATATAAAAGTTATCACTCATTGTAAATTAGTTTGATTCATTTTCTTAATAGTCTCAATAAATTAGTGCATTCTGTTTAAAATATGTAGTACAGTATCTCTTTAAAGATGATCTCCTTATCCTAATGTCTGATTTCCAGAAAATGCTTTTTTCTAATGTCTGCAGTGCTGTATAAATTCCTTTTAAATATTCTGTTTGATAATCTTCCTTCCATTATAAAGTTTTTGAACTTCAAATGTAATTTGAAAGTCCTGAGCAGAAATAAAATATAAATTATAATGGAAATATGTCCATATAAAGAAAAAAAAAAATATATATATATATATATAATGGGCATGATTTTTCTTATCCTGTTTGTTTTATAAATGGTGTGACATTTTAACTAATAAATAAAAGTCAGCTTTTACAGCACTGTGAGAAAATAATAACTGAATTTTTGGTAGTCATAACTGGACATTCCTGAAAGTCAGTGCAATTATTTCTTGTATCACTCTGACAGCCTCAGTTCTGTAGAGTAAGAATTTTCCTAGTCATGGAACAATACTACAAACTGTAACTATGTGGAAAAAAAAATATAAAATCTAACAACTACCCCTGAAGCTGTGTGGAACATTCATAGAGTATCTGACAGAGAGAAACAAAAACATTTCAGAAACAGCTACAGCATGCTGCTTGGCATCCAAGGAACTTTTCAAGTGAGCTCTTAGTAATCCCATCTCATATTAATCATTCTTAGATGTTGGGCATATCGTTTGCTAATAATGTCTACCAAACTTTACTTTCTTACTCTTGGCAGCAGCCTTTTGAGTAATTGAAGACTGTTTTCATGCTCTATCTCTTCACTGGTCATCTTATTTTTAGACTAAACGGTCATAATTGTTTGTTGGTTTGGGGTTCCCCCCATCCATCTGTTTATTCTTACTGCTGCCATGTGGACTCCATCCAGTGGTTAATGTCTCCTGTGATGTGTGGACACACACCAGCCATCCTGTCTGCCAGCCAGCAGAGACTGCTACAATCATCTACAGGGGCAGTTTTGAAGTATAAGATTTTTTTTTCTTTTTTTCAAGAAAGAGCACTTTAAAGAGCTGTTCCCTATCTGGCCCTTCTTAACTTGGATGCTTTTCATGCCTTAAAGCTGGAAAGGAGGTCCTGGCCTTTATGGTGCACATATTTATTTGTAGAGAGGGAAAGCTTCTCTTTTTTGTTCCTGAGGAGTTAATGTTCTGTTTTGGACTGATTAATGCTGATCACATCTGTCTAATTGTGACTTTTTACCTGGGCTGAATGTATTGGAAGAAGATATAGCTGATTATGTCCTCCTGGTAAGATGTTTGCCCTCCCTCCAATAGCCTAAGACAGTTGTTGTATTTGGTAAGCAGATGGTGGAATCACAGAAATACCTGTGCCCTTTTCTGCTATCAAGTAAATTACCTGTTTTCCTTGAGAAAATGTATAGGGAGCTCTGTTCTTCATTATAGATCATTTTTGTGCTTCAAATCCCATCTTAGGATCAACTTGAGTAGAAGCTTTTTTTTTTTTTTAGTATACTTCCACTTTGTTAGGATGAAATGATGGTCTTAAGGGTACTGTCAATTTCTTTGCAGCTTTCATGAAAATTTACTTGCTGGTCTACTACCAGGGTCCTTGAAGTTTCTGGCCATTGTTATTTTTAGGAAAGGGAAAGGAGTATTGTCGACCGGACAAACACACTCATCCATAAATTTCTGTGTATGGAGAGAATGCACACATCATCTGGCATCTGTGTAGCCGCTCTTTCTTCATCATCCGTATCTCTATCCCAAACACCCAAACAGTATGACTGAGAGCATCTTATTTACATTATAATCTCTTACAGGATGTAGAAATTTCTATTTTGAAAGGTGGTGGGTAGATCCACCATTATATGCTGTGAAAGTTTTCCCACATGTCTGCTTGATCAGTAGAGCCACAAAAGTGCCTGTATTGTTGTAGCTCTCTTGAAGAAGACAAACTGGGCAAGAGTTGCAGGTCACTGACCCTCTGAGGTGCCTGAAATGGTGTGACATGTTTCTGCAGGGCAAGGGTGTAAGAGAAGGGACAAATCTGCTGCCTCCCTGGGCAGCCAGGTCAGCCTGATCTCATTAGCTCCATTCCTGAGGAAGCAGAGCAAAAAATTGGATAGTAGTGAGAGAGAAGTAGCTGTACCTTAAACGTAAACCCTACTTAAAGACCAGCCCTGGGAGCAAATTTCAAGCTATGTGTTGTTATATTCTTAATCAGCAAACAGAAGATAAGTCAAGAAATGAGTGGGCTAGGTTTGCTAGTATCAGTGGGACTGTTTGTGTTGAAAGGGATCTTTAAATTGTAGCTATTCACAGTTCTCTGTTTGTTTTAGTTTGTTTGAAAATAGCTCCATTTTAATGAATTAGAACACCTATGCCTAAAGGAAATCATAACAGAGTGAAACACTGTATTAAGAAAACCAATACCTTCCTCCTACCTTCCTTAGTACTTATTCTTGCCATGCAGAATAAAAATTACTTTAAGATAAAAAATCCCAGAAGAAACTCAGAGACGGTAGAAAAAGATAACTCTTTGTTGTGAATGAGTGCTATTTTTCATATGATGTCTAAACTCTCTCAAACAAAAATGTTTTGACCCTTTTTCTGATGAAGAAACAGCTAAGGAACCAGAGGGGAAAAGAAATTATGAAATAAAGATTGCTTCAGTCTCAGATAATTTTTTTTAAACTTCCTTGTTTAATGCTGCATAAAGTACCAATAAATCTCCCTCTAGGCTTTACGAGTCCTACTTTGTAGGTGACAGATCTCAGGCATTGATGAGTAGTCAAGGGTTGGGGAAAATGAATGTCACAGAAAAATTTGGAGGAGAGAATATGCCCTGATGACACAACAAAAGAAGCATTCTTCACTGTCCAGGTTTAATACCTGCAGATTTGGAGCCAGCTATGTTTTCCTGGCTTTCAAATACTTCTCTAGTACCACTGAGTTGCAGCAATGTATTCTGGATGGTTCTGCAAGTAAGTGTTTCCCACAATGTCGTGATTATTCCTTTTTTTTTTTTTTTTCTTCTTGATGGGATTCCACAAAGCCACGAGCATGCATTTTAAGATGAACTATTAAAAGGAAAGAAAACAGTCACCAAAGCTTCCTCAGTGACTGATGCTGTGTAAATACTGTCATGGTACAGTTGGATTTATTTATAATTATTAGGCCAGCCTGGGGAAGTGCTGTCAAAGAGCAGTGATAGCCTGTCCATTGCTCGTTTGAGCAGAACAAAGGGCTTGACTTGGAGCAAGTTGCAATGCAGATAGTGTTGTCTGAGTTTATTCTGCCTTTCTTGTTCTCAAGCAGCAGAAATGTAATCTAGAGCTGCAATAGAATTTAATGCTAAGGTAGATCCCTTTGGAGTTGTAACTCAGCTAAATATTTCTTAAAATAACTATAGTTTTCCTTTTTTTTTTAATGATTTTGATCATAGTTAGGACATCATAATTCTGGTCTATCAGAGGTGTTTTAGATATGATAAAGCCTTAGGACCTTTTCCTGTACAGATGTATTGACATTTTGTTGCATAGATTTTCAGGGGGCTACACCTATGGAAATACTATTAAAATGGAATGAGCTGAATAATTAAATAACACAATGCTTATCTTAATGTATTTTCTTGCATACAGCGGTCTTTTCTTACCCTTTACTCCAAATGTTTTGTTTTATAAACCCACTGTTCAGTCCAACTCAGTGCTGCTGCTTTACAGAAGTAGATGTGCACTAAAGATGACGATTTGGCTTCTGATACAGAGTTGAGACACCTGCAATTTTAGGAGTTTTTTCTATGTGTTTGGAGGAAAAAAAATTACACACGGGAATAACTTATGTTGAGACAGACTAATATCTGGGGGGAGTAGTGGAAAAAAAACCTGAATAATCCCACAAACTCAGAGACCAGTAAATAACCAGGATGTTACTTCTGGAGTAGGACTCATTGCTTGCCTATTAACACCTAATGCAATTTTAGATGTGCTGCAATATCTCTGATATTTGCAGGGGTATATTGACATGACACAGGAGCTAATGAAGACCCATGCTGCTCTGGATGTGCAGCTTGGTGGTCAAGTGTCCAAGAGCCATGTAAAGCAGCCCCAGATGTCTCATTTATTTTGGTAGGTAATAAAAGACCACCCCTGCACTCTAAGACAGCACAACAGTGAGGTGTATCCCAGTGCAAAGAGAGGTGTATCCCAGATATTTTGCTGTCTTTTATTTCATCACTTTCCCCCCTTTATATTGCCCCTCTATGGGTGGGTTTTGTTTGATGTTTTTCCCCACACAGAAGTCCTGACAGTCTGGAAGCCATTTGTGAGGGAATACTTTCAGACCATGTGAAACTTAAGCTAGTTTTATGTATGCATTTATATATATAGATGATACTAAGTTTTAGGAGCCTAGATATGGACTCCTTAGCCTACATGTTGGATCTCATGCCCACATCCTTTCTGCAGATGTGATGTACGGATGGCTTTATGCAGGGAACTTCAGCACATTGAATGTAGCAGTGCACTTGTAGCATCTGTGGGTTCTGAGATATTGGGACAGCCAAATTCATCTCGAGCTCATTGAATTCAGAGGATTAACTGTGCCATAAGCTGTATTTAGCTTGAAGGGAGCTGTGCCGTATTGAAATCTCCGTCAGATGAAATCTTCTCCTCCAGCAGGCTTAAGCAGATACATTTGAAATGTTCAGGATCAACCGCAAACAAAAAATTATTCAGGACTAAGAATAATTCTTAGGGTCTTGATGAGGAATGAAGATCATGAAAACACATTTTGGCCTTTTGTACTAAAAAGGAGGCGTGGAAATGTTTGTGACCAGTCTGGTTCCCACAAATAGTGCCTAACATCTGGATAGCAGAGCAGTTTTGAGTGGATGGTGAAAGACTGTAAACCCAGCAGAGACAGATAAGCAGAATTATTTTAACTGTACCTTTTGAACTAATTTGGAAGTTCCTGAGTATTCAGGATGGGAACTCAGTAAATATTGGCATTCACTCCTTGCAGAACTTGCGGGTATTCTTGCAGTGTGCAGAAGATCTCTAAGCAGTAAAACTATTGGAACTGTTAAGAAATGTTAATGTGTTTACTTGCAGGAAGTTTAGGAAAGGTTGAAAATTTCATGTGCAACTTACATTTCATTCTTCCTAGGTAGAACTGTCCAACTCATCACTGCAGCCATTTTATTGAGTGCCAGCTCTAATCCCCTTGAGAGAAGTAAGGTCTCATTTTATAAAGCAACGGAATTGCAGAAAGGCTAAAATTTTATTGTTCAGAGGAATGGGTGAGAAGAATCTGTTTTCTGAGGTTCTGTATACATATAATAAAGGTATGTTAATAGAAGGACAAATTACCAAGGTGGCTTCTCCCTCATTTGAGAACCCCTTATCTGAGAAATGGTTACTGTGTGTGCTCTCCTTGTCACTTGGGAAAAAAGGCATGCGAGCTGATCTGCTGCCAGGGGTAAAGGAAGATAGAGGGTGTTGGTTTAAACTTGAGTGAAATCCCCTGTTCACATTTGGCTATCAACACACATGTGGTGACTTGAGCTGACAGACAGTATCTTGGCTAATCTCAGTAACTAGATGGTGGGCTTTCAGCCCAGAGAGATAAATAGAGCTGCAATCCCCCTCGTCTGCCTGGGGAGCTGAGGAAGCCTGTGAGAGCCTGAAGAGAAACCCCTGGTTCCCAGCCAAAGTCTCTATCCACCAAAGACCTTCCACATTCTTCACAATCTGAAAACATCTGTGTTGTTGATGAAGTCTTGAACTCAAAAGACTTGCAGTTATCTCAGAGAAATGTAATGGAAGTCAAAATACAGTCTCTAAAAAACCCTGATACTGCTGTCCTAGAGTCTGTTTTTATTATCCCTTAAATTTCCTTCACTTTTAGTCATGCATATAAGATGAATAAATCTATTTGCATTAACTACTTGATGCTGCCTAAATACCAAGAACTGGAAATTATATGAGGAAATATTTTCTTTTCTGTGAGTTAGATTATATTAGGCCAAATTAAGCCATATGTTCTGGAGCTTGTTCCTGTGATGCAATTGTATTTTCTGTGAAGACCTTGTCTTTTTTCCCAGAAGGCAAAACTGTTGAAAACCCTTTTTTACAAGACATTTTTGCATAACAGGTTAGAAATGTAAAGGCAGTGTCATGTGAAAAGCATGTGTGCAATAATACTGACAGCTTTATCCTTTCTATTCCCTTTTAGACTTCATTCACTGCTTTAGTCAAGCACCTTTTTAAGAGTCTAGTGTTTTGAGATTTATATTTGGATGAGAAAGTGGCATTAAGCATTTACAGCAGGTAGGGTTTTTTTTGTTTTGTGGATTTTTTTATTTCTGACAGACATTGTAATGATAGAAAATTGGGAACTATCCACAGGGTTTTATCTACAGCCATCTACAAGTTTCTTTCTATTCAGAAAATTCAGAGAAAAATGGAAAGCAAATATTCACAGAAATTTGTTCAAATTAAAGTAAAACATATGATTTGAGCTCAATCTTTCCTATACTATGATAATATTATATAAGTGTTGGAGTGCAAAAGTTAAACATAGAGTTCTGCTCTTAAAAATTATTCCTTCTCATTGAAAATTGCCTAGCCTGGACTTGCATTACTCATCCCATTATCTAACCTAATGCAGAAGATGGGGACCTCCCTAGTTAACCTGTGCTGAATTATGTGTCAGGAGCAGCCCATGAGTCATCAAAATAGAATTGTGTTCCCAACATATATCTTGAACAGGGACCTCTACACTTACTCTCATTTGCATTTAAATTTTAAAGTAAATGGAGATTTCAGACAAAATCAGTATTTGGCATAGTTTGTATAGATGCAACTAGATAAGTAATAGGAATATAAACAGGAATGTCTTCTCTGGCTGCTGTTGAAAAATTTGTGTTCATTCCTTAGAAGACTGAAAACATGTTAAGTGTGGCTGATTTGTTGTTGACATGGTTAATCTGGTACCGCTTTAAATACCAAAAAATTCAGCCAATATATTTTGCAAATGTAAACCAAATCTTTTCTATTCTATAAAACATTTTTAAAAAGTGATAAAATGAATGGCACATAAATATTAAAAAAATATATAGGCATAATCACAAAATAACAAAAAATCCCCACACAGCTATACATAAAATATTCAGGTATCAGGTTCCTGTCTGTGGACAACTACTGAAGTAAACAGCAAAATTCTTGCTTGCTTACCCTGAAATTCCATTTTTTGTTGCATGCAGAAATTAATTGCCCAATGTCTTGGTTTCTCACTTCCTTTCTCTTTCTCTGTCATCATTTTTATCCTTACATTGCACCTCCCTTGGCTGTGTAATCCCCTGAAACATTTCACAGTCCTGATTTTCCCATCCTGTCTCTCCATTTTTTCCTGTGCCCAGTAAGCTTTGTGTCCTTCCTAATCTTTCCTGCTTTCATGCACATGTTTATCTCTCTGCATCCCCTTATCTATTTGCTCTCCAATCTCCTTATCCTAGATTCAGAACATACCCTAAACCTTGCTCATGCTGCAATCTCCCCTTGCTCTGATGATGCATATGTCTCTCAGGTGCCCTATGTACATGTCAGGTTGCTTTTCCTCTCCTACAACTCTTTCTGCCCCACTTGGGTATAGTGTGAGCAGGGAGGCACAAATGGCTTGTGAGTATCAATGTAAAAATACCTTTTTTTTTTTTTTTTCCACTTCCTACCTGGTGACAAAACTAATATGCTGTGACTCATTACAGGAAGAAAGAATAATTTTTCCTGCCAGAAATGCATATCACCCCTCTTTCAAGCCCTGGTCCCTAAAACCTTTGAAAAATTCCAATTGTTGTTTATAGTATTGTTAATTCATTAACTAGCTGTAGATTGTGGAAGTTCATAAGGACACTAAAAGAGCACAGATCTTTTGAGTTTAATCAGTTAAGTAGCCTGAAAGCTCTCACTGTCAGTACTTAGGAAAATCACTCTTTATCACTTACACCAGCTGTAGTTACAGGTTTGCGTGGAATGGTCCCAGCAAGAGCTCCAAGCAAGGATCTCCTAACCATCTTCCAGCACCTGGAAATGTGTCTTTACTGATACTGAAGTAATTTTTGCCTCTTACATACCCATTGATTAATAGATATAAGTGACTTTTTAACACAATAACGTGGCCTGGGCTTCTTGCTGGTTTCTTGATTTCTTATACGGAATATGTTGAGTCTGTTCTCCTCAGTTTTGAAGTAGAGTGATTTTTTGGGTGGAGGGAGAACGTGCTAAAACTATGAAAGTTATGTGGAAGTGTTGAACTGCTGTTGAACTGAGATGATCAGTTGGCAAAGAACATCTACCTTAGATCAGGAAGGGTATGATGCATTTATCAGATTCCAGTTTATTCTGAAATGAACATAGGAAAGCCCCTGAGCTTTCAGATGAGACTGGAGTCTGTCCTGTGTTCTGGCAGTCAGGAGCAGCTAAAATGAGAGCTGAAATGTGACTTTCCTGCCTTTTCCTCCCCTCATAGCCTCCTCTGCAGAGCAGTGGCACCGACTGGGTGATGCAGCAGCAAGGAAGGGGAATTTGATTTCTTCTGATGCTTGTGAAAATGCTGCTGCTTCTTTCTTAATAGGAATCTCTGTTCTCTTCAAGATGAAGAATTTAATGCACTTGGGCACACTTTCCACTGATGGTTTATATAATGTAGTTTAGATGCTGGGTATCATTTTCATTGAATTCAGAGGCTCTGCTGATGGAGATATACAAATATTCTGTGTCCTGGGATACCTTTGTAAATGAATTTTTAAAAAATTATTTCTTTTTCTTTTCTTTTTTTTTTTTTTTTGGTCCTGTCTTCAGTGGCTGATTGTGTTATTCTACATCTGTTGCATTTTATCGCAGTGAATTTCAGAAGTAGGCAGAGTGGGTCCTGTCAGTTTAAATATCATTCTTAGTGCAGTTATGGAAGGAGCAGGAATAAAGCACTATAAAAATACTGTTAAGAGAAAAAAAACCCCACCAAAACCAGAAAAAAACCTCATACTTCAAACAATCAAGCAAACCACATTACTGCTGTGTGGAAAATAAGTGAAATATATTGAGTTTTTTTTTTCTTCTTTTGATAGTTTTAATCTGATCAGTGGTTATTCAGATTTATTGAATTCTACATGATAAAAATAAGTAATTTGATTTATAAGACTATTCACCATTTACACAAATGGTCAAGACTGCTTTGCATTTAATCAGCTTTTGAAAGAAAATGAAAATTTTGTAGAGAAAAGATCAAATATAACATGAAGGTGCCACATGTCAAGTGGATGGGTTAGACCTCCTTCTACTACCCTTCACTCTTTTGTCAAAAAAACAGGTTTTTTGAACAGTTGCTTTGTATTTTTTTCATCACTGAAGTTTAATAGGTGATTAGTGGAAACAACACGTGAAAAGTTATCAACTTTGAATATATGATCAGAGTTGGGTTAGCAAAAATTGAGTTACTGTATTAAAGGACTTTCTTCAGGTTTCTTTAGAGAGAAAACTTACTTTTTTAACATTAAAGAAAACAGAATTTTTTTGTTAAGACTTGGAGGTCCCAAAAGGACCAAGTGGTTAATTATTTAGTACAAGTCAGGTCATTTCATTAGCATCAAAATGAACCAGAGTATACATGTGGAAGCTCAGTAAGCAGGAAAGAGAAGCAGAGGCTCTGCTTGTGTTGTGCCAAAGTGTAGAGTGTTTGGAATTTGCTGTAAGACTGAACTGGCAAGGTCCTCAGAGAAGATCCCAATGGGGAAGGGGTAAAGGATACAGCCTTTGTGTTCTAGAGCCTTATTTTGTAGGAGTTAAAGCAGTATGCAAGGTTGATAAGACTAATGCAGTAATTACATGATTTTTTTTTTTTAATAGCCTTCTTCACAGAGACAGGGGATCTGCCTCAAGGTGAGGTGACAGTAGGCAATGTTACAGAAAAATAAGGAAATAATAGGATACAAGAGAACATGCTTGCACTGGCTAAAAAGATTCAGGAAACAGGACAGGAATATGATTTTCATATTAGAGGATATTCATTAGTAGATTTTTATTTTTTAGATTGTGGGTTTTTACCCGATCATGAATCATCTGGAAAATTACAGTGAAACTTGCTGATGCTAGTAAATTATTCTGTATAGCAAAGACAAATGCCAACTTGAAAAGCTGCACTGAGTAACTGAGAAATGCAATGACAGACAACAGGATGTTCAATATTAAAAAAAAAAAAAGTGCAAATGAGAGAGTGAAACATTTCCTAGTTTGGCTCGACAGTGAGTACCATTCTGGTTTCCAGGTCTATAAAACATCCGGGTTGATTTTTTTGGTTGTTTTGTTTGTTTGTTTGTTTGTTTTTTGTTTTTGTTTTTTTTGTTTTTGGTTGGTTGGTTGGTTGATTTATTTGGCTTTTTTTGATTTTTGTTTGGGGATTTTTTTGTCTTTTTGATAATTTGAGAGCTGAAATTGTCAGCTGGTGGTTTTCCCTAAAAATAGTTTTAGCATGAGCACAGTATGTGCATTTTCTTTCACTGATTTTGTAAAGGTACATTACTAGTGGTACAAAACAGCCCTAATTTGCTTTTGGATACTAAAACTACACAAAAAGATGAATGGGGCATATATTATCTACTTTATAGACAGCTTTCCTTTTGTTGCTTTGGGCAATCATATAGTTAAGTGATAATGTTCCTGGAGATTGAGTCCATGAAGCAATAATGGCTTTTATAGTTTATTAAATGCCGAAGTACAGCTGGAGCTACAAAAGCCATCTCAAGCAGTAAGTATGTTATTACCATTATGGAAAGATAAAAGGAGAATATCATAGGAATAGGAATTTTTAAAATTTTGCAGCAGGGATAAGAACAGAAATTATATTTTCATTAAAACTATTTATACTTATAATACCCCACCTTCAGAAAGATACTTATAAAGTCCCACCTTATTGTGGGGTAGATATGAACCAGTGCTGTCTAACCTTTGCAATTTCAAATTAATCCAGATCCATAATATATAACTGAACACTGATACCATTATCTGTAAAATTTTAAAGCAACGGAGTGGAAAAAGGTTACATTTGAGCTGGTTTGGATCTGAATTAAGCTTCTTCTTTATAAAAAAAAAAAAAAAGGCACTGAGAAGGAAGACCAGTGGATTTTTCAGCAAGAGTAGTTATGCACAATTTTCCTAAATCAATAGAAGTACTACATTATTCTGGTTATTGAAGCTTCCCTGTTAATTTTTCTTTATAATCTCTGGCCTCCTAAGGCACGTCCTTGCCCCTGGCAAATGCCTGGTATTATTACAGAAGATTTGCAAAAGAAGCAATTGTGGAAAGGAAAAGACTAAGTTGTTTCTGACTCTGTCTTCAGTTAAAGAGAGAATAGTCCTGCAGCAGCTAAACACATCCATTCCTGACTCAAACCCACAGCAGAAGTGTGGTTGCATCTTCTTTTCTTTGGGCATGGGTACCAAACTTGATCAGGCCAGGACTGAAGGGAACAGAGGCTTCTTGTGTGGGTGCTACAACTAGGAGCCTGGTGACCAAGTGGTCATTGAGGAAAAAAAATCTTGATGGATTTTACTAGACATTTAACATCACTATGCAGTTGTGCTTTACCCTAAGTATCTGAACTGATTACTTTTCTCACCTTCTCTGACCCAGTGAAAGATATAAGAATAGCTGTATGATATAAATCAATCCATAATTGTGTTGAAAATTATAAAAATATTAAATAAATCTTCCCTGGTATTTACCTGAAAATTGTATCTTCAGTTTTTAACCAGCCCTTCCGGCTTCAGGTAAAGTAATACATCAGCAATACATTTCTTGAGGGAATGTAAATACATCAGCACCTGAGTGCATGAGCAGCACGGTGATACATTCTCTGTCCCAGTCCATTTCAGTCACTGTCATTATTTTGTCCAGAAAAGCAACTGAGTTTACACTGGAGTACTAGGAGTTTAAAATTGTAGCCATTGACTGCTGGCACCTGGAGGAGTGATTTTATGTCACATTTAGCCAGCTAGCTCAGACCTTGTAACCATAGTCAAACCTCCAACAACTGTGGCCCAGTGTGTGTCCCTGAATTTAAGACCTAAGTATGAATCAACAGAAAAATAGTTAGTTGAGCAGAGCTGCTTCTTCTCGGCGTCTGCATTGCCTGAGATGCGTGATGATCTCAAGGACAACAGCTCCAGAGTCTTCCATTTTAGATTAACTGATGTGTCTCCTTTCCACATATTTTAAGATTGATGAAAAATGATTCAGTAATGAGGGACCAGTCTATTTCCATAAAGTCAACTAAACCTTTGTCAGTGACTTGGAAGCAGACCTGAGTCCAATTCAAAAGCATCCTGTCACTAGAAAAGCAAACTGAAAAAAATAAATTTAACCAGGCATACTTTGGGCATTGTGTTGTTTAGGTCACGTTGTCTACATAGACATGTTCCTAGTCTGTACCACAGCTTCAGCTTTCACTCTCCATTGATCTTGAAGTATATTTATTATAAATAATATTGGAAAACAGTTGTTTTCACTAGATCTTGTAACTAGATCTCAAATCTATTATGTGACAATTCCGGGCAGCTGTCTTTCTATAATGTGATCCTGATTAATAAAATCTCCCAGGGACTGAATGCCAAACTTTATTCTGAATTACAGTAGTTGCATATCTCTTTTCTTTAGCCATTTATCTAAATCTTTCCCTTGTTTCTTTAAAGAATTGTTAAAGCCTTGGGAGGAAAGCAGTCATTATATCACATTACACTTTTTATAGAAACTAATATTACATGGTATCTTCTTTTGCCTTTGCTAAAGGCACAAGAGAAAAACCATACCTGCATTTTACTCATGTAAATGTATTCTTCTGGCTGGCCCTTAAACAGATTTCAGTTCTTATCTGAAAACTGTAACTTCATCAGGTAATTATAGCAGCAGATATTCAACCAGGTGAGAAAGGTCTCAAGAGTCCATGTGCTCAAAGCAGAATCAACATTCAGATTTCAGAGCAGGTTTCTCAAGGCTTTGTCCAAATGGGTCTTGGAAAATCCAAGAATGGGAACCTGCAGCCTCTGGGAATCCTTTTCCAATGCTTAATTATCCTCACAGTGATTTTATTTTCTTCTTTCACCCAGTAGGATCCCTCTATTTCAAGTAATGGTCATTACCTATCTTCTGCACTTCCGGAGAGAGCTCTTCTTGATCACCCTTTTGATATTTTTTGGAAGGATGAAATAGCTGTTCTTGAAGCCTTCTCTTCTCTGGACTTAAAAACCCCCAATCCCTTAGACCACACTTGTGGAATTATATATGTTCTGTTATGCCTACAGTGTCTATACTGAAAAGCACATAATTAATTGCATATTCTTTTGTGGTTTTCCTGAGGTCAGATCATTTTAACATTATTTCTTACATACTTGAATGTATTTGCAAAGTTTTAACTGAGCAAATGGCTTATAGCTATTAAAGATTAGCCATAGACAATGTCTGTCTGAAATTATTTGAACCTGTAATTGCATTTTCAGTCAACAGAGTCCATGATTGTGTGTTTATTTCAATACAAGTGAGATGCATACCTTTATACTTCATGTGTTTTAATCCTTTAAACAACTGTATAAGAAGTGTCAGGTTCCTTCAGCCTGCTCTCAAATAGACATTTTAATGTAGGATGCATAGAAACCCATCCTTTTTGGAACAGGACAAGAATTGTACATCTACCTGCTGACACACATGCCAGGGATCTTTTTTTGTGCTAGTCCTATGGCTGTCTTCAGAGGCAGCAGATCTACTGATCACAGGCAAAGCTAGCCCACACAAGCCTTGTCTTCATGCTTTTATTACTTCATAATTAATGGCTCTACCCAATTGAGGCACAGCATTCTTTCATTACCAAATTAATAACAGAAATCTCAAGTGAAAGCCATGAACATTTTATTGTTCAGATTGACTGAGTGTGTATCACGTCGGAGCTTCAACATGACAGCCGAGAGATTTCTCAGCAGGCCTTGTTCCTGTAGCATCTTTGTGAGCTGTCGGGAGCTGTTGAAACCGTCAAGTTCATGCTGTGGGACCTATGTTTGAGACTAAATTATGTCCCTTTTTTCTCAGTTGCAAATCTGTGTATGGACACTCATTGCTGGAATATGACTTTGGTAGCTATCCACAAGATTTTCCTGTTCAGTTAGAGGGAGTGTAAACACAGCTGTTTACTTGTTTCCTACTCTTGCAACTGTAATTGAAGCAATATAATGTTTGCACTCTTCAGAAAGTGACATAGGCATCCATTGCTGACATTTCAGCTAATGACCTGAAATGCTCCTATTCTAACCTGTGTTCCACTAGAGTTGTTATGGTTTGTGGAATTTCAAAACCACAAAATTGCAATTTGTACTTTCTTTTTTTTTTTCCCCCTCAGTAGCTCAGTTTAAAATAAAAATGGACAAACCGTCCCCCCCACCAACAAATCTAATGATCATGCTTACTCTTCACAAAGACTGACATCTGACTCCTAGAAAAATAGGACTGTATATTTTGTTTTGTGTTTCACCCATGGAAGAAACTGCTAGGTAAGTGAGGCTGTTTATGAAAGTGAAGGTGTGCAGGATAAATGAGATTTCATAAGCCACTGCATTGGAAGGCATAGGACCATTTGGGTTCCTGATTCATAGGAACTGTAGTGGATCAACAGGCATATGAACAAGATTTTCCTAGCTGCATGAAATATTTATAGACAGCCTACTATGTCTGGAATATTTAAATGATTTAAGTGTACAGACCATGTACAGTTCTAAGATGAAGGTTATATGTTTCTGATAAAATATATAATTTACATTTCTTTGAGGAATTGTGAAGTGTAGATTTATAACACGTGATGACCTTTGGCAATGCAGTATATATACAACAAATAATTCTCTGACTTGGGGCATGCATGAATCTTTTTTCTCCATTATTTAATCCAATGGTTATACAGTAGGTCATTCTGTCATTAGATGATGTATTTCTGTCTGGTAAACAGAGATATGTTTAGTAGGAATATTACTGACTGGGAAAAATGAGAAGTATTTCACCTGTTCTTGGCATGATTATTAATTAGTTTTATTGCCCACAGAAGTATGATAAGCACTTGAAAGAACCATTCAAACAATTTAATGTGTTTGTGGTGGTCCAATAATCAGGGATTTTTTTACACATACGTTTCTTTTTATGTAGATAATTTTAGAAGATGTGCTGCAAGCAATCACCTACTAACTCCTTGTGTCACCATCATGCATGACAAGATGTGGTTTCTCCCGCTGTCTCATTCTTTCCATTTTATAAGGAACACTGGGATTCCAGCTTATATTGTCACAGTGCTGTGTATCTTACTGTGATAGTTGATTTGCATTTATTACAATATAAATTTGCCTTCTGCTCATCCTTAGTCATGTCTGTATGTGCTAAACCTGTGGATGTACCCAGAGAGAGAAGCTGAGCCAACAGGTGTTTTTATGAGCCCACAATGGCTTGAGTTGTACCCTGAAGGAGAGTTTGTTTCAAAGGAGAAGGAAAGTTCCTGATTCTTTTTGCTCAGTTTGCTCTGGTTTTCTTACAGGTGGTGAGGGTATGTAAGAGAAGCAGCCCTGCAGGCTCTCAGGTCAGTGCAGGAGGGGCAGGAGGTGCTGGAGCAGATTGCCCTGGGGCAGCCCGTGGTGAGGCAGCTGCATCCCTGCAGCCCAGGGAGCTCCACGGGGGAGCAGAGACCCACTGCAAGCCCTGGAGGACTCCACTGGAGCAGGTGGGTGTCCAGGAGAGGCTGTGAGCCTGTGGGAAGCCTTTTGCTGGAGCAGGCTCCTGTGGTGCCATTGAGAGAAGGACCCATGCTGGAGCAGCTTTTCTGGTGGGATTTATGACCCCTGCATCCCATTGAAGGGATCCACTCTGGAGTAGTTCATGATTGACAACAGCCTGTGGGAAGAACTGGCACAGGAGAAGTTCCTTTGAAGAATTATTTCCTGTGGGTGGGACCTCACACAGGAGGAGTGAGAGGAGTCCTCCCCCGGGAAGGAAACTGTGGCAGGGACAGTGTGGGATGAGCTGACCACACTCCCATTCCCCATCCCCCTGTGCTGCTGAGGAGAGGAGGCAGAGAATTCAGAGTGAGGTTCAGTCCAGAAAGAATGGAAGGCTGGAGGAAAGGCATTTTTAAGACTGGGTTTTATTTGTCATTAGCCTATTCAGATTTAATTGGTAATAAGTTAAAGTAATTTCCTCGAGTCAGATTTGTTTTGCTGAGGATGATAGCTGGTGACCAATTTCTCTCTGACCATATCTCAGCCCGTAAGCCTCTCATATTTTTTCTCCGTCCAGCTGAGAAGAGGAATAGAACAGCTTGAGTGGGCACTTGTTATCCAGGCAAGGTTAAACCACCACATCTTTGTATAATTTTATGATTGGACCAAACTCATTAACATTTTTTCTGCATAATTTGTGACAAGGGTTCATCATTATGTTGTTAAACCAAATGAGGATGCTTTAACATGTGAGATCAAATCTTACATGTTTAAGCAGCCATCCAGAATGTAAAAAACAGATGGACTGTCACCATCGCTTGTCATTCCTAAGCAAACCTAAATCACAGCTTCTTAATTAAAATGTAACTTTTTCTTTCATTTGTGTTGACTTGGAATGAACTGTACTAAAGAGCAATTGCTGCTAGTTTGTATAAGACTGAAACTTATATTGGACATCCAAGTGGAGTCTTGGAAGCAGACTTTGTTAATCAGGTTGGGAACATTATATTTGACATTGTAAAGGGGTGCAGTAGCAAAAGACCATAATGTGCTATTTGGAATAGAAGTGTGCCTTTTCTATTTCTATGAGTTTTTGGATCTGCATAATACTAGGTGTAAACAAATTTAAAGTGAAATAATATGCTTCTGTATTTAAAAGGCAGTCAAAATTCATAAGATATGAAAACTGACCTATTAATTTGAGACAGTTCCACTAAGTAAAGAAAAAAAAAGAGGGAGAAAAAAAGGAGCTCAGTGAAGCATAACTTACTTCATTTATGTGCTGAAATAAAATCATGCTGATAAAGATTTGTTCAAACAGCATTTCAGGGCAGATTGAAAGTTGTTTTAGAAACAAGTGTGTGTGTGTACTTTTAGTACAGGTTTTTAATGGCAGAGCTGCTATATTAATATTTTTCTTTTCAATTAGTGAAAGACCATGTGTGTTTATGAGTGTATGCATCCTCTTGGCATTTAACATCATTTCCCTGGAGGGGGGATTACAGCAGTTTGTTTAAAATATCTGTAATACAGAGACAATATTTTGGGATATCCACAGAGTAGAGTTTGAGTGTATTTTTATAATAATAGAGATATCTTATAGTACTCTTCAGCATAACACATCCCAGAGAGCTCTGCAAGGCCGTGAAACACAAATCTATATGCCTGGAGGTATTTATGACAGCCCCTTGCCAACCTGCAGGTGAAATAGAATGTGCTTATTAGTGCTTTCCAGCAACACATGCCTGCATCAGAGAGGGACAGGATAATATATTTTATCTGCCTAAGATGTGTTTTATTATTATTTTAATATTAAAGTTGTCCTCAAGTCTATCCAGCTTGTGTAAAAATGTTAGGGAGTTGTTTTGATACCTAAATTTCCACATGGTGGCCCTTGCTGTTTCATCCTCCTGCTTATGGGCAGTTCTGTTTGAGCATCTGCATGCACAGGACTGCATGCAAGTGCTTTCAGAGCCCCCGCTATGCAAACTCCTTCTTTTAAGCTTGGTTCAAAAGTGTTTTGAATTGGAAAATTAATCAGACATGACTGAATTATTGTAGTAAATTCAAAAACCTCTTCTAATTGATTTTTCCATTAAAAATCTTGCTGTGGAAGCGGGCAGAGCTTTGACCCCAGTGTAAGGGAGCTGCATAAAAGTGACAGACATCCACAGGCTGTTAGCTCTCGTGCTGGGGGATCCAGCTCAGTGCTGAGCCCCAGCCCTATGCCAGTGGACAAGCATCACCATTCCCTTCATAGTTGAGCAGGGTGGTGCTTCCTAGAATTAATAATGGCTGAAGGAATGTTCTTCTGCCTTTGGAGGGCAAAGACCTTTCCACAATAAAGCATTATTAGCTGTCAAATGCCCTTTATTTTTTTTTCTCTCATTTGCTTCTGTCAGAAATAGACAAAAAAACCCTGTTGAAATCCATTAAATTAAAGCCTTGTGTTTAAAAGGTCTTGAGATTAATTTCATTACTGAAGCTTACAGAATATCATTATTCAGCATTTTTTTATGCCCTATTCAAAGAGCTGGGGCTTAGGAATTGTTTGCACTTTCAAGTGTAAAGATTGCTTGGAGGGATTTGATGCTTCAGAAATAAATTGCTCCATATTTATTGCTATAAAGATAATCTTCCAAACAGGAATTGGTGCCGCTCTGACTTCCTGAGAGTTTAGCACTTCTACTGTAGAAAACCTTCCCAATCAACAAAAGAGGGAGGCTGCTGATTGCTTTGAGTGAATGTTTAAGTACTTATGGTCACATCACACCATCTCTGTCCTTCAGGCTTTCAGGTAGCAAACGTTATTGGAGGTAAAAAATCAAATATTTGGTGGCTAGGAAATGCTTCTGAGCATTTTAAAAAATAGTTTTTTTAAATTGTAAAATTATGCCAGATATAATTTTTACTAATCCAGTTTCTGTATGCCATTAATTGGTCTAATGATTGCAATTCCTCAACTGAGACATAAGCAGCACTCTGATATTTGGTCAGGTTGGCTTGTTGAAATTATATATGTGTGTGTATATATATTTATTTATTTATTTATTTATTTATTTATTTATTTATGGACAAAGAAATTTTTACTTTGAATCTACTCTCCACTTTCTTGCAATTTTATTTTGCCCCTGTTGTCTTGGAGGTTCTTTGCACATAGGGATGAAAAAAAACGGTGGAAAATAAGATAATCTCATAGAAATAATTCTTGCATTCCTATTGTTCCATCCTCCAGGACAGCAGATTGGTTTGGACACCTATTATATGTAATATATATTTTATATTTTTCTTTAAAGAATTGTGATGATAAAGAGTTAAGAAATTATGAATTTTAGTCACTGTAGGTGCTGAACAAACAAATTCAGAGTTTGAATACAAGTCAAAAATGTCTGCAGGATGAATTGCTAAAGGAACTGGATCAGGATGCCTGGGTCAGGACTGACAGTTTGTTTCATTTTAATTTTCCTAGACCTGCAATATGGGGCTTGTGAAGGCAGAGGGAGATAAAAAGGATGTATTTGGATGAAAATTTGGGGAAAAGTGTATCAAACCATTAAGTAGTAAACTTTAAAAAATACTAGACAAACGCATTTGTTTTACAAACCTGTTTTCAGTTTAAGTGGAAAAACATAGCAGCCTTAGACTAGACAAAAACCCCTTAAAGTTTTTTATTGGATGAATAAATTATCTTTGAATGAGAAAATTGATGCATTGTTGATGTGCTTGGAAAAGATTTGAGCTCCTCAAGATTGCTTCTGATGGATTAATTTTCAGGATTGAGGTGCCATGGTATGGAGTAGTATGTGACATATTTTTGTAGTGCTTTTAAATTACTGAAATCACTACCTTAGGAAGCAGAAGAAACCCCAACACATTTTCTCTGAATTCAAATGTACAGCATGTTCCTTTGCCTTTTAGGAGCCAAACTTTGCCTTCCATTTCAGGTCTTTTCTACGGGTATGTTGAACTGAGTCACATGTGACATGACAGTCACAATACTTACACGTGTAACAAAAGCAAAGCTATATTTAAGAATTGAATAATTTTTGTATTTTTGAAGACACAATGTAAGTATTTTGAAATACAACATACACATATTTCAGACCTGTAATTACATTATTGTCTACTCAGTGTGTCTTTTAAACCTGAAAATATCTACTTCCATTATTTTAACAATATTGTCCACTGCTACTGAAGTGAAAAGCGAGAATTTATTAGATTTCATTGTTGGTGGGGTGCCATTGGTAGTGAGAAAGGATATTCCAGAACTAATAGCTTTCTTGCTTCTTGGTCATTTCAATTTAAACTTTAGAGTAAGAGAAGATGAACCACATAAAACCCATTCATAATCCAAGAGTGTATTTCACTGCAGTTATTCAGCACAACAAAAGCACACACACAATTTCATCTCTCTTGTTAAGATTTAGAAGCTGTTCCAGTGCTGAATAACTTTTAGAAGTGAATAAGCCACCAGCTTCTTTTCTTTTGTGAGTTCTCCAATCCACTCCAACCATTTAAAATGTGGAATTGATACTGGTGAAATGTAGGCCTTACAGAGATCTTGGGATTAGTTGTCCTTCATGTTGCTGCTAGAAGGTACCTCATTATCTAATAATGTCAGAGATTTTATATTAACTGTTCATATCTTTTGTTAGATCAGATAATGTCATTGAGGCTAAATGACATTTTGATGTTCCTTTACCATGTTTTTGTATGTGTTATGCAATTATTTTGTTCTACATAAAGTCTTGATGAAAAAGCAGCTCATCTTATTGCCAGCTTGAGACTGTAGTGAAAGAATTAGAAACATCAGGTGATTTGGCTGCCCTGAGATAACATCCGTCAGATATTTGTACAGCTTTATAAAAGAATTACCTGTTGTTTCCAAGCCAAGATCGAAGAAGGAAAATGCTAGTATTAAATATAATACCTGTGACATTTACATACTCCCTAAATCAATAATACATTTTTGAGTTTGTGGGATATATTTGGATGATGTCTACAATAACAAAATGTAGGGCTAAATCTGTAGAAACCTTATCTACTATGAATCAAGTTCTTTAATAAACCCACTTTCCAAATAGCTTCGGACCATGTTCTCAGTAGACTAGAAATAATTCCAATTGATTAATTGATTACAAATTGAAGAAGTCCCACGTGATGTTCATGGTGAAGTTCAAAGAAGTCTAGAGCGTAGCATGAAGTTCAGTTTGTTCTCTGGCACCAGTAGCAGCTGTCTGAGCCTGGCTCACATCCTTACTGCTGTTCTCTTTTCCAGTAAGAGACAGTGGCAGGAGCACTGCAGGAAACTGCATTATCTCTTCCCTTACACTTTTTTCACTGGAAAGTTTCTTCAATTCAGATATGTTTCACAAATTTAATCCTTATTTTGGGACTTGAAAAGATTTTCAAGTCAGTAATCTACACCTTTTTATGTATGTTTGCAGGCAGCTTTAAGAGTGGTTTATACAATTCCCTGTGAGAATTTTCAGCTAAATTTTCATTCTGGTTTACTTTGTAATCCATTTTGTTCCAAAGATGCTAGCCTTCTGTTTAAAGATTAGAGCCACGTGTGTTTTTCTAATTGTCAACAGGAGCTGCATCTAATACTTTTCTGTAAATATCCTGGTCATCTCTGAGTGCTTTCTACTACATGAAGGTCCCAGTTAAACCAAATCAGTTTGGTACAGGAACACCATGTTGTTGTCCACACTCTGCGTTTTGCTTAGAAATTGGCGCTTAAGAAAGCAACACGGGGAAAAAATACATGAGGAGCTCTAGTGCTCAGTGAGGTCTTCAAGGTGAGAGAAACTGGAATTTCATATTGTGCTAAAAAAGGTGATGTGATTTATGATTCTGGCTCCATTCCAGCAGTGTACTTAAATCCAAAGGATAGTACCATTAGACAAATCTATTTATGGAGGTAGATATATTCCCTCCTTAATAAATGCAAGCAGAGGTTAACATTATTAAAATTTGTGAGTAAACAGTAAGAAGAAAATGTAACAATTAGTTTGAGCAATTCTTCTGGGGTTTTGTTTCTTTGTTTCTGGTTTTTGATGGGTTTTTGGTAATAATGTCTAAACTTTGTCCATAAACGAACAAATCCAGAAATAGTACACATTAGGCTCATTCACATTATATTTCTGATGATCAGATTTGTTTGGCACACAGAGAGCATATTGTCAGTCACATTCATGATTTCAACCACAGTTTTTGATATGTAGCTTTTATTTTAAAAACCCAAACAACCAGAATTGTAAACTAAATTATTAAAATCATAAGAAAATTTAAGGCAGCATCCACAAGTATGCTTATTTTTTAAGAATGGAAACCCATTGGTAGTCCCCCTTCCACAGTGTCTTTTAAGAAACTATTCTCATGAATTGTAAGTCATTGATACATCATTTATTGTAGGATCTGCAATTATTGATGAAAGTTCAGAAGATTAATGTCTAGAGGTTTAAATAAGCATGAAAAATTCTTATACAAGAGGCTCTGGAAAGAACAAAGGGATTATTTGATATGAAGGTAGATGGGACTACAGGCAACTAAAGTTTTGAAAATATATATTGTTTAGTTGCCCTAGAAAATAAGTAAGAAGCAGCAGACTAATATCTGTGCTTTGGATTTGAGTTCAGTCAAGTGCTTCCTGTTACAGAACTGCTTTTAGGTTGCTGAACCACAATAATATTTTCAAACATGACCCAGCTGGGAGTTGAGAGTCTGTGGGGAAATCATGCTTGGGGATTGGCAGAGAGCAGTGAAGGCAGGAGGAGCACCATCAGAAGACTCAATGGAAAAGGAAATTAGTTATTCAAGATTCAATGAATGGAAAGGTTTAGCAGAGGCGGAGAAGAAAAGCAGGAGCCAAGTCAGAGTGAGAACGGAATTTTGAGTAAGGCTGGAAGATTCACAAACCTGGGGTGAGGGAAGCAGAGGAAAAGCCAGGGGTGATAGAGCAGAGCTGTGTGCTGTGGGTAGGCCAAGCTTAGTGCGGTCCCTAGGCCAGGATCTGTTACTTCTCAGCACTATTGGTAATGAAAAATATTATCCATCAGAACCAGATCAATGCTGCTTGTTAATTCTGATAAAACTGAGTATTTTGGGCTCTAAGTACAAGAGAAAAAAAAAAACATCTCTGGCTGCTGCAGTGTGGGGCAAGAGTAGGAGCACCTGCCTCTGTTTCCCTGCCCTGTCCCAGGCACACAGGCGGTTGCTGGTGGCTTTAACAACAGCAAGGTCATCACCTTGGGACCCTGCTGATGGGGAGAGCTGGCAGCCAGGACATCTCCTACTAGGACAGTCTGCAGTGTGGACACCTTCTTGTTTTGCCTTTGCCTGAATCTGGCCTTACATTCCTTTCTGGGTGCTAAGTCTACATAGAAAGAATGTCCTCTTATTGCCAACCCCTACTCTTTCGTCTCAAGCAAGCTATCTTGGCCTGGGCCATGTTACTAAATAGCACCATAAGATTGTGTTTGGTTTTTTTTTAAATACATGAAATTACTTGCATTTTCCTACCTCCTTTTTTCCTCAGTGCCCCCGAACCCTTGTTTTCTCCACAAAATTGTTGTCTCAGTCAGAGCAAGGGATAAGTGGTGATCACTGAATGAGTAACTACTCAATATTTCTTTTTAACATCAGCCATATGGTAAGTCTGTGATCATTGCTGAACTCGGTCAGGGGCTTAGAGAGGCAAAGCTTCTTATGCCTTTGTTAGGCCAGCTGTTGCAATTGGGAAGCTGAATATCAAGCATCCGTGGTGCTGAATTTATCTAAAAAAAATCTTACTGTGTAGGGAAGGATTTTAGAAAAACTGACTCTAATATGTGCTGAGGATTCTTAGCTAAGAATTCTTACCAACTATTCAAGGCTAGCCAGAATATGACATTTCTTCTTTCTTATCCTTGTTGCTGGTTTTCTCTGGTTCTTAATCGTAATATCAACCTTCCATGTCTTTTATTTTAACTGATTTTAGCAACATCAGGAGGGGAAACAAGAATATTTTATTTCTAGTTTTATTTTAAACAGAGTTAAAAAGGTTTCATAACAGCTGGTTGTGATGCAAAAAAACATTTTCTGTTATACTAGTTTAAAATAAACTTCCCAGCAATATCACAAAAGCAGTAGCATTTTGATAAAATTAATTAATGACAGTGCAATTACATGACAGATGTCTAGTAACTTCTCACTTTGTTGCAGATTCTAATCAGATGTATTTTAAATGCATCTTATCAAATAACACTGTCCTTAAAGCTCTTCGGAACATTAATATTAACTTCCTAGTGGGGTCATTCCTGTGAGTGGGAAAGAAAAGGGTTATTACCTAAAAAAAAAAAAAAAGATAAACAGCTTCTATTTTTCTGATCTACATAATGGTTTTACACTGAGAATTGAGCTAGGTGCTGGGTTGGCTTTGGGGATGTGCTGTGAGCCTGCTCAGCTCTTGCTTTTGGCTTGCCCCAAAGTTGTCCCATCAGCTGATCCCATTCCCACAGGTGTGTCTGCTGTTGCTGTAAATTGAAGCAATTGGATAGACAGAAATTATTCTCATCTTGTGCTTGAAAGGCGAAGAGAAATTTATTGAAAAGAACTTATTATCTGCCTCTGCTCCTCAGCTTATGGATTGTGTTAGATCCAGAAGGCTTCTAAGGGTATGTTAACCACAAAGGAGTGGTCAGGGAAGGTGCCCACCCCTTCATCCTCGCCCTGCCCCCCAGTAAACTGCTGTAAACTGATAATGGATGAGGAGGAGGCTGAGATGTTCAACAACTTCAGTGCCTCGGTGTTTAATGGCAGTGGGGGTGCTGCTAGATGAAAGGCTGGACATGTCCCAGCAATGTGTAAACCCAGTTAAGTCCCAGTCTGCATCCCCAGCAGTGTGGGCAGCTGGGGATGAAGGTGATTCTGCCCCTCTGTAACCCCACCTGAGTTGAATCCAGCTCTGGGATCCCAGGAAAGACATTACCCTGTGGGAGCAAGTCCAGAGGAAGAGCACCAAAATGATTAAAGGGATGGAGCCTCTCCTGTTCAGCCTGGAGGAGAGGAGGCTCCAGGGTGACCAAATTGTAGCCTTACAGTACCTCAAGGGAGCCTACAAGAAAAATGGAGAGAAATATTTTATATGGGCCTATAGTAACAGGACAAGGAGAAATGGCTTCAAACTGAAAGGGTATAACTTTAGATTAGTTAATAGGAAGAAATGTTTTGCTGTGAGAGTGATGAGGCACTGGAACAGGTTTCCCAGGAAAGTTGTGGATGCTTCATCCCTGGAAGTTGGCCAGCTGGATGGAACTCTGAGCAATCTGGTCTCACGGAAAGTGTCCCTGCCCATGGCAGAGGGGGCTGGAATGAGGTGGTCTTGATGGTATCTTCCAACCCAAAATATTCTATGATTCTTCTGTGAATTTGTCAGTCAAAAAGTCCTGTTCTTGAGTCCAAATCCCCAATTAAAAGTAATCAAACAGATCATTCAAGACCAAAATTACAGAGCCATTCCCACTGCAGAGTCTGCACAGAGGATTCTTTGCCCCCTGGAACAGGTGAAAAAGGAGTTACCATCCAATAAACAGAGCTTCAGTATCAGGTACTCCTTATTGTAAATTTCCACAGTATCTCACAACACATGCTTCGATAACTGCTGGCAAGTATTGACTTTGGGAACACTAATCTCCCTGCCAGCTTGTTCATGGTACCAGAGTCGCTAGTAGCAGTGTGTCAGCAGTTGTAGTTCCTGCCTCCAGGTTAAGAGGCATTTTCCCATGCTCTGTAATTACCAGCCAAACACCAAAGAATTAACTCTGTCCATCTGACAGATTTGGTGATACTGTGTGATTGCTCCCGCTGAGGCAATAACCATTCACTGACCGACTGGTTCAT
This sequence comes from Regulus satrapa, assembly GCA_013396955.1. Classification (NCBI taxonomy): domain Eukaryota; kingdom Metazoa; phylum Chordata; class Aves; order Passeriformes; family Regulidae; genus Regulus; species Regulus satrapa. The sequence goes on along the minus strand of VWZN01012762.1, from coordinate 58,083 downwards.
GCAGGAGACTTGTTTTATGGATCTATTCAAATGCATTTAAGAAGGCAAGAATCTGAGGGGAGACTCTATGGTCTGATAAAACTAAAGCTAAGACATTGTAGGTTACACACTGACATTTTCAGAGCTTTGATTTCAGACACCAAATTGCACAGTCATCGAAGCAATCAATTTAGAAATGATGGAAAACATTCAGGTAAACACAATATCATCTATTGCATAAATAAAGATACAGAGAAAAAAACGAAGAGATGGGTTTGATAATGAAAGGAAACAAATAAAAAGCCTGTCTATAGAAGAAAGCTCAAATAAAATGGAGTGATGGAGAGGTTCTCTCCAAATATCTGTTGATAATGTGCAGTCATTTCAGTTTAGCACTATGAGGAATGAAAAGCATAAGCCAGCATCCAGGGCTTCAGGCCAAACCTAGTGTTCTGGTTGTCAGCAAATGGTGAAAGTGCTGTCAGTTAGCAAAGATTCTTCTCTGTCCTCTCACAGCAAAGCAGTGATAATGTGTCCTTTGATCTCCTGGAAGCGCTAGGGTAAGGGAAGGCAGCCTGCTAGGAAAGAGCCCATGCAAAGGTGAGCACCTGGGGAAGGATCACTGTACACAGGGATGAGCACCTGGGGAAGGGTGGAGGGGCCCCTGTGCAGAGCTGCAGCCGTGGCCAGGAACCTGTGGAGAAGGGGATGGCTGGTGGGCTCAAGCCAGGGGTCTGGAGAATGACAAAACGTCAGTTTTTCTGCTTATTTATGTCACTGGGTGAAGCAGCTAAGACTGTGCTGAAGGAGTGAGGAAAGGGAGACCAGTGGATCCCAGGCAGAGATTAATGACTTCTCATTAGGTGTTTAACATTTCAGGTATATGCAATCTGTCTTGGTTCTGAGATGCAAACGAGAGTGAGACATTAGGAAAATCAGATCCAATGCCAAAATACCACCAAGAATTATTTAGTAATCATAGATACAGGGGACAATTTTTATTTTGTTTAGGAAAATGGCTTCACGGGCACTGAAGTGAAATCTGATCTTCATTATATTGCTATAAACTGGTGCTAAACATGGCTGAGAGCAGAAATAGATCAATAAAAGTCAGTCATAAAACTTAAAATAGAGAGAAGGATTAGGAGTTTGTTAAAGTGGAGAAGAATATGAACATAGCATGTGAGAGGCAAACCATGTAGCTGGAGATTCAAATTTGGTTCTTCTAATCACGAAGTGATCCTGCAGAGTTTCATGCTGCACAAGGGCTGAGAAACTGAAGACTTGAAACTGGTCACCTTTTGCTTCAAACTGTGGTAAATGGGAAGTGATTTTTCATGATCTTGTTCTTTGAAGTTCTCAGATCATTGGGTTCAACAATAAAAATTACATCAGGAGCATAAAGTTTAAAGTAGCAAATTGATTTTTAAGCTCAGACAGCCAAAGGCAAAAGTTCTCACTAACACAAAAATGTTAAGCCATAGGGTTCTGGGTCTGAACGTCGCTGTAGATAATTTCCACTTGTAATGCAATGTTTATAGGACAAATATATATTCTGGTAAATGCCTTGTTTTGAATTTTTCCACCACAAATGCATTTAAATCATTCATAGGTATTTAGAGCATCAGCATTGGAGTAGAAGGTCTGAATGGGAAAGAATTTTCTGAATCCTGTAAGATATAGTAAGTGAAAATTCTGTATTACTAAGTGGAAAACAGTTATTAATAGGTATTCAATAGTGAAATATGCTATTTAAAAATGTAAGAAAAGACATAGCTGATTAGGCAGTACACAGCTTGTCCATGTGAGAAGTACTGTCCTTTTGTCACATCCTTGGCTGGATGCTTCTTTTAATACCAAAGTTCTGTGTTGTTAATTAAATAAAATGCCTTTTTATTGTCATTTTTGGAGGTTTTGTGGAGGTTTTTAGCCTTTCAGAGCTGAGCCTTTTTCTGCTACAGGCAGCCAACACTGCATAGCACAGTGCTGTGCTCTGCTCACTCACCACGGTTGCTGGTACTGCAGTAGAGAATTGTAATGCAGGTTGCATCTGCCTGTTTAATACACTTGGAACTTAATAGAAAAATCAAAATATTTTGTTGTTTGGAAATTGAAAAAACAACACTCAATTAAAGTTAACAGCAAAGCCTGAAATCACTGCTGATATTAGGTACTGTGTGGTATAAGTTTACTTGCATTTTGCCTCTGCAATTTCATTGATAATTTCAGGCTGCTGAGCAGTGTTTAATTTGTTCTTAATATTTCTGGTTGCCAGCTTGTGTCTGTATATTTTGAAAAGTAATACTTTTGCACATTTGGGAGCATTTATATAGTGGGTACTATTTCAGTAGGAAAAAAAAAAAAGTGTGTCTTTACCCTCAGGACGTGTTCTTCCTCCTGTTGCCAATGAACCTGAGGAGAGCTGGGTTTTCCTGACAGTGTTGACAATATTATTCCATGTTTGTACTGCATGAGGATGTTTTAGACGTTCCTATTTCAAAACCCAGAAGCTGCTAACCCTTTCTGCCATCAACTGTTATTTTAGATCAATATATAGGGCTTCTGATTGTGGGATTTAGCAGTTTACAAAATTATAGTTAAATTGTATTTAATGTTTCTTTGATATTAGAGAGTAAAGCAGTAAAGGACATGGTCCTACCACTATTGATACTTTGGTGGCAAAAGTGATTACATTATTTCCTTCTTACATCTGATACTGTGTGTAATTTCCATGGAAGTTTTGGGTCAGTGTTTTTTTTCAGCAATTGTCATTCATGTAGTTACTAACTTTCATAAAACTACCTGACCTAGGGATGGCGGTCAGTGTCAGGAATGGGCACCTCGCTTGTGTCCATCCCAGGCTTGTTTTAACCTTTGAAGAGTCTTTCACTGTGTGGACATACCTCCAAGGCCTCTCAAAAGATAATAAAGTGTGAGAAGTCTCATAAAAATATGATAATAAACATGCTAAAATAATGTTGAGGAGTTGGAGAAAAAACAGCATCAAAATTAAAACTAGTTCTAGCAGAGGATCAATGAAATTAAGGACTTTAAAAATTTATCCATAATTTTCTCCACTGAGTATGTGTAAAGTGTAGGTAAATAATTACAAGGCACAATGCTGTATGAACCTTCTCTCCTTATTTTTAATTCACACAGCCCCCACACAGGAGCATAGATAGTTCCAAAAGACAGTTATTCAGCTGGAAGAAACATTAATCTTTAAATATAAGGCGGTTCACTTTGTATTCAGTGGCAGATTATTTAGTGTTTTCCATATACTATAGCTCAAAGTGTTTTACTAAGCAAAGAACTATGGCAGAGATGTGCCCTGAATGCAGAACTCACCAGAACTACAGATACAAATGCATTAGAGTTATTTTTTGTGTCTGAATGCTGTCACTTGGATCTATACAAATGATGCATTGGGATGAGTCCTCTGTGAAATAGATGTTTGCTTTTATGGACTAACCAGAAAATCTGATTCCAGGAGTAATATTTGCAAAGAACAGAGGTGTCTTTGAGATAAAGATTTGAGATAAAGATTTTTGCCACCCCATGAAAGCAAAATTGAATACTATGTGTGAAAAATGCAGGCAGAAAAAAATATTAGTAAATATGAAGCATTATTCTACTTTTTGTTTTGGTTTGGTTTTTTGTTTGTTTGTTTTTTTGGTTTTTTTTTGTTTTGGTTTTTTTTTGTTGTTGTTTGTTTGTTTGTTTTTTTTTTTTAATTTCACCTGCAGCTAGGATTCCACAAAATAAGCAGACAGCAAATTTTGCCGTGCATTGTGGAAGTTTGTGAGAGGAGACAGTTCTTCCCAGAAGAACTCTGGATAGACAGGACAGGAAAAGGGTGGTGGTGACAACTAAAATATGACAGTTGATGTTTGAAAGCAGATTAATTACAGTTGTATAATAAATGAATGCTGAGCAGCATTAATGAACAATGCACATATTTTTATCCTCTTCAGTCATGAGGTCATAGTAATGTGCTTCATCATCCTTCCCTGGAGAGGCCAGTCCTGGCTGCTGGTGAACTTCCTTGGCTGCTCTGAAGTGACTTTGTTCACTGCTGTGACTTGGTGTTGTTTGGTCGTTTGCCTACATCCTCAGTCACGTACATATTGGAGTGGTTTGCATCTTCTTTGATATTTGAATCTTTCTATTTCTATTCCTCTCCAGTATGTTGAACTCTTGTCTTTCATGGAAGTCCCCTGTCTCTTGCTGTTTTTATTGAAGCTTATGAGAAGATAAAGAGGATAGAATTTAGAAAGTAAATAGAATATAACAATATATATCTCGTGTGTTTCCATTAAGTCTCATTTTTTTGTAGAACAACAGTGTAAAAGCAGCAGTCTGAGGCTCTGGGAATAAGAAAGAAGAAAGGTATCTTGAAAATTAGGTATTGCAACTAACGTGTCTCCAGTCCCATGGTATGTTACAGTGTTTCTTAGTGGACACCTTGGGCAAAGTGAGCGTCTTCAGTGCTTGCTGCTCTTACTGGTTATCACAGAAAGGAAGCATTCTGAAGGTTTCAAAAAGGAGGAAGATTTTATTGAAGTAAATACAGATTCTTTTTTCTCACTCTCCCCATTCTTCCTGTTGCATGTCCTGCTGCAGGTAACAGTCCAATGCCTTATCCTTTGGACTGGAATGCTCAAATCTGGGGTTTGGATAGGGTTTTATTTTATTTTGTTGTGTTTTTGTGTCTGTGCAGAAAGGTTGTGGGGTACATCTCCTTCAAGCCTTGGGCAAAGTTGGGGGTTTTTTTGTTTGTTTTTTGGTGGTTTTTTTTTTTTTTTCTATGATTAATAGACTGTTTAGTTACTCAGTGTGTCTACTTATGACTCTGGAATTACCTGATTTTAAAAGGCATTAAACTCTATTTCAATTAATCTTTTTTATTCTGAGGAATGGTTAATCTAGTTAGGTGAGCTATGAAACTTTGGCATAAATGCTCTAAGCAGATTGAATAGATCAGACTCTTTTTTTTTTTTCAAAATCTTTCCTGTTTTATCCTGTACCACCAAGGGAGGTCAGCTCTGATGGCCTACATGATCTTCATGGCAAGTCATTAGAACAGAGTTTTCCTGTGGTTATGTTCTTTTGCCATTGGGGTTTAATAGTCTCTCTTTGCTATGAATTGGTTGGTTCTTGCTGGAAGCACACCAGTACATTATTATATATATTTTTTTAAATGGTGGCCTGTTAACGTGGGGTTTTGGTTCAATATGAGGCACTATTTTCTATGTAATAAGACTGGCTATGGCTTAGGATACCAAGTTCTGTGTTCTAACCCTCACTTTTTAACAGCTTCTTCAAAGCCTTGAGCAAATCACTTGAGCTTCCTTCTCTGAGAACTGTGGATGACAGTGAATACTTCAGTATCTCACAGGGTGCCAGAAAACAAAAATTCTGCTGGATGATCTGCAAGGAGAAGGCAAAGATACATCATTAGCCATAAGTTAAGAACAAATGCAATTAAAATATCAATAAAATCATGTGTGTTTCAGGGAAATGTACCTTCTGAGTAGCTAACACAATACAGCAGCTATTATATGCTGTCAGGAGTAGAGAATTAAAATGTCAAATGTGCTCTGCTTTGCCACAGTTCTTGATGCACTTTTTGTGTCCCTCTCTGAGCTGGGGGTGTCTGGCTCATGCAGGAGAGCCCAAGCCAGAGCATATTCCAGGGCTCCAGTTGTACCCTCACCTGTGCCAAAGTGAGGTGGGAATCACTTCCCATGAGAAAGTTAGAGTGCAGAAATAGCTTCTTCCTCCCCAGTTTAAGCTCTTCCAGAGCTCAGTGCATGGTTTCTGTCTTTAAAACCACTGAAGAGGTCTCAAACACTTTAGGATTGGAGCTATATTAATTCAGCATTCTTTTGCCCTAAGGATCCTGGATCTTTATCTGTAGAAAGCCCAGGGCAGGTTTCTTTGCTGTTAACTGCTAAGGACCAGTCTCTCTGTAGAACAATTTCATTCCTGTTCCTGCAGTGCTTCTGATACATTAGTTGCCAGAAAAATAAAATCATCTGGCTCTTCTCATGCATAACTTTTATTGTTGCTAATATTAAAAGCAAAGCAGAGACAAAACTGCTGTCAGGAGAGGCATGGTGGGAGGGACAGTGCTTTCCAGCTGTGCCTGGCAGCTGGAAAGGAAAACAGCTGTGGGAGAAGTCACCTGTAAAACAAATAAAGTGGTGTGGCATTGAGAAATAGCAATGGAAATGGTAGTAAATGGGAAAAGATGAAAGCTCGTTTACTGAAACACATGAATATTGTAACCAAAAGAGTAAGACCCTGTTTGTCAACACTGTTACTCATCAGTTTTTGACACAAAACAGCAGGGCAATATTCCAATATTTGGTGTGCTGATTACAGCACAGGGAAATAAAGTCTACTGCTTTGCAACTTGTCAAACAGCTCTGTAAAATGTGGAACTAATCTAATAGGTTTTTTCTAACTGATAATGCAGCAAAATTGATGTAAAAATATATACATTTATATAAATCAGTCTTCAGTAGCCTTGTAAGAGTATCTATAGAGGTGAAGTCTTTATTTTTCTGGTTATGTTCTGGTTTGGTGAAAACCTGTTTTCATGTAAGAGGCAGCAATGAGATCTTAAAGTACATAAGCAGTCTCTTGTACTTGACTAACATTTAAAGCTGTCTTATGGAATCTGTTTCTTGCTTTGCTCTTAGCCATTTGAACTTTCCTGTTGTCAGGAAAATCTATAAAAAATGACAGGGGAATTCTAGTTTATACACAAGTGAACTTTGAGCTCTTCTGAGACAGTGGTCACAAGCAAAATCTAAAGATTTCAGAATTTATTATTATTATTATTATTATTATTATTATTATTATTATTATTATTATTATTATTATTACTACTACTACTATTACTGTAGAAGTAGTAGTAGTAGTAATAATTCAGCAAGAACCAATGTCTGATGGTTTAGTGCACTTGATGTTCAACTCATCCAATAAGATTCCATAAATAAATATTTGTTCCTGCAGTACTGCAAAAATTATCCTCAAGTCACTGGTTTCTGGTGTGGGAGATAAGGTGTTTCTTAAGTTTCATGCTTATTTACCCAGAAGTGGGTTTTGGACAGCAAACTGAGTAGATCAGTTTTAGCTGTGATTTTTTCTATATGCAAACATATTTTTTTTTAGACCAATGTTTTTGTAGTCTTCAACTATTAAGGCTGTCAAAGTATTTCTGCAGGAAAAAGCCTCATAAGGAAGTCATGGCTTCACCTTTGAACCACAGCAAGACATTTTCCCTTAGTCAATACAATACTGTTGTCTGAGTACAGTATTGCTTGTTTTGTGTTTATCTACATCTATTTCTAATGCATTAGCTGTATTTCTGTATAGTTTATACACTTTTTGGAGAGGACTTAGAATGGCTTTTTTTAATATTTTCATTGCATTTATTTCCTGGTGTAAGTATCAGCCAAGGTCAGGGCAACATGTACTCTGTGAATGCCTAAATGAATATTGCATTGAGGTTTTAGGTAGAATTCTAGCCTTTATTATATATTTGTAATAAATTACTTTCCAATTGCATTTGACATGTCCTTCAATTCTCAGTAGTTTAGGAGGTGACATTCACTGTAAAATATATTCAGAGATCTCAGGTACTAGACTTAAAATAAAATTGCTTTCCTGATTCCATGGTGTGCTTTATAGAAGCTTTATGAAAATGTAAATATGAGGTTTTCTTTTTATTTCAGGACTGTCTTTTGGTATTTGGAACTTCTTTTATCTAAATTTTCATCTGTTACAGTATTAGTAAGTGAATTCCTGTTTAGGAACTATATACAAGATTCACAAAAGTGCAAATAATTTTTATTAAGAAGGCTGTACCTTTCACTGTAGGTGTCTGAAGGTGCTGTTCAAATGGATAAAAATAAAAGCAATTTCTTAGGTATATTATGTTTTAATTAGTATTTTTCAATATGTCTAAGGCAGCAATGCTATGTTTAAACCAAAATTGGGGCTAAAATCTCATATTCACATTTAATAATTGTACAGTGCAGAAAAAAATCATATGTGGTGTATGCAAAATGGGTCTGAACAGTAAAGGCAGCAGTTTTGCTGCTGGATTCCTGACATGTTTAAATATGAAAATAGATGTGTAATTCTGCTTGGGAAAAAAAGCAGCAGGGACTGTTTAGGCTGCTGCACACCTCTCTGCTTTCAGCTGGAAGTGTTGGCAGGCTTCACCAAAGGTCAGGGAGGATATCTGGGGGATTATGGATCCACTTTGCTGGCAGATGTTACCTGATAACCCTTGTTACCAGCACCAGCTCAAGAGGCTGTGCAGGCTTTTACCAGCCAATTTGCCAAAGCACTAAGAAAGGGCAAAATTTACTTCCAATTATCCTGACAAAGCAGGTCCCGTCCAGAGACCCTCAGGCTAAAGCCAGTTATTCTCATGGACAAAAATTTAATCATGTGATATCCAGGGAGTTTGTTGTATAGTTGCTCTTCTTAGATTTTGCAGGATTCTTTAATACCAGATATGACAGCTGTGCTTTTTCTCTTCTGTTTTTTTTCTGAGTGCGTATAAAATCCCCAACATAAATATATGTGGAAACAAAAATGTTAAAATAATAGAGATGAACAGAGATACGGGGTCCTCTGTAAAAAAGATATATTTTGAATTGTCTTTTTTTTCTGTGTCACAGAAGTCCACATCCTCAAAAATGGACTATTCAAAATCTTTATGACTATGCTCAGACAACTTATGCCACATAAGTGTGATGAAAAAAATTATTGAGCAAGACAGAACACTATGTAGCTATGATAAGCAATATTCCATGTCCTTGCTGATTAAGAAATGGAGCAAGAAAATATTTCACACTTTTTTCTATAGTAATGAGTTTCTAATTTTTATTGAAGAAAAGAATGAACTAAATTACTGAAAACCAGTCCATTTTCTTTATCCCTCTGAAATATTTCATTAAAACCCTCTAATTTCTTTGAAAGTAAAAGAAATTGTAAAACAAATTGATAGTTATATTGTCATAATCAGGGTATCAGAAATATGTTTAGAATAGGTAATTTGATGATAAAACAATATATTGAGCCTCTTCACAAAGGCAAAAAGAATTGGTAATAATAATCATATAAAAAAGGTATGCTAAGAAAAATTCAAGCTAAAATAATTCTATTTTTAAACAAAGAATGAGTACAGTATCTTTTACTAGGTCCACTTTTGAAATACTTATGTACCTAATACACATTACATAGTTTAAAGTTTGCTGCACCGATATCTACCCCAAAATGAAATTGTTCATAGGCAAGTGAAGATCTTTGCATCACCTGCAACTGGTAGCACTAAAGAAAATTAGATTAAATAAGGAAGAGAATGATTTACAGTCTGAGTAAAATTGACTCAGTGCCTATGATCTCCCGCTAAGAAAAATTAGCTAAACAAGAGGGGTTTCACAGAAAAGCAAAGCAAATTATAGAAAGTGTTGATAAGACTGAGATTTTTTTTTTTTTTTCAGGGGGTTGTTTGGTTGTTATTTTGGGTTTTTTTTTGTTTTTGTTGTTGTTGGGGTTTTTTTGTGGGTTTTTTTTTTTTTGGGGGGGGGGAAGCGGGAAATAATAGTAACTGTATATTTGAGTTGACTTAATAATATCAAGAATAGCATACTGATCTTCAGAATTTTTGCTCATAATTAGGTTCAAGTTCTTTCTAAAGACTGTAAAGGTGTCCACATCAATTCTTGTTCTAATCTCTACTGTTAGAAATAGATATTAATCAAGTGTTACTGCACATAGGTATGATATGGCCTTCTTGCACCTGTTTCTGAAACATCTGTTACTGTTAGGAACAAATTACAGAGCCAAGTAGTAACAGCCAATTTGTGTAGTAACAGACTTGAATTTCATTCTGATTATGATAAGCTCAAATTAGTCAGTGGCTCACTGCTGTCTCCAGACCAACACAATCCATCTGGGAGCATTTTCAGTATCTACAGTTTTAAAACTATTATATTTTAAAACTATTATCTATAGTTTTTAAAACTATTTATAGCTTTTTCAGTATCTATATTTTTATAAAAATAAATTTCTTCAGTTGGATAATCTTAGTGTCAGTCTTTCTGATTCTCCTAGGAATTAATCTTGCTGTCCAAAGGATCACTTTAGAAATGAGCTGATTTTTTTGTTGTTGTTGAGTCTCTCAGTACAATGCACTTGAAATGCAGCAGTGACCATGAGTATTTTGAAGACTTTGTTAAGTTCCTCAGCAATAGATCAGGTGATATTCTGGTTTTAATTTGCATTGTAAAATGCCGTGTGAGCTTTTTATTATCAATTTAAAAAATTTTGCGCTTGCGGTTTTCCCCTTGCCCACATGCTGGAGGAGGTCCCTAGCAAAGGAGGAAAACACTGAAGTGTTTCTTCTATTGCCTACTCGACAGGCCTGCACAGAAACTGGATTCTGTCTTAAGTTCCTGCCCTTGCAGGCTCGTAGCTTGTTTGATCACACCTACACACAGCTGTTTCTGAAGTACATCAGCTCTCCACTATGTCAGTGGAAACAGAGAGGCAATTCCAGATGGGAATTCATCTTACTGATTTCCCTGAGGAAGTTGCCTATTTCTTTTGTTGTGTGTAGAGGCAGTTTATGGTAATTATGGTGTAATTATGTTCACCTAATTTTAGATCTCGGCAGGCATTTGTAGAGTCTGGTTGGTGTGGCATATACTAAAGCAGCTGCTTTAGGGTGAGATTAATCATGTCTAAAAATGCTCATTCCTTCCCATTTACTGTAAGAGAAGTCTGTGTAACTACCTCTTAAGTAAATGTCTGTTTTCTGTGTAGGAGAATAATTAGGCCATCAGCATTTCCTGTGAAGAAGGATGCAGTCCACATTTTTTTCATAAGGACTGCTCCATTTGGCCTAAAACCTTAAGACCAATTTTAAAATATATATATATATATATATATATATATAAATGAAAAAAGGAACATTTAATTGTCAGATTTAATTAGCCATATCACTGAAGAGCACTAGTTGTGGTTTCAGAAGTGCTGAGCAAAAATGTACAACAAGAACTGGAAGTCAGAACTACCATCACAGATAAATGCCCTAAAACTAAGCCTTGTGCTGAATCTGTCTCTTACCCAGAAAATATTTATGTGCAATGGCAAATGAGGAATGATTTAAAGGTGCCTGCAGGGCCCCTGGAATACCTTAGACTGTGCTTGGCAACCTGTGTTAGTTGGGCTGAACCTGGATGGGTTTGAATCACCTTCTGCAGAAGGATTTGAATGCAGGTGTCCTCACTCATTTTTAAGCTTATTCCTTAAATGCTGAAAGGCAGAGAAGAACCACTGGGGAAACAATCAGCATTCATTCCCTTCAGCAGTGTTTTGAACGACAGTACTCATTTTCCCCTGACTTCTGAAGGGCCTGGCTCATGCTCCTACCTGCAAATGTTGTACCAGGTGCCACCGTGCCTGGGTGAGGTTCCTGCATGTTGTAGAGTACAGGCTGGTTTTCAGCTAGGGGTTTCTTATTCCTTACTTTGTGGAATTTCACACACAGAAGATCTACTGTGACTGCCTTTTTTGTTTTGTGCAATACCACTCTTCTCTGCATTGCCATCAGCCTCTCTCAGTACTGTGGATTCTGCCTGGGAGATGGGAAAAATCTGTGTTGCTTCATTCCTTTCGTGCTGAACCTTCCAGCCCTCTCCCTGTATGACCAGGCCTCTTGAACCATTAAGTACATACCTTCTGTCAGCTCACAGGAGCATTGCAATCTCAGCTGAAAGCCTGAAGGTTATTAAAATAAATGGAAATAGAGTATGCATATGTGCAAATTACTTTTTCACAGAGAAAAAGGCAGCTCCAAATGTGTTCCCTCCTTATATTCATTATTTAGTGTGCTTCCTGTGTGAGGTCTGTTTCATCATTCAGGCATATAGTCCACCCTCAAAGTAAATGATAGAGGACACTATATTCTCTGCAATGGTGCTGATGCTATAGCTAAAAAAAAATAAAAATTTAAAAAAAAAAAAAGGTGTGCTTTTACTCTATTCAGTTAGTCAGTCTAGAATATGCATGATAGTAAGAGAGTAAGATCTTATCATTATATAGAACGACTTGGTTTGAACAATCTCTATGTATCTGTAAGGAGACAATGAGTTCAAGTGCCACTTCAAACAAGCAATGAAACACAGAACAGTGAGAGAGTAGGAATCACCTGACCAAAACCAAACTTTTCCAGACACTGGAACTAATTCCTTATTACTTAATGATTTTTGACCTTTGCTTAATCTGGATGAATGGACTAATAAAGTAGCACATTAGTTTTAAGTGCTGCCACTGTACTTTTTTTGATTGTCAGTTTGCCATGTCAAAGAGTGTACTTTCATGAGCAGACAATACCATTGATTTTTTTAATGCTAAGGTGTATCCTAAGAAAAATACACATGCTGTTGTCATACAGGTGTTAAATTAGATAATTTCATTTATTGGTGGAATGAAGCAAACATTAAGGAAACCCAGAAAGAATCAAGGATAACACTAGGGATGAAGATACAATTTCAGGTGCTTTAATAATTGAATAGTATAAATTTTAAGTTTTGTTTGGTTTTTTTACAAATTGACCCATGTATTTTTTTAAAGAATTTTCCTACTATATTGTTATGTATTTCCTAAAGGAATTGCAGTCTGTCATACTTCATGTGTGAAGTATGCAATTACAAATTAATATGCAGCTATGAAATTTAGGCACACATAAAATCAGGTGATGTCTAATATCTATGCTGTCTTTAAATAAATTTCCCTTAAAACATTTAGATTAGCTACAGCCAGGAGTTCACTTGGACTAAGTGAACTTGAAGTCCAAAAACAATCCCTTTTTTCGATGTCTGAAAAGAATTATTTTTTTATTACCATTTTTCCTGTTATAAGCTTTGATAATGCTTGCACTATAAGGAAAAAAAAAGTTATTTGGAGTGCTTGTTGAAGCTTCTATATATTTTCTTTATAACCTGAGTTAAAAAAAAAAAAAAAAAAAAAAAAGAAAAAAAAAGGAAAATGAATTCTGTCAAGAAGCATTTGTAGTTTGTGATCGTTTACTGGTTTTCTCAGAAATCATTGTAGTTATGTTGTCATTTGTAACAGAACACGAAAAATATCTCTTCATTAGCTGGCACTTATGTCAGGCTGCACAGACACTTGTAAATGTAGTTTACAATAAACCACCCATGAATCATCATATTTTGCTAGCGAGTATTATGAGGCTGTACAGAAAAAAACCCAAACAGTCTGTCTCAGGTGTTTTGTGACTTGTCAGGGTAAACATTTTGGTATTTATAACACAGACCAAGTGACTTACTGAGCCACACTGAAAGAAACAATTGGCCATCCAGTGGGTTTAAATGATATTAATTTTTATTATCTTTTGGAAAAGCGCTTTGCAAAGATTCATTCCTCCACACTGAGCAATAGTTACTGGTTTTTACACTAAACATACTTTATTCAAATGGAAATGTAGAACATAAAAAGCTGATAAAACTTTACTCTAAATAATGTGTGTATAGTTACACACATTTGCTGTGTGGAATTTTTTTTTCTCTTTCTCTCTCTAAAGAACAATGGTAAAATTTTGGCCTGTGACTGGGATTAGAGGACACATGAGTCACTAGCATGCCATGAGAATACCCAGTTGTCAAATCAAATTTATCATTTGTGTTAGCAGATTTGTTTAAAGTAGAAATAATTATTTCTCATTGGACTTTAGGCAATCAGGTCACAACTTTATTTTAAAATGGAGAAAAAAATAAACTGCCATTCTACACTCCAGCGCTTACCTGAAACATCTGTCTTGGTGACTGTTTTCTAAAAGAATTTATGAGCAAAAGAAGAAATTACGAGATTCTTAGGCAAACAAGTAGGTTAATAATATGGATAATGTGTAAAATATAAATATTCTTATAATTAATCATTCAAGGTTATTCACTTACATAAATGCACAGAGATCTCAGTTTGAATGAACGCATTGCAAGAAGAATTATAACTCTACTGGTGTTTGAACATTTCTAAGTAAGTATATTCTTTTTTCCAGGGAAAGTATACCTCTCCAAACTGTTTCTTGTTTCTAAGTAGCTTAGATAAAGTAGCTTTGAGATTGTGCTCTTCTTATGATTCCTGAAAACAAAGCTGTATGTAAAAACAAAAAAACAACAACAAAAAAAAAAAAAAAAAAAACAAAAAAACCAAACAAGCCACCAAGACAACACCCTAAGAAAAAGAATAAATAAAATAAAAACCCAACAGCAAACAGAAAACCAGTAAAATAGACTAAACACACCACTTTGCAATGGAACCACAACTGGTACATGGAATAACTGCTTCTTCACCATTTAAATGTGGTTATTCCCAGTGTAGATTCCAATAGAGTTTCTAGGAAGACAGCAAAGACCTAGTCTTCCAGGTCAGACCTTTTCTTGCACAGATTTTCCTTTTCTGCATTGACTTTGGGTGCACATAGGGTACCTTGGGCAGCCAGTGCCCTGAAGCAAGAGCTGTGGACCTGGCAGCGGCTGGGGAAGAATGGCAGCAATGAGTTTGTCTTTGCAGCATCCAAACTGATTCCATTTTTTTAGCCCTAATAGCCTTTAGCATCCACTGTTATAGCTCCCTTGGAAGCCCTTTGACTCAGAAACAAGAGATAAAACTGAAACCATCTCCTTAGAAGAGCTAAAGGACTGCCATCCAAAAGCATGAATAAACTGCTTAGGCAATACCAGCTTTTAGCTTCTCCGAGCAGCTGCTGAGATCTTAAGTAATTACACAGCTCCACAAAAGACTGCAGTTTCCACGTGTTGTGCCAGCAAGTCTGTATTCAGTTCATTTACCCTGAACAGCTATTCCACAGCTGAGATAGGAAGCTATCCCTTGTCTTTCTGTCTCTGTTAAATGTATAATTATGGTTTCTTAATTGAATTTTAATACCATCTGATTTTTAATTCTACATGCACCCTCTAGGTACACTGTACTTCATGCACAAAATGAATGTATTTTTTCATTTTAGCATTTTTTTGCAAATAGTTAATTTAGTTTGCTTTTTTAGTTAAAAAACATATTTTAAATTATTTTTAATGTCTAGATCAATTTTTATTATAGGTTTCAATATTGTAATTAAAACTCTCTAACTCAGAAGAAAAAAATTACAAAATCTTATGATTACATGGCAGGTCATTGAGTGGTAAAAATCATGATTAAAAATCCCATCTTGAAATTTATCTGCTTCGGCACGTTGTACTGCTCCCAAAACAATTCACAGAAAGTTTATTAAATTTGAAAAAAATTGTAAGAGCCAATCCTCACTTGGTTTCTTGTGAAAATGTCTGAGAAAAACATCTCGCAAGCTTTGTATTCTACTGCCCAGTTATATTATCAACTTGAGAATAGCCCACAGTACCTATACTGAGTTTTTCTTTTTGATACGTGCATTATCCATATTTTCCAATTCCTCTTACCTGCTTGTGCAGGATCTCTGCAGTTTGGTTGACTTCAGTGGAATTATTTTTGATAAAGAATGGACTGTCCTGGGTGCAAACTGTGTGAGTTTGTGGCCTTGTGTGATAGAATTAAAATGACACGTCCAGCTCTACACAAACCTTAGAAAATATAATATTTTCAGCAGAATATCTTCTGGGAGGAACGAGGAATACTATCAAGAGGATCTTCCTTCCAGGAAAAAATATCACTGGCAGAAATCTGGGCAAGCAGAAAGCTTGCTGCTTCTTCTTAGTGGCAGGATGATGGTGAGGAATGTCTGTTGCTTTGCATTGAGAGGCAATTAATTGTGTAATTGTGACCCTGGAATAAAAGTAGCCTGTTCGTAACATGTTGGGGACAAATCAAGAAAGGAAAGTCACTCATAAACAGATGATTGAAGTAGAAGGTGTTATAGATAGAACATAAGAAGTTACTGAATAATCTCAGTAGGTCTGTCTTCCTTTTGCAAGACCTATTAGATTTTTTAAAATTTTCATATTCATTAAAGGCTTTAAGTAGTTGCAGGTTGAGAACAGTGATGTTCACATTTTAGCCCTGGTTCCCAAGAGGGGAATCTATGGACAGAGTTGTGAAACCAAATTGTGTAAGAAGGATGTGTAAGAATGAAGTGTAAGAAAGAAGAACTACTTCAAGTGGTCATTATTTTAATCTCTATAAGGTGAAAGGTAAAGGCATGGATTAGGCACATCTGAGTAAGAGGGATTTAATCTCATCTAATCTCTAGATTTAGATATAGTTTGGTCAGAATCTCAGCCACACTGGTCAGCCGTAGCCACACTGGTCATTGAACAAATGTATGCGTCTGAGGAATTTTCAAATACTGAAGCCAGGAATCTTACTTAGAGTTTTTTTGGACCATACTGAGGTATGTTACATCTTATTCTTGTGTTGAGCTTAAAGCACATCAGCTGCAGTTGCTAAGAGAACAAGGGCCTGCATGTGGTTGAACATAGTCCTTTGTAGTGTGAGATGTATGTGTTCTCCTGGTAGCACCAGCAGAAGAAGGGGCTCCAGGAGAAGGATCTGGTGATGTTGGCATGAATCAGTCAGAAGTGGAATTTATATGTTTCAGCTCAATTCACAGGACTGTGTTTTATGCATTAATGCATAGTCTCACATATTTCTGTCTGACTCAGAAATTCTTTGCAAGTAGTCACTCCTTTTTTTTGTCAGTTTATGGAAGTTACCAGTGTTTTGTACTTGTGCTTAAACATTAAGGGTTTTTTTGTAAGGCTTTCAGTTAAAAATGCTGTGTTAAGTATTTGCAGAAAGAGAGGATTAGAATGTAATTAAGCATTGGACAGGTCATACTGTGTGCCAATAAAATAGAAAGGATATAAATAAAAGGCTAATATAAAGGATATTATGGGTGTTTGACTGTTCAGAAAGTAGAAAGCAACAAATCAGGCAAGGATGTTAGTAAACAGGCTTTCTATATGCTGATATATCCAGTAATCTGAATAAGTCTTCCTCGTGCAGCTGGCCATGAACTGAAGTTTCTCCTATTAACTTAAACTGGGTCCTCTAACTCACCATACTCCTGCCAGAAGCACACTGCAATAATCACAGAACCACAGAATGGTTTGGGATGGAAGGGAAATTAAATATCATCTCATTTCAAGCCATGACAGGACAGGACACTTCTCACAGTTTTCATGAGGCCAGTTTACTCCAAGCCCCATCCAACCTGGCCTTGAACACTCCTCCAGGATGGAGAGTCCACTTCTCTGGGCAGCCTGTTCCCAGTGCCTCACCACCCTCACAGGAAAGAATTTCTTCCTGTAAATCTACATCTATCCTCTTCCCTGAGCCTTCGCTCCTCCAGGCTGAGCAGCCCCAGCTCTCTTAGCCTGTTTTCAGAGTGGAGGTGCTCCAGCCCTTGGACCATCCTCATGACCCTCCACTGGGCTCGTTTCCTTATGCTGGAGGCCCCTGAGCCACTGGCAGCTCTGAAAATAGTTTTGCAATAAAGGAACTATGTTTAAGTCATACATGGGTCAATACAAAAACATTTTTAAAAAAATACTGCCAGCTAATGCAGCAGAACACCTTGATTTCAAAGTAATTCTTTCTGCCAGAAACTTCTGTTTCTGGGTTTAAGATTTGAACAAGAGGTTAGAAGTTAAGGAACTGGAGAGATGACTTACTAGAACTCATACATATTTTATTTCTTTTAATACCTTACTTTTCACCCAACCAAAACAGCTTTTAATGGATTCTCCAGTCTCTAGAGATGATTTCTAACATTGTATTTTGATAGAATAAAGTGCATCCATATGTCTGCTTTACTGAATCCTCCCAGTGCTCTCTGGAAAATAGCACTTCTGTTGACAGAAATACTTTTTTGCCTCATGGTTTGGTTTCTTTTTTTTCCAATTAAACATTTTGGAAGACCAGTCCATACAGATTTAACCTTAAATTCTGAGTCTGGTTGCACTGTATATAATGTGAAGATTTGACATTTCAATAAATGCCTGAAAAGAATGAATTAAAAATCCCAGTTTCTACGCTATTTAGTCAGTGTTGTGTCCTTAGCCAGATAATCAAAGTGATACTCTTAGTACAATAACAAAAGAACTTTATAAGCTTATTCACTTCCCATCTGGTATTGTAAAATGAAGTCTAAAATGAAGGATGGATACTTTTGATATTGATTGATGGATACTTTAGCAATTTTTTTTTTATAGTTTGGCTAGGAAGTTAACTGTCCCAGCAGAAAATCTATTTAAGAATTATGCTAAAATATTTGCGGTGGAGGGAAATGCATGGGAAGGGGTGACAGGCTGTTGGTGCAAAGTTTGTGAGTGGACTGCAGGCACTATGAGACACTGTATTCTAAATGCTAGTGTCATGATTTATTGCATCAGTCCAGGATAACTTTTTCCCTCTTTCTCCTTTATGATTCTGCTTCTCTTTCACCCTCTCTGAAATCATTTCTACATTGTTAGTAACTGTATTAACTGCCAACTGAGAGCAAATGACTACATCAGACTGGATATCTGATTCCTAGATAGCTAAAGATTCGTAATATTTGTTCTGTGATATCATTTAATTTATCCCCAGTAACTGAGGAATGTAAAATAAGTGGAGGTCTGAGAGTCATGAATCTTTCAGTTGCAGTGGTTTGGGTGCTTTGAACTTTAATTTGTATGTTCCAGTATCAGTAGCATTAATTCCCTAAAAATTAAAAACAGCATCAGGGAGGCCTTTAAGAAATTAAAATCTGTAGCAAATGAAAGCAAGCAGTGGATGATGGTGAAAATGGATGAAGAGTAAGGACCTTTGTAAGAATTGTGAGTAGCCCAGGTGGTGCCAAGGGGTACTCAGGGCAGCCAGGCATGGCCAGCTCTCTCCCTCTGTGGCCTGTTTGGAGTTTGCAAGTTCAGAAGATCAGACACAGGTATTTTC
>VWZN01012762.1:4346-39090 GCA_013396955.1 Regulus satrapa | reverse complement strand
AAAAAAAAAAAAAAAATTGCCTTCAGTTTACCAACTGACCTGAAGGGATTTTGAGGGGAGTCTGAAATTTACACCCTTGAAGACACTAGAAACATAGCACTCTGCTTCATGGTATTAATAGAGAAGTGAAAGACAAGAAGTATAGGAAGCGGACATGAAAGCAAATGGATAACAAGTTAAATATAAAGAATTTGACTTAGCAGCATTCCTTTCTTCTGTCCCTGTAGCTCTTTTGTTTTATAAGTACTGTATTTTTAATCAGGATTATGCAGTGTAAGAGCTATAATGCTGCCTTATGTTGGAAGAAAAGAGTATGGGTAGAAGAAAATCACTTGATGAGAATAAGTGCTAACAGCTTAGTACCTCTACTTTCATGTAGTTGAGTCTATAAGTTTGTTAAGCAATTTTTTTCCTTGAAAACTAAGGAGTATTTTTCTGTAATTATATTAAAAATTCTTTTGGAAGCAATCCCAAGCATTTTGCAAGATTTATCAACAAGTTTTTTAAAGTTCTTCTCAAACAGAGCAACAATTTGATTTTTGTTAAAATGTAGCATGCTGTGGCTAAAACCTACTGATGTGAAAACACCACTGAGGTATTTTTCCGCAAAGAGGTTTATGTGAGAATCGCAAGTGGTGAAGAACAGCAGCAGATTAGCTGTGAAATTTGATCTTACTCATATTCTGTAGGTATGTAGAATTAGAATTTCTAACACAGTAAATTTAGCAGTTACCTGAGCCAGAATGCAACTTCATAAATATGCTGGTTTTACAAATGGCTTTCAAATGGAAGTTTCAAAGGCAGAGGCTTCTAAGACAGCACTTCATCAGGAATTTACTATCCAGCCTGGGAGGTGTGTACTTAAACTGATTCCAGTCTATGAACAGGAGGACAGCATTATTCTGATTGACCTTTAGTGCATAAAATCCAAGTAGGTTTTTTGACCATCTAATAAACAATGGAAAGAGAACAAGGCTTTATTTTAAATGTGTATATACTTTAGCAGATACTTCAGCTTTCTGGTGTGTCTAACATTTTTAAGGTAGCCTAAATATCTAATAAAGAGCTCTATTTTTATAGACTTTTATCACCTCTTTAGATGTTCGTTCTTCAAGGGAAACATCAGTCATATTGCTGTGAGGTAAGAGAACTTCCACCACTTCTCAGCTCCTCTCTTCCACCTCTATTGCACGCCCCAGCAGCAGATCTGAGGTCTGTAATGCATCTCTTCCAGGAAGTCCTGGTTAAACATTTGTTTCAAAGTCTAATGCCAGCTGCAACACCACAATATGTGAAACTCTTCAGAATTTACCTGGTACACATTTCACTGATACTCTGTATCGTTTAATGAAAATATCCTGGAAAGGAATAATTTATTCCAAGAAAAGCATCTTCCAAAGTAACTTTTGAAGGAATAGATAACATCGGAATTACTCAGCCACCAAATAAAAATACCCTTCATATACAAATTTAAATTTCTTTTAAAATGAAGCTTGTAATATTTTTAATTAGTTAAAACAAGGATTGCTCTTCCCTTCTTGATACTTCTAAGTGCAACAGCTGGAAATGAAATTTGGTACTTTCTCTCTTAGGCATTCCAGCATAGGAAACAAACAAACAAAAATTCCTTGTTAAGAAACAGGCTCAAAAAGCCCTAAAATGTCTGTCTCTCTTATAAGCTTTTTCTATGGGAATGACAGTTCCAATTTTTTGGAGAAAGGACCTGTCAAAATGCTTGTCTTTAAAATGCAGACAATTATATGCAGCTAAGAGTATTTTGTGTTGCATCTAGTTTGGAATGTAAAAATTACATACCGGTCACAAAGGACTGAACCTGTTTGCAAAGGTCAAAGGTGGCAAAAAATGATTCATTTTGCACTGAAACTTCTGGAGGATGGAGGAAAACATCTTGAAGCCTTGAGAGCCTTGAGTGATGAGAAATTTTAACCACAGTGTTTACAAGCAAGACAAGTTTACCCAGCTTAAAAAAAAAAAAAAAAAAAGATCATTTATCATGAATTTTACATGTTCTGTTTTGCCATAGGAATCAGCTTAGGGAAGTGGCATTTCATTTGGGCAGGTCAGCAGCCTTCAAGATGCAGGAAGATATCACAGCACCTGTTTATCCTAGAAGAGCTTGGTTATGAAAAGAGTCTCAGTTAAGGGAAAGGTGTGAGCAGTGTGCCATACCCATCATTACAGAAATATGCTGTAGCTTAGGGCATGATCTAGGAATAGCAGAGAAAGGTTATTGTTACTGTGAACTGAGAAAATCTGAGAGAAAACTAAGGATTATCGTATTGGATAATCAGTGATCTGCTCTGTGGACACTGACTACTATATTTTCCATTTTTGAGGGACTTGCATCTACAGGAAAATAAACATGAAAATGAAATTATACTTCATTTGAAAATTCATGTTAAGTGGAAGGACTAATAATAATCCTATCCAGAAAAATGGTTTCTGTTCTCTGCAGTGTGCCAAAAGTGGTTTGGAAATTCCAACACACATCTTGTGTTCATCAGAGTAATTTTCTCATGATTTTGTCCTGCTCATCAGCAATAGATATTTTCCTCTGCAAGTGCAGCAGCTATTTAGCCATCAGCAGAGAGCTTTGGGGAGAGGCAGGGACAGGCAGCCTAGCTGCAATAGCATTTGCCTTTGCTAAAAGAGTGGTGTAAAAAAAATCCCTCGAGTGCAAGACTGGAAAGAAAGAAGAGTGAAATGCCATTTAATATGTCATTACTAACTATTGAGTAGTGTTAACTGTCCCATGTGCACAGGTATCTCCTGATATTCCTTAATGGCATAGTTGTTTACAGTTTATCACTCAATATTGCATAACGTCACAGATTTTTCACCTGCAGCATCAGACCTGTCTCTGTTATTAAACGTGGTCAATAGCAGAAGAATTGTTAATAATAAACAGGAGATAATTTTCTGTTGGCCTTCCCATATGTTTACAACTGAAATAAGACTTTAAATATTTTTATTCTCAAATTAAATTTGTATAAATATCTACTGGAAACAAACAAACAAACAAATTAGGCATGGGGAATCTCAGTGATCAGCACATCTGAAAACATTTTTTTCTTATCAAATTGCAGTTTTTAATTTTACTAAATTTCAAAGATTTAAGGGAATGTTTTTTTCAGTAATAACAATAAATGTCAGTCTACCATAGCATCTTTGTGCTGTAAAATTCAGAGTTTCTTTTGCATCATAAGCCACTTCACCATTTAGGGATATCAGCGCCTATAAACTTTGAGCAAGTAGGTGAAAATTATGAAACTATATGAGTAAATGGGAATAAGAATTTTTAGAAATATTTGTGCAGAAAAGTGCAAGTTCATTTTTCATACAGGAAATCATGTCTAAAACTTTATTGTTATATCTTATGTTATATATATAAGATACTTATAATGTATATTATTGTTTTAAAATACTCCAGCTTTTCTTCTGCAGTTTTATCTTGCAATGCTGAAGTTATCTAGGTCCAAATCACAAAAAATATATAGATTTCCACCTCCTTTTTAGTGGCTGACTTTGCAATTACAGTAAATACCTTTGTCTTTTCAAACAGCCCTTACAGCATATTTCTTACTGGTTGCCTGTGCCATTGAACACCTTAATTGGTGGTTTTAATAAAATAGGTTTTTGTATTGCAATTTTCCTATTTCTCCTAAATAGTTTTGCTGAATCCTCTCTTTTTTGGTGTCCTGTGACAGCCTGTTTCATTACCATTAAAAGCTTTCTTGTTCAGATACTGAAATACTCTTAAATACACAGGATTTTATAGGCACTGAAGAAATGAGAGGCTTTTTAGAAGAGCTAAGTGTTCATTTCAGTTGGTTCCTCTGAAGAAACATCAAATTTCCCTCAGTTCCAGTGGTGGTACAGTCATGGGTGCTCTGTGACTCTTGGTCTATGTCTAGCTCTGCTCTTATTTTATATGTGATGTAGACAAATTAGAAATCAGCTGCAGGGGAAAACATCCAAGTAATTATATAAAACCAGAGAAATTTGTTCTCTCAGTTTGTTCAGCTCAACATTAAAAGGAAAGAAAAAAAGGGAAAATAAAAAG
Source organism: Regulus satrapa (assembly GCA_013396955.1). NCBI lineage: Eukaryota > Metazoa > Chordata > Aves > Passeriformes > Regulidae > Regulus > Regulus satrapa. Next base: position 35,006 of record VWZN01012762.1, on the reverse strand, counting down.
AAGAAAAATAACAGGAAAACTAAGAGGATGAAGAAGAAAGAAAGTGGTTTAATTTGCAACATAAACTTTTTTTGATGGAGCAGTTACGGGTATTTCATTATTGAAAGGAGAGAGGGGTACAGAAAGCCAAGGACTGGAAACAGAAGTCAGAGACCTTCAAATTAAAATTTAAGGCATACATTTTTAAGAGTAAGGCAAATTAAATCACCACAGAAAGAGAGGGAAGGGAGTCCCTCTTTCCTTATCTTCAAACCTGTAGATGTTTCTGGAAACAGCTGTAGCAACATGAATTAATAGGCTTAGTACAGGGGTCACTGTACTCGTTGAAATACCATATCTTGCAACCTGTGGGAAGTCATACTGAAGGATCTAAAGGGTTTTTTCTGACCTTGAACATCAAGCATTAGTATATGTAATCTTAAAATATAACTGCATACCTTTGCTCACATTTGAGGTGGTTTTAGATCTTTCCAAATTGACAGCCACCAAATGACAGACATGAATTCTCTGTGCTATGCTTTTAAATGCTGCCCACATTTTTGATGCAGAAATTCAGAAAATGTAATTTGCCTTAAACAGAAAAGAAGTAATCTTAAGACTGTGTCATGCTCAGTTTCATGTTTAGAGACATAAATATTGCTCAGTGACATTTTTCTAACCCAATCATTGTTTCAGTAGCCTTTGGCAGCCTTGCTAGTTTGAATCTGAAACTCTGAATAAATTATTTCTAATATCCAGAATTTTTCAGTAACATTTTTTTCTTGTTTGCTGCAAAGTAGTTGGCTATGCAGCATCCTTTTTCCCTTTGTGGTGTTCTGTTTTTGGCACAGATTAATACAGGCATTAATGATAATAATAATAGCAATAACGGTGATGATGATGATGGGAATAGCAATAGTATTGAGTACTGAAAGTAGAAATAGTAATGAGTATCTTTTGGGCTACTTGTTAGGGCAACAGGTAATTATTGCAGAATGCTTGCAGAACAGAAGCAAAAACAAGACACATAGCATAAGTTAATATAGCATGAAAAGAAAGAATTTCTAGCATGAGGAAAATATTTGCAGTGAGAAATTAATTTTATACTTGAGTTCATCCTCCAGATCAGTATCAGAAGATTCAGGCTGGATTCCTTTTGGTTGAAGATAAACCAAAAGTTTCTATTTCATTTATATATTCACTTTTCATAAAGAAAGTGTCCTCTGAGAGACCCTCCATGGTCTTAGACTACTTGATACTTTTCAGGAGATGCAATAGTGCTGGCAGCATCCTCAGAAGTTAGCTTTCCTTTTGGTTTTCCTTAATGTATGGCATTCCTTTGTTTTTGAAATTTCTCCCACCAAAAAAAGTTGAAATCTTCATACACTGACTCTTTCCTTTCTGAGTAAGGGCATCTGCCAGCTCTTCTTTGACAGCTGGTGAATTAGTACATCTTTTGTGTGTTCCTTAAGAACAAAACCCAGATCCCTTTTTCATGGTGTCCTTGGACTATTGCTGATTAAAAGATGCCTCCAGACTGCAGTACAGGACAGACTGCTCTATTCAGTTTCCTTTGAAATGTTTCTTCTCCATTTGGTTAATTAAATCACTATAAGTCAGATGCTTTTTTGGAATACCTCTGAATTCACCTAAGGAATAAGATCATAGTTTCAACTGATGTCAGACTCTAAACAGCCAGCCATGGATTCTGTCCTCCAAGCTTCAACCAACAGCACACATTCATAACTTTTTAAAATGTTTCGATTTCTTTCTTTTTGCTGGGAGGAACATGATTTTCATGTCCCTCACTGTCTCAGTTAAAACAAGAGAGTTCCTCTGCTCTAGATATTCCCCCTCAAGAGTTCACTATTTTGATGTAGAAACTAGTTCTGAATCTGAATTAAACTGACATTCTGACATAATTGCAAATTTTTATTTGTGCAAAAGAAACCTGATCATTAGAAGGGGGTCTAAATTATTTTTGTTTAAAATGTTCTTTGACTGCAAGCAAAAATATTTCTTCCCCTCAGTACTTTAGAGTCTGAAGATCCTTGAGGTGGTTGGCTTTTGCTATACTGATATAGACACATACAGATATTTCCTTTTTTATGAGGTATTTCTTTAGATCTGACATCTGTTTCAAAGAAGAGTTATAAAGATACACACGTGTTAGGTTCATGAAGATTTATACAGAGCCAATATTTGTTTGTTTTGGACATCAAGAGCCTTGTTCCTGTGGGGTTCACTTCCTCTGAGGACTCAGCATGGCTGGCAGGGCCAGTAGAGCCTGTTCTATAATAATACTAATCCCCAAGCTGCACTGTTTTTGCAGTTATCTGTACAGTCTCTGAGAACTTCACATTGAGCCAGTCCAATTCAATCTTTAAGTTCTTCTTTCAGCTAGCTTACAGTTTTGGGACATCGCTTGGCAGCTCAAGGAGCCTTCAGAAACAGCCTCAACATTCAAAGTGAACCCTTAGCATTTTATAGTCTGATGGGACTCCTGCAACAAAAAACCTCCTTCCTAACATGCAGAGGATGATATGGTTTATTTATTGCATGAAATATGCATTTTGAAGTTATTGTTTTGTCCTGTGCCCTCGTCCTTTGCCTGTCTTCCTAAAGTGAGAGAGACACTTGCAGAGTCCCTAAATGTAACCGTCTGGTTTTTTTCTGCTCTGACACCTTGTACCCCAAAATCTGTATACAGACCTAGTCTGGCACTAGCGCTATTAGCTTGTCAGTATGGGATGAGTAAACAATCTGACTTGCACATGAGAACTGTTCTGCATATGAGGCTGAAGTTTGCTGGTATCTGTCCTAGAGGCCTCACAGTGTTTCAAAATGGATAAAGGTAAAATACTTCAAGACAAGTACTGAAGTTACTCTGTTTCCTTTCAGTCTTCAAGTGTGTAAAAGAGAATACTTGAGATGAACAGAAATTTTCTTTGCTATAGCTGCACAAGCATTCAAGAATCCAACCTTTTATTGTTTAAATTTTCTTTTTTATTGCAGTCTTAGAGAAACAGAATTTTTACTAGCTTCCTGATTTAAAACCATAAATCTCTCCATTATCTCTGCATGCTAGTTTAATACTGTCAAGCATGTTAAAAATAGAAAAAGGTAAATTGGCTGCTGGCATTTCTTATGGTGTATTATTTCTTTATGCTGTAAAATTTACTTACAGTGTATTTGGCCTGTAGCATTAAATGAAGGAAATGGCATTGGGAAAGTACAGATCTAATATTTAATGGGGTATGTATGCATCAAAATCTCAACAAAGAAATGCAGGTGAAATGATAGGCACATCCTGCTCAATAATGGTCCTGTTTGAGGCTCTTTTAATGGCTTTATACCATATGCAGACTGATACTGACCTTAACATGCACAGATAAAACTGGAAATGTGTAACTATTAATCCACACCTCAGAGGCTTGCCAAATTCTTTATTGTCCCATGATTTTAGCCCTCTAGTTTTCTCTTTTAATTAAGCAACAACTGTGAAAATGTAATAAATTCTGTGCAAAATAACTGAGCATACTCCTGAATGGTATTGATTTCAGTCCAGTAGATCCTAGCCATGGGGACAATGTGCCTGAAGGGTAACAAAGTGAACCTACAGCTCTGTCATCTCATTTTTGTCCCCTAATGTGACACCTTTTCGCTTCTGGGGATGCAGAGTGAGCAATTTTAGTCCAGCTGTAATTGTGTGTTTTGTTCTGTGGCTCAGCAGACTGGGGTATTAGAGAAATGCAGCAGCAGTCTCTTCCCCAGAGGTTGAGGGCATCGTGTCTCTGCAGGCAGAGTGCATGATCTTGCTGGAGTACCCACCATCTGCCTGCCTACAGCTCCTGGGAACAGGAGCATTTTATTTCTCTGTTGAAACATATTATGTAAGCACACATATTTTTCAAAATCTAATTTTGCACAATACACAGTGTCTCTTTTGGTCATTTGCATTTTCCAGCAGTGCTAATTAAATCAGCATGAGGGGACTCAGCTAACCAACTGAGACTGTCCCAGAATATAACAGCCTCTTCACACACCGAGCAGCTGGTTCAATGCTTCAAGACCAAGTGTTTTCTTTTATGCTAAAGTACCATTCTACACTAAAGGTACCTTTGATGGCATAAAGACATTGCTCTATTGGCTACACGTTCAGTAATTTTGAAGTGTTTATTGAGTGGCATTATAAATACTTCAATTTTTTTTTGTTTGTTTAAAAGAAATCAGTGTCATTTTTGTAGGTTTTTTGAGAACAGGCGAATTTGAAGCTACATTGTGTTTGTGTGCTGGGGATCTACTATTTTTGTCTGACCCAGAGACATGGGCTCATGCAGTCTGGCTGTGCCTAGAAGTGAAGAACGGTGTTGCACTGCTTAGAAAACTCTGTCAGCAGTAAGTACATGGCAATGCTTGCTTTGTCATCTACAAATCTCTATGTTGTATTTTGTGGTTGTTTATTTGCTTTCATTTCATCCTGCCAGCTTATCTCTGAGACAAGTAGGAAGATTTCCCTTTCCAAATGTGTAAAAAAGAATGACTCTCGGAATTGTATCCTCAGTGGGAGTGATTCAGAGGCAGCATTAGAGAGGGCATCTGCCCTGCCACATTGCAGCAGACAGAACACCCAGGCTCTGATGGTTCTTTTTTGCCTTGGCAAAATGTCTGTCAGAGACAGACCACCAAACATAATGACCCCGAGTGTGATCCAGAGCAGTCGTTCTCTCGTGTGGAATGTTCTGGTACCTGGAGCTGAGTGTTTTTATGACAAATATTGTTTGTATTTAATTACCACCTAAGTAGGGCATTAATTCCCTTTTACTGGAATCAACAGTATGTTTGTCTAGTAAATCTCTCAGTATTACATCTACTGCTAGTCTAGTTATATCTTGTTTGATTTGTTTTCAAGCCTAATAATGTTCCACTGAGTAGAGCAGAATTTCTTCGGGTGACCTCAAGCACTCCACTGTCTTCCCCCTCTTCTGTCTTGACTGAAATGCAGTTTTCTTAGTGTGCAGGACATAACACCACTTCAGTGTTACTCTACAGGAGCTAAACAGTGCGTCCATCCACTGGCCCAGTGGCCTCTCAACACACCGAGGCACTCACCTGCCCTTGGCCTGGGGACAGAAGTGTCCTGTGCTCAGTTCCCAGCATGACTCGTTTTGGTTTTGTGTGCTGAGAAATTTTCTGGCTCTCCTGGTTAACGTGTGACAACTTCAAGGTGGTGCCACTGTGGGCTGCAAGCTGGGAGGAGCATCCCACACAGATGAAATACAGAGGGCTGTGACAACCAACTGGTGCTGAGCACTGTGAGTTTATAAAACTGGAGGATACGTTCTTAGCCTCAGGATTATTTGCATGTTTTGTGTTGCCTTAATTTCCCGTTGCTGAAAAATAGCTGCAAAGCATCTCCCCTTTTAATTGTTCTCAGCTTTTTACTCTTGTTTTGACTTGATATGAATGCCATGACATTTGATTCTGGAAAACAGCATTTTCAAGGAAGGAAACACATTTGACAATGTATATGCAATTCAGTCTTAGAGATTATCAATAATTTTGTGAACTCTTAAAAATTCATGTTATTTATTGCAAAATTGAGTTTGCAATTGACAAATTTCTAGAGTACAAAGTCTGCAAAATGCTGTTGTGCTATTTCTGACTATCAGAAAGCAAGAAAGTAATGTATTATGATAGTGATTTTTCATTGTACATTATGAGTTCAGACTGAGATGTTACAAAGTCTTAAAAAAGACTGGGCTGCCATGATTCAGATACCAACCTAAATCATATTTTTAAACTATTATTAGAACTCATACAATTGTAACCTCTGTGAGCTTACTTCCCTCATAAATTGTGTATTACTGGGATTCTTTTACTCAGATTAATTTTTCTTTTTACAAAGTGTCAGCACATAATTCACAGCCTATTAATATGGCAATATTATTTCCAGAACTAAGGAAAATAAGTCTCTATCTCAAGCAATTAAAATTGTGCAGCTATGATTTAAGTAAAATACCTTTCAAATAATTCAAGTCTGGTAAAATTATGCCACTATTCCAATTCAGTCTTTCATATTTTATTTAAATGCGTGTCAGACCTCAAAGTTCCATCACAGTTGTCTTCCACAGAGATAAAATGAAAAGGGTATTAGAGCAAAAGAATATTTGTGTCCCTAGTAGATGAACAGTTGTAGTGATGTAGAAATAGTATTAAAAGAAAGAGTATTAAACAGAACAGTAACTTTTCCATTAAAGGTGAGTAGCAATTTCTGTCTACTTTTGTGAGGAGCTGGCTTTACCCATTGAAAGCAAGGACAGGAGAATGTTTGTCCATTGGAAGAGAAATTTCAACATAGAAGTTCTGCTTTTGCTTAAATAATAAAACTTGTAACAGAATCTACGTTCAGACTGACAGTCTATCCATGCAGCTCCCAGCACAGCATTTTAGGGGGGCCCAGAATGTAGCTCAGAGGGAGCTGCAGAGGCTCTGGATGTGGACAGCAGAGGTGGCTTTGGTACCAGTGAGATGTGTGTGGCTGCTTCCTGAGGAGTGCTGTCTGGGCAGGCCCATCTTCCAGGTGTTTTGGGCATCCACCCGCTGACCCCAAGATAGCTTGCAGGGTTTCCATGCTGGGTGGGTCACCCTTAAAGCACCTAGAATTGCACTGACACACTGAGGCCTAATTTGTATCCAGCCAGAACAAATGAGGCCCCCATTATCACCATTACTCTGTATTACAAATTAATGCTGCATTTTTCAGAGAGTCAATTCGTCTTTTTTTTTTCTAATGAACATGTCAGCAGGCAGCAAATGGGTATTTTTCTTCTTTCAAGTGTACACATAAAAATATTTGCTAAAGTTTGATTATAAATGAAAATCTTACATTTATATGACATTGTTTTCCTCAGTAATTAAATTTGTCTGTTAGACATTTCTGACTAATATAGATCTTCCCAGGGTACAAAACATCTTCCTGGAAATATATACTACTCAAATAAAAATATAAATGTTTTTCTGAAGCCTAAACCAGCCTTACTAGTCTGTTCAAATGTTTTTAGTATGATAGAGCTGATATCTGGTTAAACTTGTTCTGTGAGCTTTCATTTCTGTGCCATCAGTTCTCGAAGAGGCTTTGTTTTCAGTAGAATAACAAAAGGATGTATTATTTCCCTTTTGTAACTGACCTCTTGAAGTCAGTTTCTAGAACTTTCTTTAGGAGCTGTATCTGAGAGCTCAGTTACATAACAAACATTGCTGTTAGCAAATTTCATACTCTGCTGTGACACCCTTTGACCAAATAGAAGGAGATTTCTCTGAGTGGGAGCATCTGAATGCCAGGTACTATTTGACTGTTGGTAAAGCCTTCTGTAAATATGTACAAATTTCAAGAGAAACCTAACTGTGCAAATATTGCACATAGCTATATGACTGCACATGAGTGTGGGTTTTGACATTCTCATTTTGTAAGTAAATGTATAATCTCCTACAATTTTGTGTTAGTCAAAAACATCTGTAAAGGTAATTACCTTGTAGAAAGTCTTGTTGGAACAATATGAGTCTTTTAAAATATCTCAGTAGCAATCATTAAAGTTTTTGTCTAAGTTAAAATAATAAACTGGAGGTAACTACAAACAGCTGGTTCATAATTAGTTTTAGCAAATTTGCAGAACTAGAGTAAAAGGTAGTTGATATCTAGACAGGCTTTGTAGAGACCAGCATCATAATTATTTCTAATATCCATTTATTAATAAATAAATTAAATAGTGCACCTATTAATTGGAGCACTGAGTAAAAGATGAGTATTCTGAAAGCAAAGTGCCCCAAACTGTCCTCTCTCTTACAGGAATGACAACAGGACTTTTCTTTACCATCCAGTAAAATCATGGCATTACCTGCCATTTCCACTTCAATCTAGAGCTGTGCTGAACAGTAAATTAACAGAAGAAAGCAAAACAAAGTACCTCTAAATAGCTAAGGTACAAAATTATTTTACTGGGTAAGTTTTCCTTTTTTGAGGTTCACTTGGGGTAACTTTAGGATTAGAAAGTACACATTGCCCTTGGAAGGTGCTGCAGCTGGCTTTGCAATGGAAAACTGGCTCTGTAGCCATGAGGAGTGCAGCTCCATATTGTAGTAAGAGCTGAAGTTCAGCAATCGGAGGTAAAGTACAAAATGCAGATGTGTTTGGCTCAGTTGATTCTCCTGCTGACACAGCCTCTCTATATCATTAAAAACCACACTTTTGCCTCCAGCACAGTGCACACTTGTGTCTTCACATTTCAAACAGAGGCTTGAGGCTAGCCAAAAAACTAACTAAATCCAGGGAATTATATGCTTTTACAGTGTTCCTAGAACCACTCTTCCCCCATGGTGCTGGTCTCATTTGTGGCTGCTCCAGGATATTCTGTTTATCTGGTCCTCAGACAGCCCCAGAAGGTACAACAAAGGCAGGTGGAACACTGGTGAATTGAACCCATGGTGTCCTTAGGCAGTGAGGACTCCTCTGTTCCCAGAAACAACATGGAAACTTTCTCCACTGTGAAGATCAAAGAGAGTGCAAACCTCAGCCTGTCACTTGGTCTGAGGAGAGCAAGTGGAAGTTATCATCTGTAGAGATTAGGAAATTGCATATTTGTACAGAGACATACATTCAAATATGAATTCTCAGAATGGAGAAAGTCAGTCATTGGCTAGAATTTACTGCAGGTTTTTTAGTGCACTCTGACTGTAGTGCCATCCCCATGCAGTTTAATCCATAAGTCGTACAGTCCTGTATTTTATAATTTTGAATTAAAAATGCTAGGAGAAAAAAAAGGGTAAATCTGAGGATGCAAGTCTAAGTGTTATAAATATGATACAGGTGTGTGATATATAAAGACCCATAAGCAGAAAAGTTAGTAATGTAATCCATACCCAAAGAGAAAGACTAAAAAATAGCAGGCTGTGAAAGAGAAGATAATTTTCCATCAATAAATTAGATCTTAAAATGTTTTTCATTGTATATATCACACAGAAGAATACCAGGATCTAACTTTTTCTGAGCCTTGAAATTTGTTTAGATCTCCAGTAAAGGATCATGGAATAAAATTTATTGGAGTAACCCCAAATATGAAGGAAATTAATTTTCTCCTTGAGGATTTTCTTGCATAATTACTTCTTGGTTCTCTGTCACATGCATTCCACAGAGCTCATAGCTCACCCCAGAGGTTTGAGGCTTTGCAGGTAAGTCAGATGGCAAACTTGGCTGAAGGTAGCTGGGAAATTCAAGCAGAAGTGCAAAGATGGTGCACAGTTTAATCTAGGGATAGAAAGGCTTTAGAATAAAATGTGTCATTTTCAGCTGATGACTGGCAGTGCAATAAATGTTTCCTATAATTGACTAAAGTTGTTGGGTTCTTTTATACTGTTACAGTGTTTACATGTTTTACAGGTTTACAGGTCATAGAGACCTGAAGAATATCCTGTGTTGGATATGCCCATTATACCATGACTAGTGAAATGCCAATGCTCATCTTTATACTAATCTGAGCACTAGATAGGTTTGTTGAGAATAATTTCACTTAAATAATAGGCTTAACTACATGCTGTATTTTGATAATGATTCCTTATAAAATACAACCATACCATTTCATATTACTTGGAATTTTCGTATTCTCTCTTTAAAGTGATTCTTCTGGTTAACTGTTGCTAGTTAAAGAAACTATTAAAGTAAATTATCTTATACTGACTCATAAGTTTTAAGTGCCTGAGATCTTTATTAATCAAGTACTAAAATAAGACATATTTCATTTGTTTAAAAAGTACCATTTGTACTACAAACAGAAGGAATTCATATAAGTAGTGTTAATAATAATCTTTTTCTTTAATAAAGGCTCTCTTAAGGATATTTAGTTGAAGTTTTTTACAATAAAGTATCACGAAACTTTTGGGAGGCTAAAAGGAATTGTGGTGCTCTTCTTCTGAGAGGATCATCTGGGGAAAAACCTGGGGATACAGCAGGAAATTTTGGTTTATGCTTCCCATCTCAAGGTGTAAGGTGGAGTGAGTGTTTGGGAGCTGTGGCTGACATGGGCCTTCTCACAGCTGTGTGATGCTCATCCCTCTCTGCTGCTCATTGCTGATTTTTATGCATCAACCTGCAGGTGTGTGGGTCTGGAGAACAGGAGAGGAAGAAGGGAATTATAGGTCGCCTCACGTTAAGTTGTGTATGACAGAATGAAAGAAAATGATAGAGATGTTTAAAGAGAAGCAGTTATGGTGTCACTAAAATGATTGGAATGACTTAGATGGGTTCTATAGTGTAATTTCAGATCTTCTGGATTCTTACTGGACCATTTAAAAAGACATTCAGATATGGGCAATTAGACAATGCACACAGCTTTTCACCTGTGATGACTATGATTTTCTTGATATATCCCAGAGAGAGTCACCAAAACAAAAAAAAAATTTTACTCACCTTCCTGGGTAAAAGAATTTTTGGTCTCATTGGTAAAGAACTAATAAATCAGATATTCCTGATATAGGTGATTTAAAGAATTTAGGTCATATTTAGGCTACTTATAAAAAGGTCAATTAGATTACCTCTGAACAGCGAAGGATAAATTAATCAAGCAGGCACCAAATTGCATATATTGTACTGAAGAGGTGCAGAAGAAACTTGAGCTGTTGTCAGATGTCCATATGCCCACCCCATGATATGGATATAAAGCTTCAGGTATCACCTGAATAAATAATTTGGATGAGACTCTCCAGGAGAATACTCCTGCTGAGGCTGGTGAAAGCCATGTCATTCAAGTAATTTGATTTTGCCAAATATATGGCTTATGTTTACAGTCAGAAGTAGAAGCTTTTTAAAAACAAAAGGAGAGTCAATCTGATTAAAGTAGGGCAGTAGAAGAGAGGGGGCAGTTTATACTGAAAGTTTATGAGCTTGTCTGCTTTTACACAGTAATGATGCTAAGATAGCAGCAGTTTTTAGTTCAGCCAAGTGTGTCTTATTTTATAATGTCTGGAATCAACTTCAGTCATGGTTATTAGTTTGCTGCCACAATTGGTAGCTGTACCTAAACCATACATACATTATGCAAGAGGTCATTACTGGAAGTATTTAATTCCCATCCTATGTTTCTCAACTAGCAAAGCAAAAGGATTCATTGGAGTGAAATGAAACTGAAACAGAGCACAGGCCTCAAGCCAGCAAAAAGAAAAAAAAAAAAAACCACACACACAAAAAAAACCCCAACAACATAAAAACACTGCATGGCTGCAAGCCAGTGAATGCTCCATCATGCAGTTGTCAGCCTCCTCCTTTTGGACTCTGGGTTGGGTTCCTGAAGTTTGGGCTGTATAATACCTCTGACACACAACAGTGCCTCCCGCTGCTGTCACATGCAGTGAGCAGGATGTGGTCTGGGGGAGCTTCTTCTCTCTGAGCTCCAGCTTGGGAGCACCAGCTGCTCTGGGGACTTGTGGAGCGGCGTGATGGGCACCAGGGCACTTTCCCGAACTCCTCCACTGTGGGCAGCCTGGGAGCAGGACAGAAGAAGGGGCTGGGTTCATGTCAGGAAGTTTGCAACAGGTCAGTATTTGTCAATGTTCTACAAAAAGAGAAAATAAGTGGAAGCTGAATTCTGCAGAAACCAAGTCAGTCACTTGTCTAACTGGGCTGGATAGGACTATCAAATAGTAGTTACTGACTGTAAAAATGCCTTTCCCATTTTTCTTTTTCTATGAACTTACTGTCAATGCCACTGTTCTTTCCCTCCAAAGTAAACCAAATGATAACATTTTCTGTGTCTTATTTTCAGCCTTTTGGAGGATATAGTCATATCATTATAACTCGTTATTCTTAATTTATATAGTCTGTAACAGGAACTGTAATTCACTGCTGCTGAATCAAGGCTGGTTTACATATTTGCAATTCACTACAGTTTTCTTGCAAAAAAGTCTTATGGACCTATAACTGCACATGCAAGACGTTGTTCTGATTGTACTTCAAAAGGATCAGGCTGCTCCAAAGCTCAGGTACTATAAATACCACAAAAGCACATCTGGAATCAATATGCTTTTAAAAAGCATCAGCTAAAACTACTGAACTTTTTAGGGGAGAAAAGCAGAAGAATGACAATTGAAAGGATGAACTAAAAATATACTGCATTGACTTTTTAGGACTCTAGAACTATTTTATTTTTTGAAATTTCCAGGAGGAAAAAAAAGAAATCATTGTTATACCAGATTAAAAAAAAAAAAAGTAGCTTATGCCCAAAAAATTGAAAAACATTAATTAGTTCAGACAACAGAATGACTTCTGAAGAATAAAATTTGCAATTGTACATGCAATTGTACTGTAGTTAATCTGAATGCTCTTAAAATCTACAAAATTATACAGTATATACTCAGATGTTAAGAAAAAATTATATTTGCATTGCACTTGGAAGCCACTAAGTTCTATTTCCTCTTCACCATGATTTTCTGTCCTGTTTATTTCTGTTAGAAACTTGCTTTTGAATTACATGTAACAAATGCAAGGCTGTAGGCATCTCTTCCTGTAAATACATGTTTTTGCATCTAGTTTGGAACATGCAGTTTGCCAGAAATATCAGGTGAGTGTTTTTATGAAGTGTTTAGGAGGTTTTAGTGTGTTCATTACACACGTTGAACTAAATAACTAAATGTCTGTGTTTGAAACAAGAGGCTGTAAATAAAAAAAAAAAATGCACTCTGAGGGGCCAAAATCTGTGTAGGTTCCTAAACTTTCTCATGTTTAAGTTGAATGATTTGGGTTTGTGTCAGTGGGCAGGCTACAGCTGTTGTTCTCGAACTGTCATTTTCTCAGGCTGCCAAAAAGCATCTGCATCACTGGGCATGTTCTGTATGTTAGAGTGAGAGGAGCAAGAGCTGCAGGACCTTTACTCTCTGCAGCCGATCAGGAAGGACAGCAGACTCAGAGAATTTCTCTACAGCCTTCTCAGAAATCTCACAAGGAATTTGAAGTGAGGATGGTCTCTTCTGCATACTGAAGCTATTGCAAGAAACAGGGTTAGTGGTACAAAGTAGTAGATCAATTAGAGCTTGGGGATCCTGGAAGAACAGAGATCCATGTGGGAGTTCTCAGCCTCAGGGAACCAGGCATACAGGTATTTTCTGTCTTAAGAGCTGTGGTGCATTTTCCCCCCTTCTTTTGATTATGAAAGTTTGCTGGGTTTTTTGCCTTTAGCTAAAGAAGAGAGAAATTATTTATAAGCTTTTTATAAACTGGGAATAAAAGGTTTTGAAGTTACTGTCAAAAAGCAGCAATAATAACATCATTGACTTATAATAGGCAGATAAATAGAAATAGCTGTAAGAAGAAATGTATTTTAATTTATAACCATTTGTGCTCTGCAGTGATTTTCAAATAATTAGATAGGGATGTTATGTGTTCCTATTTACAGGAAAATCTTTATATAGTCAAAGTCAATAATACTTTTAGCAGGAGATTCAATAGCAAATGCCATTTGAAAAAATGTTTTAAGGTTGCATGTGTGAAGCAACAAGTTAGGGATCTATCTACTTGCAATTTTTCATCTTGGGAATATATGTCAATACTCAATGTAGCAATGATTTTCTATATTTTTCTTATGTCAGAATTTCAGAGAGAGAAAAAAATGAGTTATTTATAGACTTCTCCATAATTTTAAATGCTATCCCTATTCAAGGGTAAAATAAATGAGGAGGAACTATATTGGGAAATGCATATTAATAATGTTGGATTAAATTAATAGATATGCCTTTCATGTGGTATACGATACACCAATAAGTGGCTAAATAGTGGTTTAAATTGTTTTGTCCTAAAGTTATAGTATAAGTGGTAAATACAAGAGTTTTTATTAATTTTTTCCACATTTTCACTGCTTTGCTGAGATGTTTGAATGACATTTTTGATGGTGGAAATAAAATACAAACCCCTGTTTTTGGTTGTGTCTCTTTCTTTTGTGAGTCCTATAAGAAATGAATAAAAACAAAACATACAACATTTATAGGATTGTTGAATACAACCACATTTTATTTTGGTTACACATGGACTAAAAACACTGAACACTGCAGAGAGATTTTGAACCAAGATTTTTGGTTTAATAAATAATGGAAAATTGGTACAAGGTCATGGGAAACATAATACCTAATAATTTATTATTTAGATGCATATGTAAGTAGTTGTATAATAACAATACATCCAAGTTCTGTGCAGAAAGAAAATGGACAGCACTGTCTATAATCCTGTATGTATTTTCTTAACTGTACAGATTTAGCCAGGTATTTGTCATTAACTGTTTTTTACCTTTTCAATTATCAATAGGAAAAAATACTGTACCAACCACATTCTTTAACCAGAAGGCTCTGTGTGCTTTTGTCCTCCATCATGACAGAAACATGAAGGAAAACGAGCCACAAAGACTTCACAAGTGATTCATTGCTTCCATCACAGCAATATAATTTTAAATCGTGCTTCCATTTGTCTTTCCCCTGACAGGAGGCATTGTTGATAAGGACCTTCGTCACTACCTCAATCTACGGTTCCAGAAAGGCTCGGTGGACCACGAGCTCCAGCAGATCATCAGAGACAATCTCTACCTCCGCACAGTGCCATGTAAGTAGGGTGGAGGTGGACAAACCTGGCTTTTTACTGGCAATAGACTCTCTTTGGTGAGTGCTGCTGAGGCCCTTTGCAATGTGTGAGGAGGTGGTCTGTGGATAAAACAGCTTTCAAGTAAATAGATTTGTGGCTTGGTTCCAGTCTTCCACATTACTGCTGAGAAATTCAGCTCTGCAGTGCTGGTGTTTTAATGGTGTTTCCAGAGTTGTAGTTTCATAAAGTCTGTCTCTAGAATAATAATAATCTTATTTCTTCTGTAGTTTCAGAAAGCACAAATTTAAAGTAAAAAATAAACAGTTTTCTGGGCTGGTTCAGTGGATGTCCAACAGAGAGAGTTTGATCTGCCTCATGTTTCACATATCCGTTATGTAATAATGCCATTTGATTTAGAAAGCAATAGGACAACAGAAGAAATCTATAAACTAGATTTTGTTTGAATGCAACAGGCATAGCAATGGAATTTTGTTCTGTCTTGCATATTTATCTGTTGCCACATAAATCAATATTCAGAATATTCTGAAATCTCTAAAATAGTTGTTGTTGTATTGACAATATTCAGCTATTTTGACAGTGACATGAAATTAAGCAGTCACGCAAGCCATGTCCCACTGTAAGGGCCATGCCTTTCAGAATAGATCTACTTGGCTGACAGACAATATATCATTTAAAATGGACTGAAGTTCCATTATTCTTCCCAAATAAAATAATTGCTTAGCAGACATAAAATGGTTCTTCTGGTTTTGGCAAAAAAAGGGGTGAACTTTTGAACTTAGAGGCTTGACAGTGGAATGATAGGCAGAGGAAGGTATACTGAGTAAGTGGCTGTGCTATTTGTATGGTAATGAGTGGATGCTCTTTGAAAGCTTGTTGTAAATGCTACTCTATGTTTTTTCTTTCATAATATTAAAGAATGGACTTTTAAAAAGCTCCTTTTAATAAATATAAATTCCTAATGTTCCATTTGCTTCTGATCAGAAAGGAAAGTGGAGAAAAAAACATTTGAAAATTATTACCTGTATGCAGAAAATAAAATTGCTATATTTATGTGAAATTATGATGAATTAGGTTTGTCTGAAAATGCTGAGAAACATTACAGCCGAAGTGGAAATGTAAGTACAAAAAAGTTTTGAGACTAAATCCCACTTCCAAGGATGTCTGTGAGCATTATTAGCCTAAGTTTATTCTTATTATAACCCCAGTCCATGCTCATTAGCACCACAGGTCCAGGTTAAATAAGAAGGAAAGTACTACAATATTGCAACTACTGCACACCTGTTGTGTATGACAGATACTATCTGTCAGCAATATGGCCACAATGTGTGGGTTTTGAGGTTGTTTTAATTCCAGGCAATAGTAAAGTGTGCTCATGTGTCAAGTAAAATACAGTACTCACAGAAGCAAATTTGTCATTCAAAATGTAACACTACAACCACCAAGACTACAGTTTGGAATCTATTAACAATACAACCTGTCTTTCTTCTTCATCTTCTGTGTCACTTTAGATGGTTAAATTCTTATGTCATTATTGTATTATATTGTGAGCACATTTGACTAAGTAAAAACTACATTTTGAAATATACTATAGTGTTGCAGATTGCAGGGGCTGATTTGCCAGGTAAGGTGGCAGATGTTTTTGGAGAGTAGAGGACTCTTTTCAGTACTAGTGGTAGGAAAAAAAAAAAAAAAAAAAAAAAAAAAAAAAAAAAAAAAAAAANAAAAAAAAAAAAAGAAATTTTCAAATCCAGACAGGATGATATGTGGTTATCTAAAGGATTTTTCATAATCAGTCAAATTAAAAGGGCAGCATCACATAATTTGCAACCCAAATTTCCTGTAAATCATAATTGTGGTGAATCCTTTTTTAATGCAATTTTATTCTGTCCCTAGCATTCATGCCTAGGAGGGAAAATGTTCTCAACTATTTTCTTATTTTCATATAACTTTACTAATTTTTGAATCACAAACTTGTCTTTCAAGGGCATTGGTATTCAAAATCTTCTGCACTGGGCAGTGTTTTGTTTTAAGCTCTGTACGTAGTCTAAGAGTACTGATTGGTTGTCCTGATGCTGTCCTTGGCATGCAGTAGTAATGTTTAACTAACTGTACCACTGCCCACAAGTTCATTTGTGAGTGCGCCTATCCATGAACATTTTACAGATCTTGCAACAGATGCCAACACAGCAAAAGCAGCACTCACTTTTGTCAAATTCTTGTGCATAAAAATAGAGAGGGAAACCCAACTGCAGGAAGCATAGACCTAATTTCCAGGGACAAGGGGAAGAGCGAGAAAAAAAAAACACATGGGGGGGGAAACAAAAGAGAAAAATAGGTGGCAACATTTTCCTTTTAAAAATGTGTCTACAATCTTTGCTCTGTTATAGAGGTATAATTGCCAGTAAAACCATGAGAAGGCTTAGAGTGAGTCCTTGACCTTGAGTTTTTCTGTCCTTTGCTTTCTGTTCACATTGGCAGCAGTGGCCCCAGCAGTGCAGTGGGCATGACCATGGGTTTCTCAGCTTTCTAGGTTAGGTTCAGTCATCTTTCACTTGCATTGAATGAGTGACTATTCTCTGTGAAACCAGGAAGCAGAGAACTAATCCATACCTCTTTTAAATCAGGATAAGCCAACTCAAGTTAGACAACTGAAATAGTATTTGCTAGAAACCAGATAAGGCTGGGCCTTGGACTCAACCCTGGCCATGTCTAAGGCCAGGCTGGAAAAGGCCTTAAACAACCAGCTCTAGTGGAGGTGTCCCAACCCATGGTGGAGAGTGTTGGGACTAGATGATCTTCAAGGACCCTTCCAGTCCCTTAACACTCTGTGATTCTATGAGTCTAGATAAGGCTTTGAATTGTCTGTTATACAAGTGTACGTCCCTGTGTACACCAAAGAATAGATGGGCCAGAATCACATTACATGAGGAGAATGGGTCAATTCTGCCCTCAGAAACTGTAACTCCTGGGAATGGGATGAATTGGTTGGATTTCCGTACATTTCTGTATTTTTGCTAATGCTGTTCCCCTTTCTACTCAATTAGAAATGACTGTGTAACCCTGAGAGTCAAATGCTGCCTTCCTTAAGTGTCGCATTCTCAGTGCCATATGAAATTGATTTTTCCTGCATAGCCAACAGGAGTGATATGCATATATCGCAGGGCGGGGAGTACAATTGTATTTGCAGCAGTCAAGATGCAGCCATTAACAAGGCAGTTTTGGGGGAAAGTTCCTCATTTTCCAGTTTCAGAAGACCAAGCTGAACTTTGTGTCATGCATTTTCTTCTCCTTTTCCTGATGTGTAGAATTTTAGCCCTTTTCATATCCTACACTTAATCCCAAAAATATTTAGGACTATATATCCTATTATATACAATTGTACACTAGTAATATCCTATTATATACTATTGTACACTAATAATATAGTGTGCACTATTGTGGTTGTCCTGCAATACAGAAAAGTAGGCATGTGAAAGGTGGATCCAGATCCCATTCAAATCTAGGGATCTAGAGAACAAATCTGGCCACAAAACAGATGTAAGACTCTGAATGCTATAGGCAGACAACACCTTAATCGTGCTGCATCTTGTGCTTGGTAGCGCTCTCAGCAAACTGCAGTTGCCATGTGGGCAAGCAGCTTTTATGTGAGAAGAGGTAGCTCTAACTTTGTGTCATCGCAGGAATAAAGCTTTGAGGAGAGTACATTCCAGGAAAACAGTTTTGGTAGTGACAGTCATGATCAGACCAGTCTTTTGGTATGTCCTTCCCTGCAATTACAAATTCCATTTCTTTAAGAGTTGGCAAAGTTGGGTAATTGTGCTTGAAAATAGAATCTGTGTATTCTTCCTTTCTAGACAGGGAATGTGAAATGATAGTGCAAAACATAGTGATTAAACAGCACTGTAAAAAGTCAAGGACAAGTTGATTGATAAAAGTAAAAGGTCTTCCATTAATTGGAAGAGAAGCTCATTGATATCCTCTGGGTTATAACCTCAGATTGACGGTAGCTCAGATGAGTTGGTCTATCCTGCTGCACCATAGGAGAATGCAGCCCATGAATGCTTTCTTCACAGTGAAAATGGGGAAAAATAACTTTAAAAACATTATAAAGATGAGGAAGCTTCCTTTCTAGTCTTTGAGTTTAGAAAAAAGGCATTATGTAAGAATAGAGATGACTGGCTCTGTGGATCAGCCTTACAGCACTGGATATTGCAATATTACCATTAGCACAGAAATTGGAGGAAGGGTGTTTTGTTTAAGATATTTTTCAGCAGCATAGGGGAAAAAAAGTTTGTAACTGAACTGTATGCCATGTGTGAGTGACCGGGGCAAGACATGGAATCATTATGAGCAGCAGTTTCCCACATACCAAATTGTGATGACAAATCCTCCTTTTTCTCAGCTTGCCTGTTGATGCCATGGGTGCTCTGTGTTAGATGAATATAATTAACACTGCACTGCAAATACGACACCTCTGAACACCTAATAAGTTGCTCAAGTGACTTCTCCTGTGACTTTTTTTTTCCATCTTCTCTGAATATTTAGATGTAGGTAATCTTGAGTCAATACAAATAATAGTCTAATTTTTAAATATAGTTTTGTTGTATTATATTTTAGTATAATCTGGTCTATATATAAATTTAACACACATGCTGCAGCATTGTCTGTGTACTGTTGAAATGTTGAATCTTACAGCACACTTATGTTTGTTGTCTAGTTCGCTTCTCAGAAGAAAAAGTACATGCAGTGATACATTTTTTTTTCTGTGTGTTGGTTTTATTTATTGTATATAGTAAAACTAGAGCCATTAGCTTATATTTTGGTGATACTAAAGGCAATGAAATGTGTTTATACTTTAAGCTGCAGGGAAATTCCCACTTTCAGACCTGAAAAAATCTTCATCTGCAAAAAAGTACAAAACAAACAAGGTTTTTCCCTCTGTCAAAGTATAATATATTGGAAAACCTTAATAATTCATTATCTACTCCATGGCTACCAACCAGACATAAAGAACTTCTGAGAGTGTATAAGACTTTTCTCTCTCAATGATAGGTGTTTTTATTTTATGTTTTTATCGTAGTTTTTATTTCTTCTAATACCTTTTATTTTGGTCACAGTAAATACTGAATTAAATCCACATTACCTACTTAAGTTTTCGTATGAGGTTTCTAATTTCCAAGCTGAGGAAAGAGTTGCAGAATTCAAGTGGGCAGTAACTCTGTATTGGTTGCAGGTAGCCCAAACTCAGAAGCTTCCTATGCATAGTTCTGCTGCTCTGGATAAGGTTGTGAGGTATACCTGACTAATCCATATTTGGACAAATATTAAACCTTTCAAGTTTGTTTGTTTGGGTTTTTTTAATAGTTTTTTTCTTCTTTTAAAAGGTATATAGCCAAGAAAATCTACTGGAAAATGTGTGAAACAGGCTCTCCAATGGTGCATTTTTCTTACAAGTTTGTTCATGTCAAAAGTATCTTACAAGAGGTATTTTCAGAGAAAGAGCTGCCAATTGGACGTCATAGGAAGTCATTGTAGGACAAAATAACCTGTACTTAGCATGCCATACTGCCAAGAAATGTCTGCATCACTGGAAATAATAGTGCCTAACTTTAATGACTACTTTATTCTTCCAGTGTTAGCTATTGCTTAGACTTTGATGGTTCTGGATAGAGCAATGCAGAGCTCTTTATAAAGGTTCTTGTTGCTGTGTATCTCATGGAGCACATTTCTAAAGTATACTTAAAGTGAAATTATTGGCATTTCAAGCAAAATGAGGTAATTATGTGAGATGAGGGCCCCACTGTGCTGCTTGCAGCACAACCACATGTACAAGAAGATGAGAAAGACGTCACTGCTTCCAATAACCAACATCCTAAATAGAAGAGGAAAAGAACAGCAGACAAAAAAAACTACAGAGTACCAACAATGCCTAGGTTGCATGAGGACATATAGAGTAGTGGTTGAACTGTTGTCTGTGGACTTTGCTTTCTTTTCCACTGCTGCACTCACTATTCCTGCTTATCCACTGAAAATGCACATGGGACAATGACCTGTTTTTCTGAGGACACTGGGAATGCCTGGGCAAAAGAGTTTGGTTTATACATGTTTGTATTGACTTTTCAAGTTATTCTATAGTATCTTTTGTCTGTTTCAGAGCAGGGTAGTAAAGACTGGAGTCTGCACTTGTGCTTCTTCTCCATCAGTTTGTACAGAGCTTTGCCCATGCTCAGAGCATCTTCAGGCTGCAGGCACTGCATTGCCTTCAGCAGGAAGTTGATAAAAAATAAAACCAGGGAGAAAACAACTTTTAGAATTTATTTTTCAAAGTGAATCCCAATTTTAATGAAGGTCTAGGGTAAACAGATGTCCAAACTATATCTAAAAATAACACCAGTGGAAAATACTGTGCTGTTAGTTGTGAGAGTGAAAATGTACATAATTTGTGTCTTTTTTCCTCAGAAATCTCTCAGTTCTACATACTGGGGACATCAGCTTTCAGGTATTAAGTGACTGAATACTCACCTTAAAGTAACATGCATGCAAAGAAAATAAATACAATTCAAGAATAAGGGGGAAGGAATGTGTGTGATGTGGTATAACTGTAATAGGAAGTGAGAACAGTTGTAACAAAATAAAGATCAGTAATTGGGTGCCATATCTGATATTGCAACTTGAATGTTCCAAAAAGGTTGTATGAAGACATTAGGATGCTTTCACTGGCTGTCTAGTTACAACAGTTCTGTTTCTCAGAAGTCTTTGAACCCAAATCACATTTGCAAAACACTGAGGCTGATAACTCTGTCCCCCACTCCCTTCTTCCTGCTCCTTTATTCCCTCCTTTCTGCTCTTTTAAATACCATACTCTTCTTCCTTTAAAAAATAAAATCAACCCAATATCAGTAATTTATTTTTTATTAAACAGTGCCAATCAAATTATTTTTCTAACAGGTAATTTAATGCCCATTTAATGATCATTTAAATTTCATACAATAGCACTGAAGTCACTAAAAGTTTTAGCAGTGAAAAAGGATAAGAAAATTTTCTGAAATTGCAAACATAATATTTCTAAAGCAATTTTCCTACAAAAGTATATCACATACACATTCCTTTACTAATGTTAGCTAGCATGTGATTTAAAGACTAATGTCAAGCCTCTTGGATTGCTCATCACATCTGTCTGGAATTATTTATATGTGATATAGTACATGTGTAATTCCAGATGAGAGTTCAGTTATGATATTTGTGCTGATTATCCCCAGGAATGAATACGTGTTCATTTAAACTTTGGGGAGGCTCTCTAGTGTTGCAGAATGGGTTATCTAATTCACAGGATACCAAAATGATAAAGGATAGCAGCAGTTTTAAATTAATTTTGATGATAGTCCTAATTTTATTGATTACTAGCAGCAGAAGGGCAGTAGCATGAATCTGATGAAGCACATTGCCTCAGCAGAACAAGAATAGCAAACAATAGAAGAGGCCACAAATAACTTATTTCACATATACAAGTCATGGTTCTTGAGCAGCCTAAAGCATCTTGAAGTTTGTGTAGAGTCTGTGTCTCCTGACAGTAGGCTTTTCAAGCCTGAAGGTCTTAGATATACTACTGACCTTTCTCCTTAAATAACCAAATTATTTTAGAAATTTAAGAATTACAAATATGATGAACTTGCAGCATTGTTGAATGTAAGTGTTCCTATGATTATTTAAGCATTTTTTTGTTTCCTACATGATCTGTCCAAATTGCCTTTTAAAAATATTTTAAAATATATTCTCTGGATAAATTTAGCTTTCATCTGCAGTCAAATAGATCAAAAATTGATTTTTTTCTCCTAAGGTAAGCTGAGATACTCTAAATATCTATTTTTTTCTCTCAGTCTGGAGAATACAAACTGCCAGAGACAGTGGATAATCTGTTCTTGGTGATTTTTAACTGAGGAGTACCTGAACAGTGAACATGAAACACCAACAGATGTCCTTAGAAATTAAGAAAAATATCCACAATAACAAACAAACAAACAAAAAGTATAATAAAAAAATCAATATTCTGAATTAAATGACCATTTAAACTACTAACTCCATATTTGCATCATTGAATAAGAAGGTCCAATATAAATTTTCTGAGGATGTGCTTCTTTTGGTTTATTTCTCTTCTGGGGCTTTCATTTACAACCGTAACAAAAGCAAATCTCTGGTAGTGATGATGGACGTCCTCATGAATAGATGATCTGGTGCATTCTGAGAAATTTATGTGAATTGGTAAGCCCTTGGCCAAGTTCACCAAGTAACCAACTTTCAGGTGTGTGTCTCTGAAGTGCACCTACAGTTCAGTAGCCTCCTCACACCAGCTGGAGCCCGTGTCCTTCTTGGTTTGTTTGGACACCGTGCTCTGTGCCACCACTCCCTTCGTTAAAATGGTCACTGATTGCATTAATGAGACTATACAACTTTATATCTTTTTTTCAAGATTTAAGATTTTCCCACCCATAGAAAATAAGGCACACCTTTTTGCTTATTTTCTGTGTCTTACAAAGAAAGAAAGAATTTCAACCTTCTGTGCATGATAAACCCAGGTCGATGGACAAGTGTCTGTGGTAGCACCATGTTTTGGATTCAGAAGTACCCTGGCTAGAATAAATCCCTTTGAGAGGAAAAAACGTTAGAGAATGAAAATTACAGAGGTGTTTGCTGTAACACCTGAAGAGGTGCTTAAGACCAGAAGAGTAAATAAAACTTTTCATCAATAAGGGTGAGATTAATTTATAATATACTGGCTGAAAAACTCTTATGAAGAAACTCCTTTTCTGCAAGTATTTTCTTTTTATTTTCCTGCATCCTGATGATACTGCTGTCCTGGTTTTGACCCATGACAGTTTGTCAAAACTTTATATTTCTCCTTTATCTCCAGGTTTTGATTCTACCTAATGCATTTTTCTTTTTCTAATATATTACTGTTATTAACACATCAACCTCTTGACTAGCTATCAATCTGTTATGGATTATTCAAATAATTCTGTCAAATTTATTTCATTGAGGCTGAATAGAGAAACTTTCTTACTGTGGAGATGGCAGAAATATATTTTGGTTAGAAAAAAATAATTAGAATAATGCAGAGTTTCCAGATCTCTGTATTTCAAATGAAAGCAGGGATCTTGATTTAAATGCAGAACACTGTTGGAAATTTAGCTTTTCAATTCTTGTCCTTGAATTTTAAAAGCTTGTATGGACATGTATTACAGGGTCTAAAAACACTATACTTTTCAGTTAAGATACCAGATTTTTTAGTACTAAATTTCACAATAAATTATATTTGCTATTGTTTTATCAATGTTTCTTTGTTGAAACTAATCACTAATACCTGTTATACGTTGCTAAGATATTTTCACATTACTCACAAAAAAAGTGGATCATTTTATATGTAGGAAAGCACAAAATTCACTCTAGGCTGCTAAAGGTGCTGTCTCCACATTGTGTTACAGTGGCCTTTAGCTAGTGGCAAAATGCACACCAGTGCTCCGTTCAACTCATCTGTAATTTCTGATTCCTGTTTTTGATTTTGACTGGTGATTGAGCTTTCTTTTTCAAGTTGGTCTTGACTTGACCAGTTATTTCATTTGGCATTTTTGAATACAGAGAAACCCAGAAATGTCTTTTTTTGGGGGGGAATTTTAAGCGTTTAATAAAAAGCCAGTATACCACTTCTTGCAAAAATTGATGTTTTTTCCTGAAGAAGGATCCTGATCACAGGTGTGTCAGAAATCTTGCAGTAAAGCTCTGCTCTTTTATGATTCATTCCTTTCACAGAACACTTCATTTAATTGGGAAACACACATTGCATTTTTCTCCTTCTTGAAGAGCTCCTAGAAGCCAGAGAACAGGCTGTCATTTAATTACCTTTAATTCATTGGGAATTATAAGCTATGGGGGCACTCAAAATGGTGATATGGCAAGATTGCCTTTCTTACATGAAAGTAGAAGTCACTTTTATATACAATATCCTCACAATAGCAGTACTTATTAAAAAAATCCTCTTGTTCCCTTAGAGATGTCCTGCTTTGATTTTCACTGAGTGAAAGTGCTGAGTGGTCCTGAGCCTCTGCACATTGTTGGCTCCGTATTTCTAAACCCTGGCTGACTCCCTGCTCAGAAGGATCGTGGCTTTGTGTCAGACTCCGAGCCTTCCATGACTGCTCAGGGAAAGGAAGCCTATGACTTCAGCCTGGAGGTTTTACACAGGTTGCAGAAGGTGGTTTCAACCAAAGCTCAGAGTGTGGACCTTTGTAACTTTAGTTCAAACAATAAGCAAGGCACATTCCCAAATATACTTCAAGGTTTATGTCCTCTAGATAAGCTAGTGCAGCTGCCTTCTCAAGAATAGGATAAAAAACAGGCTGGTTTCATATTTCTCTCTCTCTTCTGAGTCCTTTGAGGGCATAGCGAAAGGTACAGCTGAGTAGTGAGTCATTCTACTATTCAGGTTTTCATTCAAGGAGTATGAGAAAGTTAAAGTTCCCCATTAATCACCAAAAAGAAAGATTATTCACTGTTGTGTATCATGTAGAATGAAGCTAGCTGTAATATATATTATCTAATTATTATTTTATCTTTCTGTACTTAAAAAATAATGATTATTTCCTATAAAGCTTCAAAACATGCTCTGAGATCATCAGTCACTTTTGTCTACAATGCAAATGCATCTCTAGTTTTATTAAGAGTTGGGCACCAAAAAAACTATTAGTTAAATACAGTTAAAATTGCATTGACTCAGAAACATGGTGCTTGGATGCAGAAACAATTTAGTAATCTGGACTGTAAACTGTCAGAGAATAGTTGTTGTTCTGTTTCTGTACTTTATAATGAAATGTCCTAGAAGAAAGTAATGAACTTTGGAGAAAACTCTTTCTATCATCCTCTTCACAAAAAGAGCATCTAATTACTCCTTTCCTGTTATCCTCAATTTGTATTTCCCAACTCTGGCATGTCTGGCAGGTCTTTGCAGGGAGTTTTAATTTTCAGACTCCTCTGAATAAGATACAGGGTTCTTTCTGTCCTGGATCAGAACTGTTCAGTCTGAACTGGATAAATCAAGTTGAAAAAATCTCAGGATATTTGAAGGATTCAGTGGTGGTGGACCTTGCTTCCACTAGCTTATACATTTTAAAAAATATCAGAAGTCCATGTGGCACTGTGTTTCTAAGAGCATCTTCCCTACACAGTTGAGGAAAGTAACCAAGTTCTAAGTTTTGAAAAATTTATTTCTGGTAAGTAATTCCTACTCTATTTAAATTTTTTAAAAATTCTGAAAAAGCAGCAAAGTCTAAAAGAAAATATTCTGCAAGATGCAATTATATTGTCTCTCTCTTTGTCCCTCTTTATTAATTGTGGAAGATTTGAGCAACAATAATAAACATGAGAAAATGTTAGTTCTTGTATAATCCTCCATTAGCATCATAAAAGAGAATTCTGAATAAAGATTTAACATTTATTTTTTAAAAGAAATATACTTCCGATTTCAGTTCTCTCTTCTACAAAACAAGGAAGCTTGAAAGATGAACATAAAGGGAAATGGAGAAGCAAAGCAGAAGGGTTTCTTCCACAGGGGAAAGTGACAGAATCTGCATGAGGGATGGGACAACCTTGGATGTACAGACAGACGGGGGAGTGAGACAATGGGAAGCAGTGCCACAGAAAGGGACCTTGGGTCCTGGCTGGTGCGAAGTTAAACAGGAGTCAGCTCATTAGTCACTGCACCCTTCTAATAGTAATTTTTACTGAGTTTGGAGGGCGTGTGTTTAACTGCACTATGGCCAGAGGCCAGAACAAGCTCTCATGGGGAGGCAGAAGCTTTCCTGACTTGGGTAAGAACTTCCTGAAGATAACAGAATTATTGCCATGGTTAAGGACACGTCATGTCATAAACTGCAATGTAAAGTGCAGTAACTGGGTTTTTTTCCATGCTTTGGAAATGTCTGTGCTCATAAAATGTTACCAAAGACTAGGCAGAAGTTTTAAGAATTTTCAAAGGATAATGATGGATTTGGAGAGACAGTAAGCTCTGACTAGAAAACACATCTCCTGTTCTTCCATGGAGTGACACCTCACAGGTCTCAGGGTGCATGACACAGTATCTGACAATGAGACAGTCCTCTGTGAAGCTGTGTGGGTGGTGGAGGAAATAGCAAAGGCAACTGTAGAAGGTAAATTTATAAATGTTTTTGTGATAAATTGAAAACTTTCTGCAACTTCCTGACTTTTGTTCATACTCAGTCTGAAACCAGATCATTGTTTTAGACTGAAGATCATCTTAAATCCAGTTAAAAATATACACACAGTTCAAAAGAAAAGACATTTTATTTCTTGAAGTCTTTTCTGATGTGATTACTATTTATTTACCCATTTCTGCTCTGACCAGTCTTAAGGGAAGGAAGAAAATTACCACCTTAGCTTGGCTTAAGCAGTGAAAATAAACTGTAAGTCACTTGAGGAATGATTTTAATCCACTGGGTAAGAGCATAAGGAAAATTACGTAGGAAGTACAGAGGAACAGTCATAACTTGGAGTACAATTTTTATTGTTCAATGAAATATCATCATGAAGTTTCATTGAGTTGAAGTGAGAATTAATTTCATTCTCTATGTCTCTTGTAGAATTTTGTTAAATTATTGCAGGCCTTAGCTTTCTGCAAGTTAGAAAATAATGCACCTCTTCCCCAGATAATACAGTGAGGTTTATAGCAGCTAAATTTTCTTTCATTATATGATTCCATGTAGGACCTATAAAGATGTGATCTGCACAACACTAACAATCCTTCAAAGCTAAAGCCTGAACAAATCAATGTCTTCAGGTTCATTAAACTCATGCACCAAGCACGTCACATTCCTGGACAGAAGGATTAATAAATGTGTAAGAGTACACAGAAATAAGAAAACAGTGAATAATTACAGAAACTAGACTCAACCTGATTATTACAGAAGTCATTCACAGGAGGCTCTGTAGTTCTCTGGCTCTGTGTTCTTCCACTTTTATTCTAGGACACATCATGGCACAAGATAGAAAATATCTTTTCTTCCTTATTATGTGGTCCAGGAGAGGGGTTTTAAATGAGTTCACAAAAAATGTTCTAATTTAGTGCCATATCAGTGCAGAAAGAGAAGAGAAGGGGGATTTTAGTGAGAGGGAGGAACATTTAAAATGTGTTGGTCTGGTTTTGTGGTTCAAACCATGTATGTACCTCACTGTGCAGAGCTGCTCTGTTCCCCATGACTGTGTACAGTCCCTGTTCAGAGTGGATTGTGATGCAGTACTGCATCGTGTGACAGCCATGCAGTGCTCCATATGGTGCTGTAGTCTTCCTTCATATCCCAGTTCTCCTTTCATACCCCATAGAGACATCCCAGAAAAAGTGGGAGCACAATTTCCTTGGCCAGTATGGAGTGTCCACATTAACAATGCACAGTCTTGAGCATTTCAAGGTGATCATTGTGCCAGAATAAACACATGGAGACAAATGGAAAATAGAGACTTTCTAGGCTGGTGGGAAGGGATTTCTTTCCCATCATCTCCACTCATAAAAACATGTGATGTGGTTATGTGTTCAATTTCTTTGCCTCCACTACTCAATCCATCTCCTACAACAGTGTACTTCCAAGCTTATTTACCAATGGCATGTTCTTCCAAGTTTAGGATAGGAAAACTGATTCTGAATGATATAGCCCAGTTTTCACTTCTGGGAGTTGAGGAATACTACAGAAACTTGGCAAATATTATTCTGCAGTATTATATTAGGGTAATATTTAATTATGTCCCTTAGTATGCCTGGATTTTTGAAGTGGTTTTGGGGGTTTGGGTGAGATTTTTTGTTNTTCTTGGGGATTTTTCTGTTCTATGTAGCATTATTTAAAATATTAGAAGCCAGAGTTTTGGTTTTGTTCTCATTGTCCTTGTTAGATTTGGGATTCTGACCCATTGCTTTATTAAATCTGAGCCATATACTACTCCTCCTTCTGTGTCACTAAAAAGTTTGAGCAGAAGAAAACAGTCACAGCCCTAAAGTGTGGCAGAGACTAGCAGTTAAGAGTTCTCCCTCACCTTCCCCTGACCCTCCAGTTCCTCAATAAATTCTGCAGTACCACAGGGGGAAGATGAGTATTGATAATCAGTCTGCTCTCACCTCATGGGTTCCCTTACTAAGACCAGGAGTTGATGACATGAGAACGACTTGCCTGTTCATTCTCTGCAGACACCAATGCCACTCTGCTAAGAATCTAAGCTTGTTTGCTGTCCACAGAGGCGAGGATTTGGTTGTCTGAATGTCACTGTGTCCATTAGTACTGCTATAGTACTGTTGATTGGGTATAATCCTGCTATCATATATTGTTCATGCCTAACAGTTGAATGATGGTCAGAATCCCATAAGATATTTCAGATGAGTAATGACAGGAAAGTAAAAAAATTGTTATTAGAGCAGTTTGGTGATTTGAGGAAGAAGCCTATTTTATATGGATGCAAAGAAAAGGGGTTGGCAATCAGATAAATTCTATCTTAACTCCTTAATATTCTTTTCCATTTAATCTACTAAATTTTTTCCCCTAATTTTTTTTTGTTCTAATAAAAATTCAGTGCATGACAGCTAATGCATGCCCAACAGTTCTATTTTATTTTAAAAGGGTTGAATTTTCTATTTATCCCCTGGTGCTTCAATCTATGAAAATGTTATAGTAATTATGATATATGCTGTTCTCTCTTGACACCGCCTGGAGTTGTGCAGTTGTATTCATGCATGTTGAGACAATGTAATGCCTGCATAGACTGCAGATGTGAAGGGATCCATACGTCCTGCACAGCACTTTGCAAGATTGAGGTCTCAAGTGTAGTGCTCACAAGGACTTTGGTAGAACAGGGGACTTGGGAGGGTTAAAAGCTGTGCCAGCTGTAAACAGCTGAATCAGATCTGCAGGTAGAACTCTCCTCATCTTCCTCTGCAACTTATTCTTTACAGGGAATATTAAGTTACTACTCTTAAGAGTTTCCAGTAGTCTGAATACACACCAGCAACAATTCCTCTGCTGATGTCAATCAGTATAACTTCATTACCGTTGAGAATTTTCAGGAATTAGCACAGCTTCAGGCTTTAACCTTGTTATGATAGCCAGAAAACATCAAGTTCATTTTCCAAATGATTACTGAATGCTAACAGCTCTCTGGATGTTACTGATGTAGATTGGCACAACTAGATTTGTTCAACGCTGAGGTAAATATGTTCCTGAAATATCAAAATAATTAAAGTTTTGTAGCATTTTTCTGCAGAGACTTGTAAATTGCTTTGTTCTCCTAAATTACAAAATAAATTGGCTAAAAGTTTAATCATAGAACTGTAAAAGGTTGCAAATCTGAAAAGCAGGAGCAGCTTCATTATGTTCTTTAAATTATATACTTCTATTGCCATTTGCATAGTTTAGAAATGAACCCCCAAAAAAGCCCAAAACCCAGTGCTCGCCCTAAGGTTTAAATTAAGAGAACTGTTTTCATTCATTTTTATGTTTGTGAAATATTTCACTTTGCGGGCCAGTTTTGCAGCATGGTGAAGATTGTCACAATTGCTGCCTAGGAAGGAACACCTTTGCTGAGGTTGTTTCTGTCACTTCCCCTTATTTATTTCCTTGACCTTTACCTCTGAGAAGAAATGTCACATTGTGGCTTAAGCGCTATTGTAAGCAATAGCATGCCTGAGTGCAGCTCTAATTGAGGCTCTACCTATTCTTCCCTTTGCAAAGTTGGTGCAGGCTTCACAGCTAAACCTGGGTGCTCTGATCACAGTAAGGGGCAATTTGGATAACTGAAATTCTGTGTGGTCTCATTTTCATAAACATGATTTTGATGTGGCTATTTTAGCCTGGATGTGCTTCTGAAAAGAAAAGCAGAGCAGTAAGATCCTGGGCCAACACTGTTCATGTAGGCAAGAAATATCTATTTCCTTGAAAGAAAGAACAGTAGATACTGGAGTGAGACAGTAGGTTTTTATACTGGGTTTTGCTGTGTTGGTTTGGGTG